>CM019174.2:8869509-9256535 GCA_009739505.2 Apolygus lucorum | reverse complement strand
TTTGTACTCGTGGGATACGCTGGAGCCGCTGAATCCTTGAACGTGATACGTCACCGCTGAAAAGCAGCTGTCCTACACCGTGGAGGCCATTAGTCTTCACACAGAACACACGTTTTCTTGCATCACAGTTCGTGCTCCGAGGGACCGCTTTTGATCTTGGAGGCTGCGTCTGGAAGATGTTGCTCCTACCTAAAGGACTTACGTAGATCGACAATTATTTACACAATCATTAGGAGACTGGAAGGGATTGTAAGGGAGACAAATCAGCTGATTCTCTCACTTTAGATCTAAAATTTGGTACCCAGTCTATGTAGATTATGTCTACCTGCAGAAGGACTTACATACATACAGAAGTGATTGTTAGTAAGACTGATCAACTTACTGTGCTTCCCACTTAAGCTATGAAATTTGGTATCCAGTCTCCTATGAGGATGAAGTCTACCTACTTAAGGTAACAAACCATCCAATGTATCAAAATGTTCAACGTAAAAGTATCTGGATAAAAATGGGGTCTACGTACCACTATCTTGGTATTAGGTGCCTACCTAATTTGTGGTTTGCACCTTAAAGAAATTGAATCTTCAAATTGTGCCAAATTTCTGAGCCAAAAATTTTGAACCTTGAAATTGTGTCAAATTCTTAAAATAAATTGGTACTTGCTGGAACAACATTTTTCGTATCAAAATGTCCGATGTATCAGAGGAAACTGGAGCATACTTTATTTAGGTAAAGACTTGGGATACATTTGGGGTAAAGTTGGACAACACTCAACAGAAAAAATAATAATAATAACAACCACATAGTAAGTGTGATTATCGACCCAACAAACAATTATCGGTCAACTGATTGGGAATGGGGTTCTCTGAAACAAACTCCTCTTTTGGCGAGCTTTCGGTGAATTTGTCGCCTTCCTCAGGACTCAAAGGATGTATTACCGTGTGAGCATTTTTTTGAGCCCTTAGGAAAGCGATAAATTCACCGAAAGCTCGGCAAAAGAGGAGTTAGTTTCTGAGGACCCCATTCCCAATCAGTTGACTGATAATAACCACACAATTATCCGTTTTTAGATCATTCTGAATCCAAATCGAAAAAACCACAGGTGTGTGTCTGTGTGTATGTCGAGGGCGCCAGAGCAACACCCCAGATCGTCAATTTTTGCGAAAATGAGTTAGATACACCATTGGACGTGGCGACTGATCGTACTAAGTAGTTTAGTTTAAAAATCGGTAAACTTACCGATACTTGTATCGCGTAAATTGCTCCCAAGTGAATACCCCATATCGTCAAGACGTCAGTAGTACCCCACAACGTCAGTTCAGTCAGGTGTTTTCGTGAGGATTTATAACCGCGTCACACGGCTGATATTTAAGGTAAGTTTTCTTCATTTTTCGCATGACTTATAGCTTTGTTGTTGTTTCCAAGAGAACTTAGATAGTTTCTTTCAATATTAATCAACTTGGTTATTAAAATCGGTCCATTTTGGTTTATTATTTTCAATAATAAGCCTTTGGAATCGAGCAAGAAAAAAAAATTTTTAACCCCCCCTCAAAATTTGATGTTTTACGTTTCAAGGTACGTAGAATACGAAAATCGAATAAAAAAATTTCCGTCCGTCCGCCGTACGCCGTACGCCGTACGCGGCACTTTTCTTAGCAACACTGGACCGATTTGGTTCAAATTTGGTATATGGGCTCCATATGGGGTCTAGTGCCGCGAAGCTTTTGGTTGATGTAGGTCACTTCTAAGGGGTGAAAATTAAGGGTTGAAATTTTCAAGAGTGCCCTAGCTCGAAAACTCTCGAAATAAAGGTATCGTTTTTCACCAATTTTAAATAGTATTGAATTTTTAAAAATTTTTGAGACCACCCGGAGCTCTGTAGGACAAACCGTTCGGTCCCTACGAGTACTTGAAGGTTTTCCTTCGATAAAACAGAATCATGAGTGTGAATCGCAAAAGAGGTCTAATCTCCATTCAAATTTTATCGGACTAAAATGCGAACGCTGTTCATTTCTTCGATTTGTATACAGTTTTGCCTTCTGCGTAACCAGTAATCAAATTTCCATATGAAGCTTTCTATTTTTCCAATCGAGTGTGAAGCGTTTAGTTCTTTCTAATAAACTTGATTGTGAAGGTGTGAAGCCAGTATGGTGTGGTAGGTAGTACCTATCAATAGTTGGTAGGTAAAAAAAAGTTGGTAGGTAAAAAAAATGTTGGTGGGTAAAAAACGCTGCAAATCATTGCTCAAAGGCTTCTTCACTCTTCAGATCACTGATCAGCTGAGTGAGCTCCGAAGCCATTTTCAATCCTATTGAATGGAAGTGCTCTTCCAGGCGTCTCCAGCATTCGAGGAGATCTTCTTCACTCTTCAGATCAGTGATCAGCTGAGTGAGCTCCAAAACCATTTTTACTCCTATTGAATGGAAGTGCTCTTCCAGGCGTCTCCAGCATTCGAGGAGATCTTCTTCACTCTTCAGATCACTGATCAGCTGAGTGAGCTCCAAAACCATTTTTACTCCTATTGAATGGAAGTGCTCTTCCAGGCGTCTCCAGCATTCGAGGAGATCTTCTTCACTCTTCAGATCACTGATCAGCTGAGTGAGCTCCAAAACCATTTTTACTCCTATTGAATGGAAGTGCTCTTCCAGGCGTCTCCAGCATTCGAGGAGATCTTCTTCACTCTTCAGATCACTGATCAGCTGAGTGAGCTCCAAAGCCATTTTCAATCCTATTGAACGCAGGAAGCTGAAATTTGAGAGGGAAGGTCTAGGGAGAATACAGACGGTGGTAGGTGCTATTGATGGAGAACCAGTGATCTATACAGAAGGGTGATCTATACAGAAAATAATAAACCTTTGAGCAATGATTTGCAGCGTTTTTGCGATGATTTCTTGATAAAATAATGCACTATGACAAAGTGCTTGACACAACTTGCTTATGACGTTTTGGGGTATTGTTTTAGAGATAAGGTTACTGAAAAACTTGACAGAGTTTTGGTTTTTATTGAAAATTATTGCATGCTTATTTTGCATTCAGGAATAACTGCCTGCTTGGTTTTGAATATTCATCAGATTTGATGAGTTATTACTGTGTTTCTGAACCAAAACTTGGTGGGTAGATACCTACCCTCTACCCATAAGAACGCACCAACAATAATTTTTTAACAATATTGTCGTTTCCAAAACAAGTTTTGGTTAATTATTTTCAAAAATGAACCTTTGGAATCAACCACAACCAATTTTTGTTCAACCTATTCATTCATCCATACCTTACTATAAAATCTATATTAAATCTATAAATTGTGAAATGGATAGAAGGAAGTGCCACACCCATTTGGTAGACCTTTTGTTAGCTTAGCTATACATTATTTTATAATTTTAGTGGGAGGCTCAGACTAACAACTATGGATTCTTCTCTGTTTTCTCAGAAAAGAACGAGATGGATACAGTTGACACATCAAGTGAATACTCCCCTAGCTCGGAAGATGAAGAGAATTCGGATGAGTGCAGTGGTTTGGACGAGATGGTACCTATCGGAAGGTGAATTGTTGAATTTATTGAAGACTGTTCAAGAGTTGTAGTTTGTTCCTGTTAAATTTAACTATATTGTGTTTATCAATAGATCTTTTTCTATGGAATAACGAACCAAAAGGAAAAAGAGGGATCACCCCTCCAACGTGATGGTTAACTAAAATAAAGATTTTCATTTATTTACGTGAAAATGTGTCTTATTTTAAATGTTATCCAAAGTACTCCTTGGTAATCATTGTAATTAAAAAATAAATGAATTTAATATTTCTGCAACAAGAACAGTCCTTACGGACATTCTGAAATATTTCAGTAAATTAAATTCTGCAAAATTTCAATTGAGCAACACCTTGTATTGTCACAGCTCTGACGGTCAATACCCCATAACGTCTCATTTTTTAGAAATAAAAGGGTTTTTCTTGCTATTCTCTCGTAAGTGCATAGAGGAAGGTAATCTGAATCTGGAGAGCACAACTATAGTTATATTGCGTGAAATTGAGAGCAGAAAATCATAGGGAAGTGGTTTTTTGGCTCTCCTGAAAAGTTGTCAAAATGACGTTGTGGGATGTTGCTCTGACGCCCTCGATGTACTGTGGTCTGTGTGTGTATATACGAGTGTATGAGAAAATCTTGTGTTCTCACCATTACGACGTACTAGGTAGGTACTACCTCTTTGGTGCTAGACTGTCATGGGGGGGAGGGTTTGAACTCGAATTCGCATGTTGAGTATCGTAGATCATGTACGAGGCTCGCATACCGCTAGAAATGTTATGGTGGATAAGTTTGGGGTGGAGGGGGGGGGGAGAGAGACAGACCACTATTTTCTAACTCAAAATACTAACCAAATTACGCACATTGATTGGAACAATTTTATGCAGGTAAATAAAAATGCGTGTTTTATCACTCACCAACTGGTTTGAATTGGCGTAATCCATATCCAATGGGACGTCCCCTGGAAAGCATGCATTACTCAACAACATGTTAGCGCTGAAATGTCTATAAATCCCTTACAACGACGGGAATATTGTGATACGAGTAGTAGAAAAGACTCATCACAAGCCACTACACGTTAATAGTTACATTTTTTGATCACGTTCCAGTAACTGGTCCTGAGTGTTCATGATTTTTTCAGTTCCACAATACGAAACTTATTAGAGCATCTTCAAGTTACCTCAGTCGTGAGCGAGGAAAATTCTCGAGCTTCGCAACATCCTTCCCTGGATGCTCTGATGACTGATGACCGTGCGATGCACGCGAGTCGAGTCATTCCTCGAGAGACTTTCACTCTCGTTCTGAAGGAGGGAATCCTTGGGAAACGGGAGAAAATATTATGACTCGTGCAGTTTTGTCAGTTGTTGTACAACAATAAACCCACCTGCACTTTATTTAAATTTAGGTTGGTATATTTATTTTCAATTTGTATAGTTATAGTCATTTCAGTGCTAAAAAGAAGGATAAAATAAACAAAATTTGTGAATAAATTCTTGAATAAACTCAATAAATCAGACGAACTCCAACTTTTGGTTTTAGAAAAGAATTTTCCGTCTTCTAATTTGGATAGTGATTCTTCTACCGAAGGTAATAAAAGCATTTCGCGTTTAACATGTTGGTTAAGTCGTGTATAGTCAACACACAGCCTTATTCTACCTCCTTTTCGAGGAACTACCACAATCGGGGCGCACCATTCCGTTGGCTCAGTAATAGGCTCAATGACACCTTCCTTCATCATCCGATCAAGTTCTTCTTTCAGTTGATTGTGGAGAGAAATTGCTACTCTACGGGGAGCTAGAACTGCATAAGGTCGAGCATCTTCCTGTAACTTAATCGAATAAGGGTTGTCTAGTTTGCCCATCCCATCAAATGCTTTTGGAAACATTTTTCCAACGATTTCATCATCTATAAGACTGACGTTAAATGAGAGGAGTTCCAGATTTAAAAGGGCATTTCTACTCAGAAGGGGTGAATTTTGATTGGCTAGTACGTAGATGTCTTCGTTAAGGGACCTTTCTTTGTATTTCATTTTGACATGGGCTACTCCTAATACTTGAAGTTTTGTCCTCCCTGGGCCATACAGAGCTTTTGATGTTGGCTGAACTTTTAAACGGAGTGATTCTGCTTCTTTTGCACCCATCACTGAAACGTCAGCTCCGGAATCCATTTTGAAGTTTACCTCTTGATCATTTATGATTAAACTTACTGTCGGGCACTGACGAAAAGCTTCAGCAGTTCCAATTTCACCTAGGTAAGAATCATACCGCTCTTCGTTTTCGGATTCCGCATCCAACTCATTGACTCTTTTCTTTCTGCAACATTCCGGGAAGTGGCCCAGTAAACCACAATTCTTACATTTTTCCCTAAAAGCTGGGCACGCTCTTGGGCCATGCGTTTGCCCACAACGATGGCATTTGAATGTTTTGTTCTTATTATTTTTATTTTTAAATTGTATAGCATGAACGTTGTCCAGTGCTTTTTCTCGGACGACCTTCTGTTGTTTAGCAACTGCTTCTGCTTGCCGCGCTTTCGTAATAGCTTTACTTAGCGTGAGAGTCTCGTCCATTTGAAGGTTTTCAGATAACTTTGCATTGCCTATTCCTATAACAATCAAGTCTCTGATAAGACTGTTTTTCAATTGACCAAACTCACAAGTCTCAGCTAACTTATGGAGATCGTTTATGAACCCGTCTACCGGCTCCCCAGGTTCTTGTCTTCTTTTCAGGAATTTGGCTCTCTCATATACAATATTCTTTTTCAGCCCAAGATAATTTTCAAAAGCCAGAACAACTTCATCATAGCTTAACTCACTTTCCTCACCTAAATTGAATGTATGGAAAAGTTCTTCGCCTTCATCCCCGAGTGTGTACAATAGCATGCTAATTTGCTGCATTTCAGGTTTGATATTCAACTCAGAAGCGAGACGGAATCGCTCAAACTTTTTAATCCATCTAGGCCATACTGCAGGATTATTGAAATCAAAATTGTCGGGAGGAGAAACATGATATTGAGATAACATGCCTGGTCGGGTTTGGACGACTTGCTGTACAGTTTTACCTTTAGTCGATCGGCCGGCAACTTCGACGTGCGTGTTTTCTTCTTCCGATCCACTCTCCCCCCAGTCTTTCTTGGGATCCTTTCGATCCTTCTTCTTACTAATTTTCGGCATCTTAATTCACCAAATTATAATACACCTGACACCATGTAGTATTATAATAATAATAATTAGTTATTATGAGAATTAATAAGACATCATTCAGAACAAAGTAAGAACTCATTATATTAACGTTTCCATGGTAACATATGGAGCATTGTAGAAAGTTGCAGTAATGACTGAAGTAGTAATTACCTAACACTACAATTTGTATATTTCGACCAAGAAAAAAAAAATTTAACACCCCCTCAAAATTTGATGGTTTACGTTTCAAGGTACGTAGAATAAAAAACGCTGCAAATTATTACACAATGGTTTATTATTTTTCTATATAGATCACTCGTCTACAAAATCACCAACCATCCAATATGAAGAAAAAGAAAAAAGAAAAAAAAAATACTAAATTTAAAAACAAAAATGTTTAAAAAAATAAAAAAAAAATCAAAATCACCAACCATTGATTGCATTTTGGTCAGCTCTAATTTGAACGGTGATTAGGCCTCTTTTGCGATTCACACTCGTGTTTTGATTTATTTATACATATATATATTTCAATATAAAACCTTAAATTTTCGTAGGGAGCGAACGGTTTGTCCTACAGAGCTCCGCGTGGTCTCAAAAAATTCTAAAAATTCTATAGAATCTTAAATTGAAGGAAAAACAATACCTTTATATCAAAATTTTTTGAGTTAGGGCGTTTTCAAAATTTCAAAATTGATTTTGGAACCCTTAGAAGTGACCTACATCAACCAAAAGCTTCGGGGCACAACTAGACCCCAAATGGAGCCTACATACCAAATTTCATTAAAATCGGTCAATTCTAAGTGGCAAAAGTGCCGCGTACGGCGGACGGACGGCAAAATTTTTATTCGATTTTTGGATTCTACGTACCTTGAAACGTAAACCATCAAATTTTGAGGGGGTGTTAAAATTTTTTTTTCTTGGTCGATTCCAAAGGTTCATTATTGAAAATAATGAACCAAAATCGAATAAAAATTAGGCCGTCCGTCCGCCGTACGCGGCACTTTTGCCACTTAGCGTTGACCGATTTTGATGAAATTTGGTATGTAGGCTCCATTTGGGGTCTAGTTGTGCCCCGAAGCTTTTGGTTGATGTAGGTCACTTCTAAGGGTTCCAAAATCAATTTTAAAATTTTTAAAACGCCCTAACTCAAAAAATTTTGATATAAAGGTATTGTTTTTCCTTCAATTTAGGATTCTATAGAATTTTTAGAATTTTTTGAGACCACGCGGAGCTCTTTAGGACAAACCGTTCGCTCCCTACGAAAATTTAAGGGTTTAAATTGAAATATATATAGGTATATATATATAAATAATTCAAAACACGAGTGTGAATCGCAAAAGAGGCCTAATCTCCGTTCAAATTAGAGCTGACCGAAATGCGATCGATGGTTGGTGATTTGGATTTTTTTTAAATTATTTTTTAATTTTTTCGATTTTTTTTGATTTTTTTTTATATTGGATGGATGGTGATTTTGTAGACGAGTGATCTATATAGAAAAGAATAAACCAATGTGTAATAATTTGCAGCGTTTAAAATTTAGGCTGGTATATTTATTTTTAATTTAGCTCAATTAAGGGAGTTATAGTCATTTCAGTGCTAAAAAGAAGGATAAACTAAACAAAATTTGTGAACAAATTCTTGATTAAACTCGAAAAATGAGATAAACTCCAGACTTTTCTGTTCAAAATCACCTCTAAATTACCTATATTCCTGAAAAAGTTATATTAAATTGGTTTGATATTAAATTGGATCCTCATGAATTGTGTGTTTTGAAAAAGTCTCAAATTAATCTTCCTCTGAAGAACTCGTATGGCTTGAAAATCTTGATATTGATTTCACATTCATGATATTTATTGAACAGTCACTAAGTATCTAAGAATTTCAACTGACGTCTACTTTTGAAAAATGTTGATTGGTACATTTATAGTTGTTTTATGGTGATTTCAAAGATGATAAAAAGAAGGAAAAACTACACAAAATCTAGGAATAAATTCTTAATAACCTCGAGAAATCAGAAAAACTCCCCTTTTCTGTTTGATATCACCTCTATAACAGATTCCTGAAGCGTTTTGCTTGTCTTAGGTGAAGAATAATCAATATGAGTGACGTGGATGAATTACCAAACTCTCTCGGGAGGTCTCGGGAGGCCGGAAATCAACTCCATAAACAGTCAGTATTGATTATAGAAACTTTAACTCTTCTTTTAAATGCTGGTTGTATTTATTTTCAATTTAACTTAATTAATTAAAGTCATTACTGTGCAAGAAAGTTTAATTAATTCAAATTAATTTTGAAAACGAGAAATCAGAAAAACTTCGACTCCAATGTTTTCTGTTTGAAATCACTTCTACATGAAGTTGTATGGAGGTTAATGGAAGTTGGATCTTTATGTTGCCCGTAAATTTTATAGTCAAAGTAGGTGCTTGACTCTCAACCACTTAATTAAAATTTAAGTTCTTACCGTCGTAGTTTCACCAAACGATTGGTTTTCATGGACCCGCAATGGAACCGGATAAACACGTCAAAACTGGGTTAGATGAAGGATTTATTGGTTTTCCCGTCGTGCCGATCAATTCCGCCACTTTCTATGTCAATAAACGGAAACTTCGCACTACCTTCCTCATAGCCCCGGAATATTTTATCGAGTCGAACTTTGAAGCTCGACGAAGGTGAAAATCGGCCCGGAGGGACATTCAGAACACGATACCTTCTCGGTGGTGAGTTAATTTTAACGACGCCGCTTCGGATTTGCACGTTTCCTTGTATCTCTTCCTTATGCAGCCGGTCAGTTCCGAGAGGGTTATAGGAGAAAGGTTCGTACTGGACTACGAGCTTTACAGTGACGGAAACTTTGATAGGCCCGGGTTTCTACTTGAATGTTCCAAGCGAATAGTGTTTACTGTGAAGTGTGAGCCCTTGAAACTTTACGATTCGTTTCCTGATTTCACTGCCTCATCAACATCGAGATAAAATGAGTGGCGATCGGGAGGTGATTGACTTAAATTTATATCAGGTTACGGAAAAACTCCTCAAATTGTGTACGTTAAGGGGGTCTCAGTCGGCCGCCGTTCGTTCCTCGTTCCGTGTTAGTATTTCCCTAAATTAGATAGGCTATAACTTTAAAAGTTGTACCTAAATTAGAAATTTTCAATGAGTTTAGAAATTCATTAGTGCATAACTGAACTGACATAACTGAATGAACGGGTTTTCCCATTTTTTTCTGGCAACTATTGTTCTATTTTGATGATTCCAGCGGCAATATTCTTTAAAATTTCAAATTTAGGTACAAGTTTTTAAGTTTTGTCCCTTCAATTTCGCGAAATACTGACCAAGAACGAGGACCAAACGGCGACCGACTGAGACCCCCTCAAATTAGCCTTCTATCACAGCACTTACATTATTGCAGTGCCGATCTTCTGGTACCTACCAAAATAATTTTTTGAAATGATAAAAGACACTTTTGTGACACAGTTTATGTTTCCTTGCTAAGTGATTTTAGGCGAATGAATCCGTCTCGGTACGTAACTCTTCGGCAAGAAGAGGCGCCACTATATTTCTTCTCACTCGAGTTGTATTTGAATAATTTGAATTGGAAATTCTGAGGAATTTGAGAATTTGACTGATATCAAGCAAAGCGCTGTGATGAATGATTATCAGTTTCGGGATTTTCAAGCAGTGGAAGATTATTATGAAGCCACCCTTCTGAACATCACAGCAAATTTCATAGGAACTTCAAACTTTTGGATGCTCAATTTCATAATTCCCATCAATCTTGTTGCTTCCTTTCTGATCTTTATCAATGATTTGGCATATCAATATGAAAAGGTATGGAGTGTATTCTTATTTGCTGACGATGTAACCAATTTGGCAGTTGGGTCTGGTGAGCTACATATTAATTTGACTAATTATGCCATTATGATTGAAAGATTGTGTTCTGTGAATTCTCTTTCGTTAAACAAAGGAAAATCGCAGAAACTAAACTTTGCCTTAAATGGTCGATTGGAACAATCTATTAGTTATCTAGGACTACAGTTGGATAGCAGAATGTCTCGGTTACCACATAATGAGGCTCTTACTTCCAAGCTTACTTCAAGTACCTTCACAATATTTATCATGACTGTCATGCAAGTAGAATATCCTACTGTTTAGCGTTGTGGTGGAATTCATGTCACTCAGTGGAAGTATTCAAATGCTCGTCTAAAATTCCTCAAGTTCTTACCTTGTACTCGCTGTTTTGACTAATACCTAGTCAAATCTGCCTCATCTCAAGACGGTGTCAAATTCTCATCGGTATCCGACAAGAACTTGCAAAGACATTGCTATCCCGCTCATGGGTGTTCTTATGGGGGGAGCCGTCATGGTGGGTGGGGCCTGGGGCCGGCCGGTGGATGGAGGGGGAGTCTCTTGTCTGCGCTCCCTTCACCCACTTGTGATCGGTACTGCCTGTATGATACTTGAATTACTTCGACGTTTGTAGTGCCTTCTTATAGGATTAACAAATAATAATTTTTTTTTAAACACCACTTCTTGGCTTCTCCTTTCAAATGTTTGCTTCACTCAGTACAATGTTTTTCAAGATCGATTCAATTGGCAAATGTTCAATGTCTGCCAAAGACAAAGAGTGGAAACTAGCCTTCTCTTCACTTCAAAATATTCACTAACTGGTACCTACCTGATTCTGGTTCTTCAATGTTCGGTTTGAATCAACTTAACAAAGAAGATTGGTAGAGTACATTATCATAATTGACGTTTTTCGAAATTTTAAATCTTTTGATCTATCAAGGAATGCATTTTTGATGCAAGTTTACGTTTACAGGCGAGATGACGGAGCGGGCGATCCCCCACATCCGAGACATCTTCGGAGAGGAGCTGCCGGACAGCGCCATGGGGACGTCCTGCGAAGAAGAACCTCCAACTCCTCCAGAGGACACGAGGAAGAAGAAAAAGAAGAAGGGGGAGCAGGATCTCAAACACCTCGAAAGGCACCTTTCTATGAAGAAAACCATCAGGTGTGTATGACTATGGAATAGATAGCAGTAGCGAGGAGGTTCTCTGTTGATGGAAAAGCAGCATCTTCTTCCATCATTAGAGACTTAGCCTGGGAATGGCCAAGCAGTTCTGTTCACAGTTGTAGCACATCCTTCTTTGAAAAATTCTTTTCTGGGTGGAGCCAGACGGTATTTTTTAACGGCTCAGCATCTGGTTCATTCCCAGTACCCTGTGGGGTCAAGCAGGGGTCAGTACTTGGTCCGACACTTTTCTTGCTATTTATAAACGACCTTGCTTATCAGTTTGATCATTGCCCAGAAAAGGTGTTCTTATTTGCCGATGATGTGATGGTTTTGGGTTTTGGGAGTTCTAGCCCTGATCTCTGCCACAGTATTGGAAGGGCGGACCGGCTGGTGAAGTCCTGGTGTCATGCCAACTCCCTTCATCTCAATGTTGATAAAACGCAGGATCTTATCTTTTCCCTCAACGGACGTTCTGTGACCTCAATCAATTTTCTGGGACTACATATGGACAACAGGCTCTCCTGGAAGTCGCACATCAACCAGCTTGCTGATAAGTTGGCTTGCGCCAACTTCGCACTTCAACGCCTTCAAGGTTACGTTTCTCTTCCAGTGATCCGCGACGTTTTCTTTGCACTCTTCATGAGCAGGGCTTCATATGGCATTAGTTTTTGGGAAAGACGTGATTTTCAAGCTGCAGAAATCGGCAATCAGAATAATGCTGGGCCTTGATTACGTGGAGAGTTGCCATGGCCGTTTCAAAGAGCTAAATTGCCTTACAATTCCAGCACTATACGTGTACAAGTGCTTGTGTCTGGTATTCAGAAACTCTTCCGTTCTCCAAGGTGGAATTGACATCCATTCCCACAATACGCGTTCTTGCAGTGACTACCGTACGACTCAAGTACGCCTCTCTGCATCTGTGCGTAGTGACCCGTTACAGAATGGTGTTAGATTTTTTAATCAGTTGCCTGTTAGTTTCCGTTCCTTATCTGTAGATTCTTTCGAACGTAGAGTTAAGCTTTTATTAATTGACGCAGAACTTTACAGTATAAGTGATTTTTACCATATAATTTTTTAAGATCCTAGTCAACCAGTTATTCATTTGTTATTTATTCATTCTTAATTTTTGTATTTTCCTCTTATTTTGTTTTGTTGACGATTGTATTGCCATTCTTGGCCTTTTCAATAAAAAATATTTGATTGATTGATTGACATTGCCTAGCACACGGACTCAGACTTCATTTATATCATGAACATGAAGGCAGGAGAAGTAACAGACATGTATAATCCCAGGAGGTAGGTACACTGACATGGACAGGCTCAGTAAGAAGGCATAGGAAGTCACAGCACACATAGTACACCTACCCACGCGATATAATGTTCCAATTTTGCTCATATTATGAAGGATCTGACAGTTTGGCACCCCTTGAGGGTTGCGCAGAGTTCTAAATAATTGTCACAGACTAAAAATTATGGCAAAACCAGAATAAATTGATCATAGGTGATTCCTTGACCTTAAACCGTTAATTTTTGGAAAATAGGTAACAGAATAAAACACAAGCTTGCACCAGAAGGAATAGCGTGTAAAAAAGGGCGCTTCTGATTGGGTTGTTGGATTCCCCCCTTTTCACTGGCAATTATTGGTAAATTTTGATGATTTTTTCAATTCCCTAGGTAGATGCACTAATGAGTCCTGGGAGGCCGCCATGGTGGGTGGCGCCGGGCTGGCACGCGGGAGGTGGATTTCTCCTCAAAATCCACCAATTTTTAGAATGTACCAATTCATATCCATATGTAATAAATTGACCATTGATTCTGCATTTCATTTTACGACAAATATAAACTGATTATACAATTCAAAAATCATTGAAAATTTCAAATTTTGGTACAACTTTTTATTTCCATTTTACTTTTGGAATTAAACTAGTGTATGGGTGTAGAGATTATAAAAATGAGAAGAATGCCACGAGAAACATGAAAATTGGATGATTATTTCCTGAAAAAACTGGGAAAAACTGTTGATGAAAACTGACCAGCTATGAGAAGGCTGGGAGATGGGGAGGCACTGGGGGTGGTAATGTTGCTCCTTCATACGGGGGTGCGAGCGCTGGTTTGTGAGAGATTAGACTAACCCGAAACGAGGAAGGAACAGCGACCGACTGAGTCATTTTTAAGTCCGATTTTTACTTGCAACAGTGTGGTCCTTGAAAAGATCATTCTAGAGCTGACAGACTGTAACTTGGCCTTTGAGGAACCTTCTGCTCAAATATTCTATAGATTTGTGGAAATGCATCTAAATTTAATTTAAAAATGAGGTCCAGTATGACCGTGGGCGCTGCGGCGCGCGTTGACGGGATTCGGACTGACTTCTGCGGGGGTCGTGGGTTCGAGTCTTGCAGCCAAAGTTCGCGCGTTCGGGTTCATCGCCCCTTTGTCCCAACCCAGGGCGTTGAGGCAATTCATCAGCACAACGATTTATACCTGCAACAGTGTGGCCCTTAGATCATTCTAGAGCTAACAGAGTGTAACGTGGCCTTTGAGGAACCTTCTGCTCAAATATTCTATAGATTTGTGGAAATGCATCTAAATTTAATTTAAAAATGGAGTCCGGTATGGCCGTGGGCGCTGCGGCGTGCGTTGGCGGGATTCGGACTGACTTCTGCGGGGGATGTGGGTTCGAGTCTTGCAGCCAAAGTTCGTGACGCCTGGAATGGCAGTTGGACGAAAATCCAACTGATTTTTTTTTTTCCTTTACTGTACTTTAATTTTAAAAATCCGGAAACACAAATTTTTTGAACAAGTGGGAAATTAAGGGCAAATAACCTTCTTAAAAGATTCTTTCAAAAATATATTATGTATTTACAGAGTCGGTAGTTATAGCGTAGCGAACAACAGTGCAAGACTGCATAAACTCCTGAGGATATCCTGAGCTTTTGGAAGGCCAAAGGGCAGGTGACGGCCTCATGTCGGATTTTTGATGCTCTTTTTCGACTTCCTCCTCTTTTTCTTATTTTCGGACCCGGCGGAATCGGGAGACTGCGAATCTCTACCAGTGTCGGACGAATGACTTCCCTCTCCAACAATGTACGGAACGTTGACGGGCCCAGAAGACAGGTAAGATGTGGACGTATCTTTTCGAGGTTTGTGTTTGGTTTGCCTTCGTTGGGGACTTTTTTCCTTAGATTTTCTCGGGAGTCCGCCCAAAGGAAATGGTACGAATGGCTTGGTACGGATCCGCCTGGGCGGGTCATCCGGGGGCTTCTCGGACGTTGTACCACCAGGTTCAGTGTCTGCACTGGGGGGTTGTGGCTCAGGAACGTTTCCCACTGCTGCCACCACGGGATGTTCCGGCTCTTTGCTCGCAGTCTTGATCTCGTTTTGGGGTGTCGGTTCCTCTTTCACAGGTTCCAATTCCGCTCGTTTAGCCTCCTGGCGTAGAGCGTCTTCGAGCACCCAACCGTCCGGACCGCACATATGAGGACGCGTCACCAACAGAACCACGTTCCTTACCAAAAGCAACAGACCAAAAACAAGAAACACTATCCAGTAGAACATGCCTCTGGAATGGGCGCAAAAATACCTGAAACACAACCCAGCAACGCCTCCTCCTACTGACCACGTCGTGTACATTATGGCAAACCCGAATTCGTGCAAATGCCGAGGAGATGCCAACAGAACGAAACTATGCAAAGACACCATCCCGACAGTAAACGCACCGGCGAAAAGCCCCAAAGGTATCAAAAAATACACCTTGTCCAAGCTGAAAAACGGTGTACTCAAACTCACCATTCTGCCTTTGAACTCCGTGAAATTTCCCGATCCCTTCTCGATGTACAAATAGTGCAAAGCTTCTCTCTGAATCCCGATCAACATCTCGAAATGGACGAAAGTGGAGTTCGACTGCAGGAATAACGTGTACCATCCGACGGACAGATTCGTTATGGACGTTTCTACCTGGCAAATTTGAACGGTCTGGATGATTCGCGTCCTCAAATGTTGTATGACGAGGTCGTACGGCGGCCCGTAGATCAACGTTCTGGAGCACAAAGTGAAAAGGTGTCCGAAGATCCGCGGCTTGTTTTTCGTCCTTTCCATAAAGTGTCGGTTCAGCGAGTCGTCGAACACTTTCAAATCCGTAAAGTTTTCGGTGTCAGAGGTCAGTAAGTAGCAGACGGTAGAATTGGCGACGCTTTTCAAGCTTGCAATCTTAGTTTCCGTTGGGACGTCTTTTGTTTTGTTTTGATAGATTTTCGCTACAGTGAACGTCGTGTCGGTCGTCGTACTGTTCAGACCGGTAAGTTTGATTTTGTTGATTTGCACGTCCCCGGACGAGATCCACTGTCTCCTGGTCCATTCACTGTCGATCAGACTTGGCTTTTCAATGTTCGAAAATATCACGATTCCGGCGTGGTTTTCTTTCGGGTACGGAGTTTGCTGCAGTTCATTGGCGTATTGCAAAGATGCCGTGGATATCCAGCATATGAGGAGGATGAAATACGCGGCGCATAGGAGTACTCCTTCGTGGACGTGCGAGTGGATGCAGAACTGCACTAATGGGAGGATGACCACGTACACCATCAGGGCGATCATTATGTTGAAACTGTGAAACACGTCCAAAAGAGTGATTTCCCATTTTGCGAACCCCAAGTCGACCATAACATCGTAGTCTCTGACCCAACTGTAAAATATCATTTCCACAGTTGCGAAGAAGATAACAAACGGAGCCAAAGTGACCGACAATTGCATCATGCATTCTGTGCAAGTTACGATCTCCGCGTCGTATATCGCTCGATAATCTTTGATCGGTCGATTTTGATAAAACTTACAGAAAAGTATGCGTCTGAGGAATTTGTCAAATTTGAGTATTAGGCATTTGAAGCCACGTTCGACGACGTTTCGATGCGCCACGACGTTGCCTCCAACGCTAAAGGCTGCAGCTACGAGCAACAGGTAGAGTGGTTGACAGACCAGAGCGGTGATCACAGCGTGGCTTTTCCCCATGTTTTTCAGAGCGACGATGAATAAGAAGGCGCCGATGTTACTAACGAGAAACAGTAGGAAGAAGAAGTACCTGATGCCCGCTATTCGCCTCATAACTAGCAGAGGTTGGGTGATGTAGCAGATTCTGGCGGCCTCCCTGACCATGAGCAGAGGTTGCAGACAGCTCGCGAAGACCAGGATGGTGTCGATGTTGGACGCCACGATGACCAGGGGAGTCCAGGAGAAGGAAATCAATAAAAACGCTATGAACACGTAGAATCTCCCGTTCGAGATTCGATCGCCGTAATTCGCGAGAGACAGCATCAAGAAGGAGAAAATAGCGAAGCAAATGGACCTCCACTTGAAAACTTCATCCCATTCCAGTCTGTCGTGGGCTAAAACCAGAGATATCAGTTCTGAAGTTATTCCAACAGTGGTGAAGTATGGTATTGACTCCAGAAAGATGAGAGCTTGGAGACTTCCCGTGATTCTGGGAGGTTCTGGGTATTCAGATGACATGGACGGATTTTGAACTTCGAGTCGGGAATCTTAGAGCGTTCTTTCTGGTTTGTGAAGAGTTAGCGAGCACCATCAATGGTATTGGACGCCATCAATCGGCATCACCCTTCCCTGCTGATCAGCACAGCTTTTTTCTGTTGTTCGACGCAAAAACGGTTTCGTTCATTTTCATATTCACGCGAATTGAACTACAGGAACTCGTAAATTCACCACATAATGATGAATATCCTACATTCAAAATAATATGTGTTCCGATGGCGTGGTTTTCCTCAATGATGGCATGGGAATAGGCAAGACAACCGTATCTTTAGGGAGTTCTAAAACAACTTGTATGGAACTCAAATATGAGAAAAAACCCTACCTATCTATATCTGGACAAATTCCCCATAAATAAGGTGCCAATCACTCCTAGTGAACTTCAAGATGAACTGCAGAGAAGCTTTATTGCTGGCACAGGTGATTTGACTGGACAGACTCTCTGTATCAAATCTGAGTGGTTTGTCAGTTCCACGGACTGGCAGCTGACTTCCACGCAATCACTTCCAGTGATCTCTAAGAGGCTCTATGGTGAACTGGAGAGATGTTACCTTTGGTGATTGCACAGCTGATTTGACTCGTCTGACTCTGAAGCAAAGCTCAGCGCTTCGGCTGTTCAGCCTGCTGACTTATCTTTTAGGCTGCTTGCTGAACTTCAGCTATGTATGGACCAGATCTCTACTGTAAGCAACAGATAGAACTCCTTTCTGATCAGCTGTTTGAGGTAACTTCACTCTCTACGAAGTTGAAATTCCGCTTCGAGCTTCCCTGGGACTGCTGAGTTCCAGTATCGAGCGGAACACCTCTCCAGATCACCCAAGAGAGGCTTCTTCTTTCCTATAAACCCCATAACGGTAGCATTCTTTGAATTCTCAAGAACGATAGAATCCACTCTAATCAGCAAGCTACAAAAACGAGCTGAATTCTCTCGTGATAGGCGTCCTCTCATCCTTTCACGTTGCAATTTTACTGGTATCAACAGGACACTTGCTTTGTCTATTTAATTTCATCGTGTCCCAATATTTCTCGTACCTTTCAGTTACCTTATAATATCATCTTTGTTTCAGGAAAAAGATGATGCGAGACTTGCAACAAGCTCTGGTCGCAGACCCTGAGGAGGTAAAAGAGGGTGACGTCATCAGTTCACTCACGTTCACAGGCAAAAAGGTGATTCAGTTCCCCACAATAATACACTCCTTTTCACATTCAAATTTGAAAATAAATCATGGTGATTTGAAACAACAAAATTGGAGCTCTTGCAACTTTCAGCTCTTCACTTTCTGCGATGTACAGGTACAGTTAACCCTAATTGGACCATGGTGTCACTAGTGTCACCAAAAACATCTCATGAATTTCACAGCTCTCCACAGGTGTCACCAGATTAACTAGGTTTAATTGCAATTTAGAAATTGATGGATAGAGCTGATTTTGTAAAACCACTTTCCGTAAGTTATTAGAAGACAAAAAATAATGTTACCTATGACAAACATTTTGAAAATTTTTTTCATCAATTGCTTTCGAAATTTTTGTCAAAATTCTATTTTGAGACTTTCAATAGGTAGCTCACAAAAATTCTGCTGTCCATTAAATTTAAAATTCCAATTTAATTTTGGTTACTCCGGTGACACTTAAAGACAGCTGTGGAGTTCCTGAGGTGGTTTTGGTGACACTAGAGACACTGTGGTCCAATTCGGGTTAAGCTTTAACTCTTACTCAGCAGATCGTCTTTCTCCTGATCACTTCCGTTGTTTCCCAATATGGCTGTGCCGTATCGTGGGCAGAATTTTGTGACCATTTTCGTTTTTCGCCCAAAATCCGTAAGGAACCTGAGATTTCCGGGGTCCTCCCGTCAAACCGTCGATTTCGTTGAAAAAAAATGCAGGTTTTTCCGGGTTCAAACAGAAATTTCTCCCTTAAATTCGATTGTAAAATATTTTTTGATTACACCGTTGGGAAGCTTAGATTTTGGCGCACTTTTTAGGGACGTTTCACATTTCTGGGTTAAGAATTGATATGGTTACCAGGCGACTGAAAAAACAAGTGATTTCAAGATTTTGACGAGTTTTTCTCTTCATACGTCGTTTGCACATCTCAAAATTTGAGATAACATTTAATGTTTAATGTGATTTGAGGTTTTGAGTTTTTCTCTTCATACTTCGTTTGCACATCTCAAAATTTGAGATAAAATTTAATGTTTAATGTGATTTGAGATAACATGTTATTGGGCATCAAAAAGATTTTGACGAGTTTTTCTCTTCATACGTCGTTTGCACATCTCAAAATTTGAGATAACATGTAATGTTTAATGTGATTTGAGATAACATTGTGAGCCCCAGCTCACGGATTAAATCCAGAAACAAAGGGGGTGAGCAACCACCATCTACGCTCCCCTTCCTCCACCACCGAAAGTCAGCAGATCGGAGCGGGCATTGTACCGTCCCCGCTCCAGGGCGCCACCACCATCTTCAGGCGCCCACCACCAGAAGCGCTCATGTCACCTTGACGTCACCGTCCGCCAATCGCGGGCCGCCGCGGAGCCCTGCGCAGTACTCGCCGTTGGAGGGTGGGGACCTCCACAAAGAAATCAACTGGTGACCGCGTGGAGCGGCCATAACCTCCCCAGTCCTTGATGCGAACATCCACACTCTCTTGCCCAGCTAGATACACGTTTATCGAACCCCTTGTGCAAGTCAGTCACTGGATCCCCTCAGTAATATTCCGGTGAGAGCCCTGTCGCCCGCGAGTTTATTATTTGAGCCAACCCCCTGTTCAACCTGGTAAGACTTCGTGACATCCAGCTTGAACACCCATCCCCCAAGAACATTTCTACGCACTACCGACGGATTTCCTACGGGCCCCGACGCTGTGAGTGTAACAAACAAAAATATCTATACATTGGCCAATGATAGTTGTGTTCGAATTGTGTAGATATAAAGTCAGTCATAGTAAAGTAAAGAACATTTTAGTAGTAAAATCAGTTAGTCAAGAGACGAGTCAAAGTTGTTGAAATTGAGTCGAGTCAGTATTAAAGTTGTAATAAGAGAAAGAGAGAAGGAGATAATCAAACGCACATATTTCTTGTAAACCATTTTATTTGTATTAATTGTACTTGCTTGCAACCGAACTTAACGTAGAGTCAAATTTCCTTTATTTTCATTAAATCGTTCCTATTAGATTGTACAATTTGCATTTCTCATTTTATTCACCTTATTCCGTAACAGACAGGTTTACGTGTGACCGCACCATTTTCGTGCGATCACACCATTTTAGTGCAAATTACATTTCTTCCGTGCGACGCATTGTTTTCGTGCGTGCGCCCATTCATCGTGCACCAGTGTCGTTTTTCGTGCACTCTTAGTTCCCTTCAGGAAACATACTTCCGTCCTTCAGACTTGATAATAATATTTCGTAACAATCAGTAATCAACCCTTCAGGTATTACCTTGATATTGAAAGCCTTCAGCTACCTCCGAGCCGCTACAGCTGTCTACCAGGTAATTATCATTAAATTCATTAAATTTAGATTACCTATTATTTATGTCAATATAGCCTCTCAACCTATATTTGGATCGGTTTTAAAACGGACTTACTCGAGAATCTTAAATTCAACAGTGAAGTCCAAAGCTTACAAATGGTGGCAGCGCGTTAGGATTATCACATTCGAAAATTACCTTCAGTAATTAACGAATGCGATTAGGAGTGCAAGCTTCACTTGCAACGAACTCACAAAATAGGAAAAGTAAGCAAACCAATCCGACATAAATATTTCAAACCAAATCGAAATCTGAGGTCGAACTGTCTGAAAACGGAACAGGTGGAAAATAGGTAGGATGTGCATCCATTTTTGTTATTCTTAGGAAAAGTGACACCAGCACTCCCTATTTGCCTTTCGTTTGCTGAATCGCCTTGTGATTTAGACAGAAACAGACAGACAAGACAGATTTTCTTTCCTTCCAGCGGAAGTATTTTACCAGTTGTGACCATACCAACAAAACCTATCGTACAACATGTCGCTCAACTTTCTGACAAATGGCGATAGGGATGATGACGACACACCTTCAACGGCAAATACCGAAGCCGTTGAGGTGATGACCCAAACCATGAGGGAAATGAACTTACTCCTTCAACGGTTAAACACGAGTTCAACCGACAACAGCCGAGACGAGATTCCGCGTTCGGTGTCTTCCGAAATTGAACCATGGGATCCGGATGCAACGGGCGCGATGAGTGTAACCTCGTTTTTTGCCAATTTCGAAATGGTAGCCGCGGATTTAAATTCACGACTCAAATACCGCCTTCTCCGTACAAAAACCCGAGGTACTGCAAAACAATTCTTAATTGACCGGGATGATTCGTTAGATACGGATAACGTGTACGAAGCGGCAAAAGCGGATATGATCACGTGGTTTCAAAAGGAGAACCCCCAACACGCAGCTGCGCTCTTGTGGACGGTGAAACGAAACTCTAGCGAGACGCTCCGCCAGTTCGCCGACAGAGTGCGTAACCTTGCACGCTGCGCAGTAATGGAAGAGGGGAAGACACTCCGCCGACCGGAAAAAAATGAATGGGTTGAAACCAAGACGTTGAGTGCATTCATCCGGGGAGTGGAGAAACAAGTGAGCGCATTCCTTGTCGCAAACCGACCACGTTCACTACAGGAAGCGCTGAAAAAAGCGGAACAACTCGAAGAAACCCTCGAGACAACACCCGACCTTGACGAGAAATGGGAATTAGCGGCCGTTAGTGGGGACCGTAGATGCTACAGCTGTGGCAGCCTGGAACACTTCGCTGCAAAATGTCCCAAAAAGAACGAACCGCTACCCAGATACCAGAGAAGAAATGACGAGGATCGACGACGGGAACGATCGGAGGACCGAAACGTCGAAACAAAACCCCCGCCACGTTTCCCGTGCATGTTCTGCGCGGATTTTGCACACTATCCGATCGACTGCCCGTTTAACCCGCAAATGGCAATTTTCTGTAACTTCTGTGGAGCCAGAGAGCATTTGGAAGAGAATTGCTTTAAAAAGAAGAAGCTCCTTCCAATATCCAACCCCGAACGAGAACCGGCGCATCCCATGAGAATAGCGCGGTATCAAATCCAGTCGGGTGACACACACATACCGGCCGTGGAGGCCCCGGTGACGAGAAACCTGACCGTTATTGCGGACTTGGGTCCCGAGTCAAGGGAAATGATAATCGATACGGGTGCCGCGTTTTCGGTGTTAGCGACCCCCGTAAAGGGCGTCCCAATGAGACCGACGCGTAGGATGGCCTGGGGAGCGGACGGGCTCCTACTACCGTTCGCCGGAGAACAAACCCTGATGACGAGAATCGGCGACACCACGTTCAAACACACTTACCTGGTATTCGCAAGAAAAAGCGCGACCTTGGACCTGATTGGATTGGATATCCTGCGTAAGGTGTCGTTGACTTTGAACCTGGGATCCGAAATGACCGTTCAGGCGTGCACGGACGAGGAACCATCACCGTACTCTGTTGAAATCGACCCAGGACGAAGGCCTTCGGGGAGCGCGTTGCGGCCGGACGGGCGGGGAACCAAGGGTGTCTGCAATTCGCCAACCAAAATGCGGACCGGACACCCCCTTCCCCAGTACCTTTCCGACTGTAACAGCCCTTTCCGAGAAGGGTCGTCGAACGGACGTGCGGGATAGTGCACCCGCACAGGATCTGGAACCGAACGGAAAAAGGGTCTCGTACGCCGAGCCCCTAGAAGAAATTGTGCCCGCCAAAAACATGGAGGACCTACCAAAAGAAGATGGACACCCCGAGTTACGATTGCATGAGAATTCGGGAGGAAACCGCATGGAAACTGAGACACCTACGCACGCCGATACGTACGGACAGGATGAGACCAGTTCTGACCACGGATACGGAAAACGTATCGACACGCCCATGAGTGACGACCGTAATCCACCAAACGGTCTTGAGGAATTATCATTGGACAGAAACGAAGAATGTTCCGCAACGGACGCAAAAGAAGCCGGAACTATCGGAATCATTGGCGGAAAAATGCCAAGAGAGAATGAACGCGGAAGATACTACCAACCGAAAAATGAGCCTCAAAACCCCTTAAATCCTCCTGAAAGGAGTGTTGAGCAGGAGTCTCACGAAAATGGTACCGCGACGCTGAATTTTCCCCGAGAAATGATCATGGCCGCACAAAAGCGAGACGCATGGATCCAGATGACCGTTCCACACCACGAGAGAAACAATCTACGTCGTAATAACGGCGTGTGGGAACTAAAGACCAAACAGACCGACTCCAAATCATGGGTTCCCCTCATTCCCGAATCTATGAGAGAATGGTTGATAAATCGGTGCCATCGAAGTGTCGAAACTGGTCATGTTGAAAAGGAAGCCACCCTCAACATGGTGAAAAGGTTAGGGATTTGGCCTAACCTGACAAACGACGTGCGGGAACAGATAAAACGCTGCGAAACGTGCTCCCGACGAGACCCGCCACTTGGACCCAAGCACTCAAATCGGGAGTCTGCGTTCGTGAGGGGTGTGCCGAACGATGCGTTCGCTAACCCGTTCGAGTTCGAACCTCGCACGAAAACCATTCACCCTGCCGTCCATCCGCCTGAAAATAGACCTGGAACAAGAAAGAAGTACTTACCTGATGAAAACCAGAAGCCATCCTGGAAGATGAAATCGGGAGTACCTTCACCATCAACCCGCCACAATGCTAGACCGCCCGATGAAGTCCCAGCCAAGGCGATCGCACGCACGCGCACGCATGGCGTAACGCATCGACTCGAAAACCATGTCGATCTAAATCCGACCCCTAACGAGGAGGGTTCCAACAGTGTACCGTCGCCTTCCGAAGAATACGAAGAGACATTGGAGGATCCCCCGCCCAAAAGAAGTCGGAATGAAGTCGACCACGACGAGCCTAGATACGTGCTGCGAAGACGAGCCACCCCGGTAGATTACCGCCGCCTCCACCTGGGAAAGAATTATTAACGTACTTACATACTAATAGGACGTAACACAGACCGACTATAACTCATGTAAAGTTACACTTGTAGATCCTTCAGATCGAAAAATTTATTGGATCCTTCAGATCGAACTACTTATCTGCAAATTATTACAACACAATTGAACGAATTCTATTGCACATTGGAACACAACAATCATCAATTTAAAACAAGGCCGTAAATTTCCCCCTAATTAAATTTGATCACTTTTCCTAAGCTGGATGACACATTAGGATTTTCATCTGTTGTAGGGATAGCATGGCGCAAGAACAGATAGAGGAGTGGATCGCCGATGGAGGACCTCCGACCCCCGACCCTATTATACAGATCTTAAGGGAGCGAGTTAGAGAGGAGCAAGACCGGGTATATGATCACCCACCCGGGTTCTTGGAGACGCCGGAACCGACGCCTACCCCGTTTCTCCAGTTAGAAAGCCTATTGAATTACATTCGGTTTACCGACTGTGCCGAAACACACCTGGCCAGAAAGACCAACTGCCATGCGGCGATGATGACGGTGGTGGAGGTGGCGAAGTGGGTCCCTTCCTATCAACGCATCATCGAGGAAAGAGATGCACTCCTCGATCGCCAGGAACGATGGGCCATAGAGCGCGAACTCTTGGTCCGCGAGCGCGATGCGGTCAAGAAGGAGCTGGCGGAAACTGCTGCACAGCTGTCTGCAGAGCCACCTGCGGCGAGGACTGGAGACTCTGAGGCGTCCGCACCTGTGACCGCAGAGCCACCTGCGGCGACGACTGCAGAGGTAGAAGCGGAGGTGGTTGACGCACCAGCTCTCTCGCCCGCTCCGGCTCAGGAGCCTGATGGGGAGGCGGACTCGCCCACGGAATCCCCCACGAAGCTGCCCGCGGACAAGACTCCACGGCAACGATCTTGCCAAATCTATTCGTCATCATCGGAGGCAGAAACCACATGGGTCCCAACACCAACCCACGAGCCGGAGAAAACACCAGGAAGTGAGGCAGCCAACTCACGGCCCAAGCTGATGGTGCGACTGACGAGGAAAGCCAAGAAGAATCAGCTGACCTGTCCAGTGTGCACTCGTCCAACACCGCGTCTCTACAGTTTTAGATGCCCAGCTTGTAAGGAGTTCTGGCACAGGCTCCGAGCGACTTACCACCAAGGCCGACCTATTCCTTCTTGCTCCCAGGACCACTCGGGGAAGCGTGATCCCGTCGGATGCCGGGGCTGCCGACGCTACAGATACGAGCTGGCTTTCAGGAAGGCGCATCCTTCCGTCCCTCTGCCAGTACCCAGTGTCATCTTTGATGACTCTGGCTCACGAAGGGGCGGAGGATGTGAGCCCCAGCTCACGGATTAAATCCAGAAACAAAGGGGGTGAGCAACCACCATCTACGCTCCCCTTCCTCCACCACCGAAAGTCAGCAGATCGGAGCGGGCATTGTACCGTCCCCGCTCCAGGGCGCCACCACCATCTTCAGGCGCCCACCACCAGAAGCGCTCATGTCACCTTGACGTCACCGTCCGCCAATCGCGGGCCGCCGCGGAGCCCTGCGCAGTACTCGCCGTTGGAGGGTGGGGACCTCCACAAAGAAATCAACTGGTGACCGCGTGGAGCGGCCATAACCTCCCCAGTCCTTGATGCGAACATCCACACTCTCTTGCCCAGCTAGATACACGTTTATCGAACCCCTTGTGCAAGTCAGTCACTGGATCCCCTCAGTAATATTCCGGTGAGAGCCCTGTCGCCCGCGAGTTTATTATTTGAGCCAACCCCCTGTTCAACCTGGTAAGACTTCGTGACATCCAGCTTGAACACCCATCCCCCAAGAACATTTCTACGCACTACCGACGGATTTCCTACGGGCCCCGACGCTGTGAGTGTAACAAACAAAAATATCTATACATTGGCCAATGATAGTTGTGTTCGAATTGTGTAGATATAAAGTCAGTCATAGTAAAGTAAAGAACATTTTAGTAGTAAATTCAGTTAGTCAAGAGACGAGTCAAAAGTTGTTGAAATTGAGTCGAGTCAGTATTAAAGTTGTAATAAGAGAAAGAGAGAAGGAGATAATCAAACGCACATATTTCTTGTAAACCATTTTATTTGTATTAATTGTACTTGCTTGCAACCGAACTTAACGTAGAGTCAAATTTCCTTTATTTTCATTAAATCGTTCCTATTAGATTGTACAATTTGCATTTCTCATTTTATTCACCTTATTCCGTAACAGACAGGTTACGTGTGACCGCACCATTTTCGTGCGATCACACCATTTTAGTGCAAATTACATTTCTTCCGTGCGACGCATTGTTTTCGTGCGTGCGCCCATTCATCGTGCACCAGTGTCGTTTTTCGTGCACTCTTAGTTCCCTTCAGGAAACATACTTCCGTCCTTCAGACTTGATAATAATATTTCGTAACAATCAGTAATCAACCCTTCAGGTATTACCTTGATATTGAAAGCCTTCAGCTACCTCCGAGCCGCTACAGCTGTCTACCAGGTAATTATCATTAAATTCATTAAATTTAGATTACCTATTATTTATGTCAATATAGCCTCTCAACCTATATTTGGATCGGTTTTAAAACGGACTTACTCGAGAATCTTAAATTCAACAGTGAAGTCCAAAGCTTACAACATTTAATGTTTAATGTGATTTGAGATAAAATTTAATGTTTAATGTGATTTGAGATAACATTTAATGTTATTGGGCATCAAAAAGATTGCAAATTTAAAGCTTTTTTGGACGGATTTTTTAGATTTGAGCCAACTCTTGAGTTGCGGGAGTTATGGTAGATTTATTGAGCAAAGATCAAAAACACGAAAAAAAATTTCAAAGTGGAAAAAAGGCATTTTGAGTGGGGATACCAAAAAATGTTAGGAGGCACTTTTTGTCGGAAATTAGTAACTAATTTCTACAACTGTTGTAGAACACGTGGAAAAAAGATCGTGAACCACCCGTGTTACATCCTGTATAGTAGGGAAGTCCGATACTTCAAAAGTATCGATATAATTTCGTATCGATACATCTAGAAAGTATAAAAAAGTATCCATACGATACTTTCAAAAACTATCGATATTTTGAAGTATCGATACTTTTTGATACTTTCACAATAATGGGTGAAAATTTCGTTTATGTTTTTCTTTATGAGTGTGACATCTCTCTATCGCGAGGATAATAATCAAACAATGCAAGGATAATGAACAAAACAATAAATCACTCATTTTTTTATTTAAAACTTGTTTGTTCTGGCACTTGTTTTCGTATTACACTTGGTTGGGCATTTCGGTGGTCCTTCCTAGATGATGGAGGACAGCAGGTTATCATAGAGAGCTGGAGAAGGTGGTACATCATCTTTGTTTAATTTGTTGAAGTGGTTGGTCTCCCAACAATCTACGTAGAGATAGAGGTGCTGTCAAGTAGGTACCTTCATGTCGTAGGGTAAAGGCACCAATTGCTAACACCACCCCAGTTACTAACACATGATCATTCTACCTTGAAAAATAAGCGTCTCAGGTCACCTAGGAAATCAAAATTGGCGCCTAATCAAAGCCACGTTAATTTTCTACCGATTTCCGCCTAGATCTAGTCAGTATTGACGATGAGGGATTTAGGAATAAAGTTTTATCATCAGTCTAACATCTGCTGTCCGATCGTTAGCGGTTTTGGTGAATAGGTGATTCGAAATTTCATCTATTATAACCGTTTCATATTTGTTTCCACAATCCAGTTATTTTTTACAGCTCCAGTATTGATGCTAGGTTGTAAGAATACACAATTTCAGTGCAATTTACTGATAAAACAGCACTTTTTTTTTTTTTTAGTAGTGTTAGGATTTGGGTACCCAGAAACGTGCCTTTACCCAATTACTGAAACAGGTAAAATGTGAGAGATAAAAAAGTATCGCCTCCGATACTGGAAAAAAGTATCGATACTACGATATACCTATATCAGGAAAAAGAAGAAGTATCGATACTTTGGGGACATCCGTACTGTATATGCAGATAGTTACAGTTACTTTCCGCGCCTTTTCCTGTAATCCATCACTTCGTTTTTTCGTGAAGATAGTATTTTCGCTACCTAGATGCACACCTAATGACATCTTGTTTCTGGAAACCCAGTTGAAACCCCTTTACGAGTATACCCTTCGGATGCATTTTAATTATATTCTAAAGGTTATGAAGCTGTCTGAAGATCGCCTCCCACACTACTTGGCTAAAAAATACATCGAGCTCAATGTGTACTGGGCGAAAGAGTGGGGTGTACTAAGAGAAAAACGCTGCAAATTATTACACAATGGTTTATTATTTTTTATTTTTCTATATAGATCACTCGTCTGTAAAGCCACCAACCATCCAACATGAAGAAAAACATCGATCGTATTTCGGTCAGCTTTAATTTGAACGGAGATTAGGCCTCTTTAGCGATTCACACTCGTGTTTCTGATTTATCGTACGTCCAAACCTTAAATTCTTGTAGCGAGCGAACGGTTTGTCCTACAGAGCTCCGGGTGGTCTCAAAAAATTCTACAAATTCTATAGAATCATAAATTGAAGGAAAAACAATACCTTTATATCAAAATTTTTTGAGTTAGGGCGTTTTCAAAATTGATTTTGGAACCCTTAGACGTAACCTACATCAACCAAAATCTTCGAGGCACAACTAGACCCCAAATGGAGCCTACATACCAAATTTCATCAAAATCGGTCAATGCTAAGTGGTAAAAGTGCCGCGTACGGCGGACGGACGGCCAAATTTTTATTCGATTTTTGGATACTACGTACCTTGAAACGTAAACCATCAAATTTTGAGGGGGTGTTAAAATTTTTTTTTCTTGGTCGATTCCAAAGGTTCATTATTGAAAATAATGAACCAAAATACAACATCCCATTGAATCAGCATGTGGACCTCAGTGAATGGAAAACGCTAGTCGATAAACGTCTTGAGTTAATAGCCAAAACAATGTATTCCGAATTTGAGGAAAAGGTGCTTAGCTCTCGAAATCACCCTCAGTACGTGGCCCTTAGATGTGAGAGTGACAGTACCATTGAGCAAGTTTGAGGAGTTTCAACAAAGTAGGTGGGTTTTCAAGATCAGGGGTGACCTTTTAGCGTTAAGTATAGGTAGTATGGGTCAAATAATCAGACTTGTGACTGGTGTAGCAGTGGCGAAGTTGAGGTAGGGCAGAACTTGGCTGGGATGAGTATTTGGGGATTATTAAGTCTGGGAATTAGTTTGATTAGGTACTGATCGGTGGCATGGCAACTAAGGCACAAAACCATGATTGAATATGGATTTATGTAGGTGACTTGTTTGATTTTATCGATTGATATTAATTGTTATCTATATATTAAGGTTGCAAGTATATATTTAAGGTAGGCAGTTCTATTAAGGTAGTTGGATTCTGTATTGTATTAGAGTTGTAAGATGTATTAATTATGGCAAACTCATCGGACGGCCCTATGCGGCCACGATTATTGCATGGCTCCTCGTTAACAAGAATTGTATTATTTATTGTTTATAATAAAGGCATGTTTTCATTCATTCATTCATCACTTCGTGGTTCAGACGATATTAATTTTTGATTTAACGTGTCGAACAGAAGCGGCAAGAAGGATTCCTGGACTTCCTGAGGACGGGAGGAAGCGGAAAAGGGCGAGAAGACGACGAAGATTCCGGTCGAGGGTCGCCGTCCAGGGAAGACCTCAGAGACGAAGACAAGCGCGGCTTCTGGCGGCGGTTCACGATGAGGAGAAACAAGCGCTGAAGATCGTATTATAGGTAGGAGTAACCATGAAATTTGGTAAACGGGTTCCATTAGGGGTCAATTTGTGCAAAGAAGGTTTTGGTTGTTATCAGTCTCGTCTAATTCTCTGATAAAATGGGGAAAACACAATTTCAAAAAGCTCTAGCTCTAGACAAGACTAGCGCTGAAACATTGATCTAAAATTAGTAAAATACAACCATTTCTCAATTCCTTATGAATTTCTTATCAAGAAAATCCACATAACCCCTCCACGTTAACTTTTTGTTATTTGTTCTTCATCTAAAGTCACTCCCACACTGACTCAGAGTAGGTAGATCTCAAAATCCCGAGCTTCCACATATTATAATTGCACGTCGACGTTCGCTCGACATTTTCGGTCCAGTTTCGATTGCGCTGTTGAGGTAATCCGGTTGAAAGGGCAACCGAGCGGATCAGGTTATGAGCCCACCTTGAGGTCCGAGTTGAGCCTCAAGTGGGCGCCACCTCCGCTTTTTGACTTCCCACTCGAATAATCAACAACCCCTTGCTGCGCTGCAAACGACATAGGTACTTAATACAACAATAATATCGATACCTTAAAGCACAAAGACGCAATGACCAAAAACGCTGCAAATTATTACACAACGGTTTATTATTTTTATATAGATCACTCGTCTACAAAATCACCAACCATCCAATATGAAGAGAAAAATCAAAAAAAAAATAATAATAATAATAAAAAAATAAAAAAAATTAAAAAAAATTAAAAAAAATAAAAATCACCAACCATCGATTGCATTTCGGTCAGCTCTAATTTGAACGGAGATTAGGCCTCTTTTGCGATTCACACTCGTGTTTTGATTTATATATATATATTTCAAAATAAACACTTAAATTTTCGTAGGGAGCGAACGGTTTGTCCTACAGAGCTCCGCGTGGTCTCTAAAAATTCTATAGAATCTTAAATTGAAGGAAAATAATACTTTTATATCAAAATTTTTTGAGTTACGGCGTTTTCAAAATTTCAAAATTGATTTTGGAACCCTTAGGAGTGACCTACATCAACCAAAAGCTTCGGGGCACAACTAGACCCCAAATGGAGCCTACATACCAAATTTCATCAAAATCGGTCAATGCTAAGTGGCAAAAGTGCCGCGTACGGCGGACGGACGGCCAAATTTTTATTCGATTTTTGGATTCTACGTACCTTGAAACGTAAACCATCAAATTTTGAGGGGGTGTTAAAATTTTTTTTTTCTTGGTCGATTCCAAAGGTTCATTATTGAAAATAATAAACCAAAACGGAGTATTGAGAAAAACGCAAAAGAAGTTTTCACCATTTCACAATTCCTAAAATAATGGCTTACTGCAAGAAACACTTTAATTTCTTCAAAACATTTCCAATCTATTGTCTTCAAGAAGGTCAATAATAATTTAGATAAATTGAATCGGTTTTTTTAGAAGAGCGTAAGTCCACAATAATACCATTTTACTTTTTCTTCATTTTTCTGTTCTAAAACCCTAGGAGAATCGTTTGCGATTGAAAGGGCATGCGAATAAGCTCTCAACCCGAGTAGAAATCGCTTTTGAAAATCTACAATTTTATTCAATAGCGGCATACATGAAGTTTTTTTTCTTTGATTTCCCACAAGTTTGGTTGCAAGGACTTACGCCCTTTTTGGACGCCCTTTTTCTGAAACACACAACCCGCACAATCCCCGAAAAAATCTTCGAAATCGGGAGAGAAATGTAGAAGTTATGGCTGAGCAAGGATTTCATGACAGACAGACAGACAGACACGGAACCAAAATTGTTCATGAAGATTGTAGATTGCAGATGAATCCGCGGATCAGGGTGATGGGAGCCCAAAGCACTGAAGCCTAGTGGCTTATTGTGCTACTCCGCGGATTCTGTTCCTAGTCAAAGAGTCCTGGCCGTTTGGTAAGGCCAGTTGCGGTTTGGCTAGATTTGTGCTGGGAAAAGCCTCCATGGGTGTAGGTGACCCGAGGAGGTGAAACCTGCGATTTGATAGCGCTTCGCAATCGAATATTATGTGGGAGGCTTTCTCTTCAGCCGCTCCTCACAGCCTGCAGAGGGTTGTATTTTGGTTTACCCCAATGTGGTTGAGATGGAATCGGAGTGGAGTAAAGCCTGTTACCAGGCCAACCAACCAACCAACCCCATGGTGCTACAGCCCGTGTCGGGCCTTGACCTGCTCCAGTAGCCGTCGCCATTCCGTCCGATCCCCGGCAACAACCCTCCAATTTCTCACGCCCATTGCCCGACAATCCTCTTCCACTCCATCCAGCCAGCGGAGACCAGGTCTACCTCTAGGCCGCCTTCCTCCAGGACTCCCTCGTAGGATGCTGCTTGGTGTCTCTGTGTTAGCCATGCGTGCTACGTTGCCAGCCCAGCGCAGCCTCCCACATTTAATGAACCCGGTAATGCGCTGGTCATTATACAGAGAGTAAACTTCATTATTATACCGGGTTCGCCACTGTGTGCCTTCCCTGACTGGTCCAAATATCCTTCTCAGGATCTTTCTCTCAAAGACCTCAAGTGCGTTTAGATTTGCTGCAGTCAGGGTCCATGTTTCTGAGCCGTAGGTGAGGATCGGGCGGACGAGGGTCTTGTACAGGAGAAGCTTGGTGTTCCTTGACACGTTCCAGGACTCGAAGTGCCCCACCAATCCAAAGCAGCTTCTATTGGCAGCCACAAGTCTAGCTGCGATTTCTCGGGACATATCATTAGCAGCTGTGACAACAGACCCAAGGTATTGAAAGGATTCAACACCCTGGAATCTGTACTCACCCATGCCAACCACTAGCCTGATTTCCTTGCGGCTAAGCCGCAGCAGCTCTTCTATGGCGCTGGGGTTCGGTTTGGCCACCATGCGTTTACTTAGAGTATGCCCTCTAAGGTTTGACCATCTACTTGTGGTTTCATTGGTGACCCACCAGTTTATGGTCGCCCTACAAGAAGATTCGGGAATGCCGATGGCCGGCTCTGGACCAATGAGCGGGGTTAGTGAGCCCCTTCTGGCCAGCACATCTGCTTTCTCATTTCCCATTACTCCGCTGTGCCCTGCCACACACTCCAGTGAGACTCTGCTGTGTAGCGACAGGGAGCAGAGAGTTTGGGAGCACTCCCATACTAACCTCGAGTTAATGGAGGAAGCGGCTAAAGCCTTGATTGCAGCCTGGCTGTCCGAGAGAATGCGGACGTGTACACCACAGTGTTCCCTCCGCAGACTTTCCCCAGCGCAGACCCTAATTGCAAGTACTTCAGCCTGAAATACTGATGCATACACTCCCAGAGGAGCTGAGTGGCTCCATCTGGGATTGGCCCCGTAAATTCCAATCCTCGTACCATTCACCATTTTGGATCTATGAAGGTTCATGAAGGTCTGAAACGTAAAACGCGAGTGGAAATTTCGATTTTGGAGAACTTTTTTTTTCAACCTTGAAAAGTGAAGACAGCTTCTAGTCCAGGAGGAGCCCAGGACCAAAAACGACTGATTTCATTATTTGTGTCACATAATATGTGGTCATATATTATATGACACCAAAGAAATGGAATACAAAATGGTGGCCATGTTAAGTACAACAAATTTGAAGAAATACGACTGATTTCAATACTCATGAGACTTTAATATTCTCAAAAGGGAGCGCCTGTTAAGTGCTTTACAGGTTATCTGACGTGATGAACCCAATGGGAGCTTAGCGGCAGACGGGACTTAACTTCCTGACTTAAGGGACTTAGATGAACCTTCACGTTCTAATTAAAGATAGGGAGTTTCATAAAGGAAATTTGATTACTGGATTTGATTACATTGCAATAAAGCTAATTGCTCGAATTTGTTTCAGTTTTTTCGTTTTGCCGCCTTCGTTTTCACACCGCTGAACCCCAGACGCGATCCAAGGTGCAGTTCGACGTTCACTTCCCTAGTTATTAAGTATTCCTACTCTGTGTATCGATGTCCCAACCTCGATAGGTAACTTCGCCCTAATATTATTAATTGCAATATCGCTGTACAATGTTAATTCCACTCGGCACTATTACGATGGTGAAGTGGGGCCTCAGTCGGTCGCCGTTCTTACCTCTTTCGGAGTTAGTATTTTCCTAAATTACCGGCGCACAAACTTTAAAAGTTGTACCTAAATTTGAAATTTTTGAAATTCATTAGAGATATAACTGAATAAACGGGTTTTCCAGCTTTACTTTCGCAATTTTTGGTCGATTTTGATGATTCCAGCGGTCACTTCTAAGGGTTGAAAATGAATTTTGAAATTTTGAAAACGCCGTAACTCAAGAAATTTTGATATAAACGTATTGTTTTTCCTTCATTTTAAGATAGTATAGAATTTGTAGAATTTTTTGAGACCACGCGGAGCTCTGTAGGACAAACCGTTCGCTCCCTACGAGAATTTAAGGGTTGGACTTACGATAAATCAGAAACACGAGTGTGAGTCGCAAAAGAGGCCTAATCTCCGTTCAAACGTCAGCTGACCGAAATGCGATCGATGTTTTTCTTCAAGTTGGTAGGTGGTGACAGTGGCAAAGCCGTGTTCTTTACAGACGAGTGATCTTCGGGGTTCGATTCTACACAATATTTCCAACAAGAAATGTCTCCTAGCAATTTTTTCTTAACCCACTCAAAATGCCTTTTTTTCACTTCAACTTTTTTCGCGTTTTCGACCTTGCGCCATAAAAATTGTCAAAACTCCTGTTATTTGCCAAGTAAATTCAAATCTAAGGATATCGTTGGAAAGAGCGTTAAATTTCCAAGCTACGTAGTGTAAAACCAAAATCTTTTAGCAATAAAGCATTTCTGCAAAATCAAGTTAAAAAGCAAATTATAAATTTTTCCCGAAATTTAGTTTATGCTCATTATCATATCTACGAATAGTGCGTATTTTATGTACGAATACCAAAGTTTTCCTCAAAAAATCCACTTTCTAGCAGTCATAATTATTTGGAAGTGCCACCATTGGATTCAGCGTAAAACATTGCGTAGGAAATGATAGCAAACTCGTCAAGATTGTGGGAGACCATACACCTCGTAAAACACTCGATTTTCTTGTAAAATACACGTTTTCTTGCATTCAAACTTGATTTACTCTTCCAATTTCAATTTTAAAAAGAAAAATTGATAGATTGTTAGAAAGTTGAATTTTGCGCATGTTTTTTCCGAAGAGCGCCCATCGAAATGGGCAGGCGTTCAAAGTGAAAACTTCGATAAGGAAAAATCAAATTTCGGGAAAAATTTATAATTTGCTTTTTAACTTGATTTTACAGAAATGCTTTATTGCTAAAAGATTTTGGTTTTACACTACGTAGCTTGGAAATTTAACGCTCTTTCCAATGATATCCTTATATTTGAATTTACTTGGTAAATAACAGGGGCTATGACAATTTTTATGACGTGAGGTCGAAAACGCGAAAAAAAACTTTGAAGTGAAAAAAAGGCATTTTGAGTGGGTCAAGAAAAAATTGCTAAGAGACATTTCTTGTTGGAAATATTGTGTAGAATCGAACCCTGATGTTATGCCCATCTTGAGTGTAGACACCCCGTATAGAAAAATAAGAAACCTTTGAGTAATAATTTGCAGCGTTTTTCAATTCCCAAGGGCCGTGCACTAATGAATTTCGAAAATCCTTGAAAATTTCAAATTTAGGTACAACTCTTAACGTTTTGGCGCCTGTAATTTAGGGAAATACTAACCCGGAACGAACGGCGACCGACTGAGACCCCCTTAAGTGTTTCGTATGAAATTGAACGACAAAATATCCACGAAAATGGCGTAAAAATGTGCCCGAAGGCACCCTCAGCTACTATTAGAGGTAGTTTCAACTTCTCCTGCGTGAAGAATGAAAGGACTATTTTGTGATTATTATTAGATTCTTGAATTCATGATTCCGCCTCTTCAAGATTAATTATTACGTGTAAATATTCGTCTGTGAATAAAATAATTGGTTGTGACTGGTTTTGAAAAAAAAAAGGTTGTTTCGTATCGATAAAACTTGAAAATCAATCAAAATAATGTAGTTTTTAAACGATTGTCGTAGTTTTAGACTTAAAAATAGTTCGTAAGGTTGCTGTTTTATTGTAGTTATGATTCATCTGTTCCTGCTTTGTAACTTTTTGTAGATTTGTCGATGTAAAGAGAAAAGTGGATTTTGAAGTTGCAACTTTCAGGATACCGAATGGAGTTTTACAAGTAAGTCCTTCATTGAATTTCCCCGTTCACATTCGCTTTTATCATATTTAAACAAGTTTAATTCGAATAAATAATTAGTTCGGGTAGTACGGGGCCACATTAATTATATCAATCTACGTCTCACTGCAGCGTTGATGACTGTGTAAGCAGAAAAAAAAATCAAAATTTGTTTGAATGCGTAGTACATTTGAGCCCAAAACACGGAAATTCGAGAAAAAAAATTAATAATTGTGGTTCAAAACGGATCGCTTCAATCGTAGATTGTGTACGCTAGTCTTTTAATACTTTGTCCAAAATATTGGACTTCTTCCTCTTGAACCTTCTTCTTCTCGTAGTGGGAGGAAAATTCCTTTGTTAACCCTAGAAAGCCACCAATACGTCTATTCAACTGTAAGAGGCGACTGGAAGCCGAATTAGGCTTATTTTGAAGCAAATCCACACAATTATGAGATCAGAAGGTTAAACCTTCATATCTGGATCAATCAATTGACACACGTGGGAACAGTTTTTGGTAAACCAACTTCTGGTTACCTTTTATTTATATTTTATTCATTTTAAAATCTAGAGACAAGATTTCAATGTGTAGGCGAGTATTTTGGTGCTCACTGATACCTCCTAAACCATGTAAATGTACAAGTTTTTCAAAAGAAGACAAAAATAAGCAACCCAAACGCTTGCATCCGAGTCTGCAACACATTGGGACATTTTTTGTTTCACTTTTTTGATTCGACAATTTATAGGGGACCATCCTCTGTATACCTTCAACCCAACAACTACCTTGCCCCTTCCCTCACACGCCCACTCGGCTCACCCCCACCCCCCACTCTGCAGCTCACTCCCCCCACCACCACTCAGCAGCTCACCCCCACCACCACTCTATGGCTACCCCCCCATCCCCACTCTGCGGCTCCCCCCCCCCACCACCACTCAGCAGGTCACCCCCCACCACCACTCTACGGCTACCCCCCCATCCCCACTCTGCGGCTCACCTTCCCCCCCCCCCCCCCCCTTACCCTGCCAGCCAACACGGAGGCTCACCTGATCTGCGTTATGTAACGTAACGCTTTTTCGTAACCCTTTTTTCATTTGTGCCAAAGACATAAAATGTCAAAAAAAAGTCGTTTTTCCAAAGAATTTTTCAAAACTAATGGTTTCATTCACATTGGAGCGGAATCATGCTCCGGCCAATGCAACGAGTAACGTAATTGTAACAAGTTTAGTTTTGAAATCTGAAGACAATTTCGTTTACTCCTCATTTGAGAACGGATGGAGACATTTCAATTCCACAAACGGGTTTTTATCCTTACATAAATTATGCAAGTTGCTGTAAGGCCACTTTTTGAAAATATTCAAAATTTTACCAAATGTTTTTGGTGCTGTGCGCAGAAAAATGAGCACACTTTCTGAAACAATTAACCACAATTTTACAGTAATCTTGAAGAGTAATCCGTTGGCGAAACTAAAATATCTCGATCCGTTCTCAACAATGAGGAGTAAATGAAATTTGGCCCTGATGGTGCTGCCATCTCTCATATCAGAATCACACTAAAACCTCGAAACATTCACCCTTAAGTTATCAATGTGTGCCTTGTCAAATCTAATATGGTTTTGAAAGATCCTAAATATTTCATAATGAATATATTATCTTTAATTTCCATCAAAAATCGTCCATAGTAACCATCGATGCTGATACACCCTGTATGTTGCAAGTACAACTCTATAGGTCTGTTGGGAGAGGCAGTCTGGAACCAGTTCAGAACCAAACAGGAACTGGAAAGGGGAGGGGATAGAGGCGCTTGGACTCCTCCAGGCTTCTCCAAACCCCACCGAACCCTTCAGGACTGCTTCTCCAAACAAACCAATAGAGCCAAAATTTCACAAAATTGCATCCAAAATCGAGTTTTTTTAGCTCTTTGAGTGTTTTGTGAGGTTTTTAAGTCAAAAATGGCTGAATAGGGGTTGAAATATTTCTTCGAAAATTCGCTCATTTATTCATGCTGCGTGAATGGATTTAAAAAAACGTATTCAAGTATCTTGTGTTCAAGTTTATTCTTGAATAAGTTCAGAGCCCAAAGGTTCAGCACGAATTTCCCCCTGAAAATCTGAGGTAGCTTCAAACTTCGCAAGAAGGGTCTATAATTGATGCAACTCCCAAGCTGCAGCAGCGCTCCTGTTGGCCAGAACGTGCAACAACGTATGGCTTTCTAGCGTTAACAAGAAATTCTACCTATTATTACAGAATGTGTGAACTTACTATTAATATAAAGCAAAAACAAGTTTAAAATGTTGTATTATTTGCTTTTGTAGAATAAGTTGAACTCTAAGTAAGTTATGAAATTTCAGAAACTGATCCGTCCAATTTTCGAAAATTCTCCTTTTAATATTTTGTGTTTCTTTTATGTGATAATTGTTAGTTTTTACTGCTTTCTTATTAATTAAGGGTTTTTCTGCTTATGATCGATTCCCGTGTAAATAAAACTACTTTCGAAATGGAAAATTAGTCATGGAGTTTTATTTATCTGATCCTAGTTATTTGATTCAACAGGAAAGTTGACTTTACTTGAATTTCAAATGCCAAGACTGCTTGGAGCCACGATTCTTTCGAATTACGTAAATCTGATGATTAGCGACAGCTCCAAGACGTGACTAGCTCCTCCTGTTGTGACAAAGTAACAGTTACTGCGACACCTGATTCAATAGACCGATTACTTCCGTTCTATCGAATTGTGACTCAGAGATGGAGTTGTAAGTTTCCCTTATTAAATAACCACTACCTACTAGCAGGGGTTGAATTTAACGATCATGTTTTGTTTCCCATTTGCTCAAATCGATCACTAATGATTATATAAATCGAATCAGGCATGAATATTATTACCCGAGCAATATAATTTCCGCTTAGGGAATAATGATTACTCTTGAGCAAAATAATTTTTCACTCAATATATCGCTCAAAAAAGGTCTTAAATCACTAGCATAATATAATCAAGCATAATATATATCAAGGTGCGGTTGGTCTCATTCGATTCAGCGATGAAAATACTAAAAGATCTACACCTCACAGCCCCTCAACATTCTGTACTGGCAAGTCCCGCGCACCACAAAGGAAAACACAACCCACATTGGGAGTTTCCTGGCGACAATAAAACTCAATCTGCAATGGGGTATTTCGGTGGATTGGAAATTCAGGTTTTTGACCTCAAATTTGGATTCAGCACCCTTGAAAACCTCTATACACCAACTTTAAGCCCATGGATACTATGACATGTGGTAGAAAAATTAATTAAAGAGATCACACGTTTGAAAAAAAAGGTGGGCCGCCATAAATGTGCACACACTACACCGCACGCGTGTGTGAGTAGTATTTTGTAGTATCCAAGAGGTCCTCCAAGGGTTTCATCTCTTCTCTGTGCATGGATACTTTTTTCAAACACAGTTGGCTAGCTACGTCACACCGTTCAAATCTTCAACTTTCCTTAGCTTCTCTGATTTTTTAAAAACATTTTCTCGACGAACAGAACTGATTACCTACTGTTATTCCTGAGCCTTACTCTTTCGAAAAATTTTTTTTAAAAATTGATTGAAATACCCCATTTTCATCACATTGTATATTAAAGAAGAAGAATAAGTTGAGACAGAGAGAAATGTCAGATCAATTATTCTTATTAAGTTTCAGTAACATTATTCGTTCGAAGTTTGCTGCAGTCAGTCTCGTCCTGAACACGTTCCTACCTTATCCTGATGATCGCCTTTAATCAACATAGATAACTCCATCACTACATTCAAAATGCTGAAGAAATACCTGATGTTGAGTTTTATTGTCACCAGGAAACTATTAAATGATATTGTTATGACCCACATTTCAACATTCAAATAGTTCAGTGGTAGACACCGGAGCGCGGCGCTCCCTTGGCCCATTATTCGAATACTGTGGTTCACAGTGGCTATTTTGAAGGCTGTTATTCACAGTTCCCTCCTAGATACTACCTCCATACAAGATCTCACCCTCCTCTCTATCCCCCAACCCGCTCAGGGGTTAATATGAGTCCCTTTCTTGTCGCCTACCCTTTGTGTATTTTTTTAAAATCTTTTATAAAATGACTGAGCACTCCTCTGATCCCAGTTAATGGCTACAGTGGCTTGGGGTTAAATTCAGAATATTCCAACCCAAATTGAGACTTTTCCAAATCAAATTCAGACTTTTCCATTTCAATGTAAATATTCATCATTTCAATATCAAAATTCTCAAATTTTTGTACCATCTTCCTCGCCACTGATAAATGCAAATCTGGGATATAAAAACAACTAGTGTTCGATGGACACAGCAGGAGTATATTCTTTTGGGTTGAAAAAACGAAATAGTAAAAAAAGATTTTTACCATTTCATATTTCTGTGTTGAATGAAAAACTGTTTTCACCATTATGTTTTTCAGTGATCACCTTTAGATACACCAGGAGATGAGTTGAATATCACATTCATACCGATAACTATTCAAAAATATGATAAATACTGATTTATTCGGGAGGCAGTACCGAGAGAGCGCAGCGCTCCGGGGTCTACCAGTTGCGGAATGAAAAGAGGTCTACCACTGAAGGGTTAAATAAAGAAGTACAAGAGGATCCCTGAGCGAGCCACCACCCACAAAGGAGGGACGAGGTACAGGGAGAACACGTCAACATGACGTCACCCTTCCACCTCTCTCTCCCTCAACTAATCTCACTGAGTATATAAGATCACTCAGGGATGCTCCAGCACGCAATCTAGTCCAGTCAACCTCCAGTTCTCCTCAGATAAGGATCTCCTCGAAGTACTAAGCTCACTAGGTAAATCTCCCGCCTCCTGACAGTCAGTTTCTGATGAAACGGCGGGGTTGCCGGGCTAGCCTACTTTCCATGCACTCCGAACATCAGTCGGGCTAATAAGCTGCCGGTGCGACAGTGCAGTCACTAGGTTAGGAGCAATTTCTCCCTTCATTGAGTAGGGGTTAAAGAAAACACAACGCCACATCGAGAAGGTCATCTCCCTCACTCGAACGACACGCAGACATAACAAATGTAAAAGAAATAACTTTAAAAAAAACTATAAAATTATATTAGTGGTTTCTGCAATAAAAAATTCAATCATTCCATTCGTTTGCTCCAACACCTTCTGAAAAAGGACAAATTGAAAAAAACGTACACCGTAGAGTAAATAATAAACAAATATATTTCTCATTGCTTCTTGTTCTATCACAAAGGTTTTTTGTTTTTACAATAAAATGTTCCCACACGATTCAACACCAGCTCATAACAACCAGGAAAACTATAATATCAACGAATAATATCCGATATTTTTCAAAAAATAAAAACTCCAAACGTGGAAGATCAAACTACGAGTACGAACACAAATAAACTACTTTGGAAGAGAAAAATTGCTATCATTTCAAGGCAAGACGAACTTTGGAATATCATTGGAATGATATGGAAATTGTCGATGTTGAATGAATTATGAAGTTCAAGTCATAGTGAGAGTAGATGCCCTGCTAGGGGGAGCATCGTCGGATGCTAACTGCTGTACACTCAAGCTCTCCTCACTCTGCACTTGAGCATCGTTAAGTAATCTATTTCTTAAGGAAGCTTTTGCTCAATTATGAAGTTCAAGTCATAGTGAGAGTAGATGCCCTGCTAGGGGGAGCATCGTCGGATGCTAACTGCTGTACACTCAAGCTCTCCTCACTCTGCACTTGAGCATCGTTAAGTAATCTATTTCTTAAGGAAGCTTTTGCTCAATTATGAAGTTCAAGTCATAGTGAGAGTAGATGCCCTGCTAGGGGGAGCATCGTCGGATGCTAACTGCTGTACACTCAAGCTCTCCTCACTCTGCACTTGAGCATCGTTAAGTAATCTATTTCTTAAGGAAGCTTTTGCTCAATTATGAAGTTCAAGTCATAGTGAGAGTAGATGCCCTGCTAGGGGGAGCATCGTCGGATGCTAACTGCTGTACACTCAAGCTCTCCTCACTCTACACTTGAGCATCGTTAAGTAATCTATTTCTTAAGGAAGCTATCGCTGAATTATGAAGTTCAAATCATAGTGAGAGTAGATGCCCTGCTAGGGGGAGCATCGTCGGATGCTAACTGCTGTACACTCAAGCTCTCCTCACTCTGCACTTCAGCATCGTAGAGTAATCTATTTCTTAAGGTAGCTTTTGCTCAATTATGAAGTTCAAGTCATAGTGAGAGTAGATGCCCTGCTAGTGCGAGCATCGTCGGATGCTAACTGCTGTACACTCAAGCTCTCCTCACTCTGCACTTGAGCATCATTAAGTAATCTATTTCTTAAGGAAGCTTTTGTTCAATTATGAAGTTCAAGTCATAGTGAGAGTAGATGCCCTGCTAGGGGGAGCATCGTCGGATGCTAACTGCTGTACACTCAAGCTCTCCTCACTCTGCACTTGAGCATCGTTAAGTAATCTATTTCTTAAGGAAGCTTTTGCTCAATTATGAAGTTCAAGTCATAGTGAGAGTAGATGCCCTGCTAGGGGGAGCATCGTCGGATGCTAACTGCTGTACACTCAAGCTCTCCTCACTCTACACTTGAGCATCGTTAAGTAATCTATTTCTTAAGGAAGCTATCGCTGAATTATGAAGTTCAAGTCATAGTGAGAGTAGATGCCCTGCTAGGGGGAGCATCGTCGGATGCTAACTGCTGTACACTCAAGCTCTCCTCACTCTGCACTTCAGCATCATTAAGTAATCTATTTCTTAAGGAAGCTTTTGTTCAATTATGAAGTTCAAGTCATAGTGAGAGTAGATGCCCTGCTAGGGGGAGCATCGTCGGATGCTAACTGCTGTACACTCAAGCTCTCCTCACTCTACACTTGAGCATCGTAGAGTAATCTATTCCTTAAGGAAGCTATCGCTGAATTATGAAGTTCAAGTCATAGTGAGAGTAGATGCCCTGCTAGGGGGAGCATCGTCGGATGCTAACTGCTGTACGCTCAAGCTCTCCTCACTCTGCACTTCAGCATCATTAAGTAATCTATTTCTTAAGGAAGCTTTTGTTCAATTATGAAGTTCAAGTCATAGTGAGAGTAGATGCCCTGCTAGGGGGAGCTTCGTCGGATGCTAACTGCTGTACACTCAAGCTCTCCTCACTCTACACTTGAGCATCGTTAAGTAATCTATTTCTTAAGGAAGCTTCTGCTCAATTATGAAGTTCAAGTCATAGTGAGAGTAGATGCCCTGCAAGGGGGAGCATCGTCGGATGCTAACTGCTGTACACTCAAGCTCTCCTCACTCTACACTTGAGCATCGTTAAGTAATCTATTTCTTAAGGAAGCTTCTGCTCAATTATGAAGTTCAAGTCATAGTGAGAGTAGATGCCCTGCAAGGGGGAGCATCGTCGGATGCTAACTGCTGTACACTCAAGCTCTCCTCACTCTACACTTGAGCATCGTTAAGTAATCTATTTCTTAAGGAAGCTTCTGCTCAATTATGAAGTTCAAGTCATAGTGAGAGTAGATGCCCTGCTAGGGGGAGCATCGTCGGATGCTAACTGCTGTACGCTCAAGCTCTCCTCACTCTGCACTTCAGCATCATTAAGTAATCTATTTCTTAAGGAAGCTTTTGTTCAATTATGAAGTTCAAGTCATAGTGAGAGTAGATGCCCTGCTAGGGGGAGCTTCGTCGGATGCTAACTGCTGTACACTCAAGCTCTCCTCACTCTACACTTGAGCATCGTTAAGTAATCTATTTCTTAAGGAAGCTTCTGCTCAATTATGAAGTTCAAGTCATAGTGAGAGTAGATGCCCTGCAAGGGGGAGCATCGTCGGATGCTAACTGCTGTACACTCAAGCTCTCCTCACTCTGCACTTGAGCATCGTTAAGTAATCTATTTCTTAAGGTAGCTTTTGCTCAATTATGAAGTTCAAGTCATAGTGAGAGTAGATGCCCTGCTAGTGCGAGCATCGTCGGATGCTAACTGCTGTACACTCAAGCTCTCCTCACTCTGCACTTGAGCATCGTTAAGTAATCTATTTCTTAAGGAAGCTTTTGCTCAATTATGAAGTACAAGTCCAGTGAGGATGCCCTACTAGGGAGTGCATTGAAAGATGCTAACTGCTGTACACTCAGCTCCCCCAACTGCTGTACACCCCCACCTGTCTCTGGAATTTTGCTCAGGCGAACATTGTTTATAATGTATATAGTAGTATATATCTTATACTTTTGATAAGACTCGAGTTTCTTAACACTCTCAACGCAGGTCAATAATCAGTACCATTGTCCCCAGCCTAGACAAAAAACCTTCCCGTTGACTCTCTCCTATTCACCATCCTCCATGTGTGATTTTTGCATGTTTTCGTTGGTTTTAGCATGTTATGTTGGACAGACTGAAGGGTTATAATCTCTCTGTTTTACCGCTGAAATACTGATTTTTTAAAGTTTGAAAGTTTCCTTCAAACTTCGCCTCATCCACTATGTGTGGACGGCAGGCTGAGGGAAGGACTGCAGTGTCCACCACCGGTGGACACCCGCGTTGAGAGTGTTAATAGACCAAAAGCTTCCTCGTTAGACTGATGAGACGTCAAATCTTGCCTAAAGAGCAGACAGTTCAGAACTCCAGAACCATCACAGCCCTCACCGCCCCAACTCTCTTTCAAACTTCCTTCCGCTCACAAAAAAAGGTCCACATTTGCTTTCAACACCTCAAATTCTGTTCTGCACCAGCTCGACCACAGCTGCTGCCGTCTTTTTCATAAAAACAAAATAAAACACCCTTTCACAACGATTAATCACAGTATAAAATCAATTTTTGGTAAACAAGGTTCATTTCGTCAAGTCTCACGAAGTTTTGATTGTAGAAAATAGAGGAAATGTGAGCATTGTTCAAAAATCCACGGCACTTGATGCCCAAAAACTCTCGACGTAACTACTAAAAATTAATATAGGTATAATTTTAAGCATTTTTTATACATTTCCAAAAATCGAAAATGAGCTACGGCTTTGGTTCCGAGTTTACAAAAAAGCGGGATTCCTCATGGAGAGATGGCTGCCCAAAGCATCTGCTGCGCCCCTAACGGGAATATAAGGAACTCTTAGTCATGTTTAGTGACGATTCGATACTTTCGCTATTCATTGATATCGATATTTAATAATACTAAATATCGAACAAAATATCGATATCAATAATCGATTTACTTTAGGGTTTTTATCATTTTTCATATTATGAAATAGAAACGGAGTGAATAGAAACGGAAGATGAACGCAACACATAAAAAACAATGTTGAAACATGACAATCAGCTATGTCCGACATACAGTCCTCAATCTCGATACTTGATATGGGAAGAGGAACAAGTTTCAAATTCGCGTTCGCCATTTCTGTTTTGTATTAATTTAATATAATATATTAAGTATTATTACAACTTTTTACGAGTAAAATTCGAACTGGCATTATGTTTGGATATCGATTTTTTTTAAACTATGCAAAACATATTCGATATCAGTATTTTTCTTTCGACATCACTGATATTGATCAAAAAGTATGATAAAACTTATTTGATATCAGTGAAAAAAGTATTCTTTTCGATTTTTCTTTCGATAGTCTATCGATATCACTGAAATTGATGAAATAATATGCAAAAATATATTCGATATCAGTAAAATCGGAATTTTTTTTCGATATTCTATCGATATCAGCGATATCGATGTTTTTCTTCCGATATTTTATCAATATCGATACTGCCTTCCGATATGATTTCGATGTTAAATATCGCATCGAAAGGTACATCGAATCGTCACTAGTCATGTTGCTCATCGCGAGGAGGCTGTTATTGCTAGCATCTCGTCATCGAAGGAAAGTTGATACAGTCTAGCGGCATTTGTGAAAAGTAGGCTGCACCTCGTTTTGGACATCCAGATAAATACCTGAAGACGTCGCATCGATACAACACAAGATATGCTGAAAATCTGGTTGTTCCTGCCTGCAGACTCACTACGGCTAGGAATAGTTCTCTCTGGTGGGGGGTGAAAATGTTCAATGCTGTCCCTTCACATGTTCGTAACCTACCCCAGAGGATGTTTAAAACTATAATGTCTGCATTTCTATCGAATCTTGCACCATACTCTCTCGACGAATATTTGGTTAGCATTAGTAAACATAATTTCTCTCTGTGATACAACCTAAAATCCATGTTTTGATGACTTGAGCCTTTCACTGTGAATTCGAATTTTATTGTTCATCTTTTTGATTCTGCCTGCCAAGGAATTTGACGTGATATATGTACCTGATTCATGTTTTATTAGCAACCATTTTTTGTATAAAAACAGCCGAGGAAATATTGTTACCCGAGTACTCGCGCGTGTTATTCATGACTTTTATAAATACTCGTATCTATTTTCAACTAGTCAACCAATATCTGTGATAAATTTAAATCTCTGTTACACTGTGATATAATTTTAACTTTGTTGTCTTCATTTTATCTGTAGCATGTAGCTTTTATCTATTGGAATTAATTTATTGAATGCAGGGATACTGTGGTTGTGTGTGTGGGGGCCGGGGTGGTGCCTGTCCCGCCCGGGGGTGGCCTTCCTGGTGGGTTTTTTCTGCTGTCCTTGCCGGGGGACCCACTCTTGTGCAGTGATTCCTCGCTGGTTTTGGACTCGGGATGCCACCATGGTGGGCGGGTCCGGGCGGGGCTGGGGTTTCCCCCGGCCCCGCATCGCGTGCTGCGGTGTTCCCTGCTACACAGGGTGTTCACTATCGGGTCTTCTTGGCAGGAAAGAGTAAATACGTATAAATAGCTCCCTCCTTCTTCCTATCTAGACATAGTGTTGTTATTACTATTTTGTAATTATTATTATTATTTTGACAATTGCTTTTGCACACTGTGTCCTGGCAAATAAAACATTGATTGATTGATTGATTGATTGTTTTTACCACTCATTCAAACATTTGACGGTTCTACTTCCCTGCCTTATCAAATTGTGAGGAGAAGAAAACTGTTATTGAATTTTGGTTTATTATTTTCAATAACGAACCTTTGGAATCGACCAAGAATTTTTTTTTGAACCCCCCCTCAAAATTTGTTGGTTTACGTTTCAAGGTACGTAGAATCCGAAAATCGAATAAAAAATTTCCCGTCCGTCCGCCGTACACGGAACTTTCTCTACTTAGCATTGACCAATTTTGATGAAATTTGGTATGTAGGCTCCATTTGGGTCCTAGTTGTGCTCCAAAGATTTTGGTTGATGTAGGACACTTCTAAAGGTTGAAAAATGAGGTTTGAAATTTTGAAAACGCCCTAACTCAAAACATTTTTATATGAAGGTATTGTTTTTCCATCGATTTAAGATAGTATAGAATTTTTAGAGACCACGCAGAGCCCTGTAGGACAAACCGGTCGCACCCTACGAGAATTTAAGGGTTGGACTTACGATAAATCAGAAACACGAGTGTGAATCGCAAAAGAGGCCCAATCTCCGTTCAAATTTTAGCTGACCAAAATGCGATCGATGTTTTTTTTCAAGTTGGTTGGTGGTAACATTGGCAAAGCCGTGTTCTTTACAGAAGAGTGATCTATATAGAAAAGAATAAACCTTTGTGTAATAATTTGCAGCGTTTTATATTTACGGATACGCTGGTGGGATACCAGACCGAGGTGTATACGAAGGTACGTGACCCGGAGAACATCCCCCCCCCCCGCAAGGCAATCTCCCGAAGACGACCTCCACCTCTAAGTTAGAGGGTCAGTACTAAGTTCGGTGGAATGTTTGAGCTGATTTTATTTTATTGATTTATAACGATTGTTAACTATACCCTATGTACGTATTTTTACTATTACGTATTATACTGCTATGTATATATACTATAGTTTCATTTGATCGCACTCTGAATCGAACATTACATCGGAGATGAATTGAGAACAAGAGCGACCTCGTACAGGGCTGGATTGCATAACTGGGATGGATCGCCGGTTCCCACTCTTCGAATAATGGATAGACTACTTTATCTACTGGAGAAACGTAGATAGCTTTGGACATTTAAAAGACAATGGTAGTACCATGTAGTCAGGACGGCTTTTGAGGCAGTGTTCGTTTCCATCTGATTCCTAGATGTGTTTAAATACTGGTTTATTTCCGTGCCCAAGCGATATCTTATTATTTACTGAGAATAATAAATAAGGGCTAATTAATTGGTTCTGATAATTTATAAGATCGGAGATACAAGACAAAATCCTAACACAATCCACGAGCCGCCATTAATTTTGTTGATTCCGAGCCGATAACCTTGATAAACTTCATCCACTAGGCGGTAACTGCAAAGGAAGAGGCAACTCCCGCTAGGCGCGCTGGTTGTCAAAGAATTAGTTGCCCGTGCGTCCAATAGAGTGCTGCAGGGTCACTATGGTGTGTAGCTATGATTTGGTTGCTAAGGCTCACTTTCACCAGAAGTTGTTCTAAACTTGCTTAGCTAAACGCGTTAACAGCTAATCTGAAGGAATAAACCCGGCAAGATGGCGAGCGTCTTTCACCAACCCAAATCATCGTTAAACGATAATCGAGTTTTTCTAAACTTGAAATGTCGAGCGGAACGAATGAAAGTTTGACATTATGACGTATTGGGGCAATAGAAACGTTGAACAACAACCACTCCTGCGCTTGCTATCAGCAGATTACCGCCTTGTGTATCTTTATCAGTGTCAGTTTTTCGAATTCCTTGTTTTTTTTATTTGCTGATTCCTGTGGCTTGTTTCGAGTTTTCTGGTTCCCTTCGTTTTATTTTGCTTAACCCTCCAGTGGTAGACCTAATCTCATCTCGCAAAAGGTAGACCCAGGAGCGCGGCGCTCTTTCGGTACTTCCTCCCGAAAAAATCAATATTTATCATATTTTTCAATTGTTTTTGGTCAGAGTGAGATACTCAACTCATCTCCTGGTGTATCTAAAAATGTTCAATGAAAAACATATTGGTAAAAAAGTTTTTTTATTGAACTCAGAAATACGTATTGGTGAAAATAGGTTTTGCTCAACTCTGAAATACAAATAACTGAGCAATCAAAATTTAACTAATCAAAGCCGTTTCAGTCAGATGTTCTGCCATATCGTCAGAATCTTCCTCAGACCACTGAAGCCATTTCTTGGGATAAGAAGAGCGCTCAGACTTAAGAGCGATCTGACACATTCACGTTTTAGTGAAGGAAACCGATTCTCACTAACCCTGAGCGGTTTTGGTGACAGAGAGGAGGGTACGGTCCTGCGTAGAGGTGGTTTCTAGGAGGGAACTGTGAATCACAGCCCTCAGTATAGCCACTGTGAACCACAGTATTCGAAGAATGGGCTGAAGGAGCGCCGCGCTCCGGGGTCTACCAGTGAAGGGTTAATATTTTCATCACCTACCTATTGAGTTATTACACATCATCACTTTGAGCCGCAACGCACGCAATAACTCCAGTATTTCTCCAGACTCAAGTACCTTCCTTGATGTATCCTAGTGAAACACAGTGGCCGCCGCCTTGTTCTGAACGGTAGGAATGTACTTCGATAATTTGAATGATTACCGATGGATGTAAACTCGAAGATGAGGGCCCCATATTTCACCTCAATAGAAATTTATTTTGGTCAAACTGGTCTTTTATGATGGTCAATTTGTATAATTCGTCCGAATAGAAACAACCAAGGAATGTAGGTTGCACTATTATGTTATTGAAAAAACCATTATTCATTTTAAATTAACGTGTTGAACTTATTTGTATGACGGGAACTCGAGGCGAGTGTCAATCTAGTCGAGCACTTGGAGACTCGGGGCTTGGAAAGGCGGAAATTCAGTAACGTACATCATCTCGGAATGTAGAATCTGATCCAGGATTCGCTCGGACGTCGTCATCGTCAGACGAGTCAAAAATAATCCGAAATACAAAAATAATTCGCATTTTCATTTTGAACAGTCACAAATCAATGCGCGGCCATATTGCATTGGTAGTTGACCGAGGTAAGCTAGTTTATTCAGCCGACTTTCGACCGTTTAAACTCGAACCCCCCGAGATGGAGTTTAAACTCGTAAATCGCTCTGGTGAAAGACGATTATTACTAGTAAAGTTTACTTTTAGTAAAGACGATTACTTTTAGTAAAGTCGATTATCTCTCGCCGCTTTTGGTTTAAACTCGTTTCGAATGTTTGGTGAAAGTGAGCATAAGGAAGCAAAATACCTACTCGTTCAAAGTTTTTCATCACAATTTTAATCTCGATTTTAATTGTAGTCTATGAGATCACGTGAAGGTAGTTATAATCAGAGCACTCTATTGGACGCATGGGCAACTACTTACTTTGACAACCAGTACGCCTAGCGAGAGTTGCCACTTCCTGTACAGATAAGGGTTACGGAACCCAGGTAAACTTTTCTGTTGTCTCGTAAAACAATCGATTCCACAACTTTTTTGAAAGCGATTTTCCTCACCAAGGCTATGCAATCTTGTGGTAAACTTCTTGGCGTTATTTTTTTTTATTTTTTATTTTTTTTTGAACCGGCCCAGAGATACCTATTAGTGTATTAGTGTTTCAACTGCGGGTGCGAATGACGTTTGATAACATTTTCGATGATAACAGCCCCCTTGCGATGAGCAAGATGACAAAGAGTTCTTTGTATTCTCGTTAGGGCCAGAATCTCCTCAGGTCAGCGGTCAGACACTCCCTGGCCGTACAATCCAAAACAGGACTCGTGCTGCTTACAATTCTACTTAGGAAAGACACTAACCAAGTGATTCGCCACAAACCATCGTACATCGGACTAACCTACGATATAAGTAGATTTACCAGTAATCGGTCGAAAAGTAGCTCAAATTCGAAAATTGAAGGAAGAAAATCGATTGAAATCCGACGTTTTTGAGCGCTAAAATTTGTTTCGATTGCGGTGTTCCTACGAGCCGAATTCTTCCGTTTCTCCGTCGATTTTCTTGAACTCAAAAGCACCGCGGCCGTCCATGTGGAGAACGTACTGGAAAACAAGAAAACACAATAAGAACGGTTGGAAATTATAGAATATGAACGAATTTAATTAAAAATACAAAGAAAAACAAGCTTCATTTTTCTACATAATCGCCAGGTTTTTGCTTCTGAGTCTACCAAGGTAGAGAAAAAATATTCTCCGAAATCAAAATTTCCACTCGCGTTATACGCTTTAGGCCTTTCTGAACAATTTTGGTTCCGTGTCTGTCTGTCTGTGTGTCTGTCTTGAAATACTTCTAACTAGGGACGGCACGATACCACCGATGTATCGGAGTATCGATACCGATATTTGTATCGATACGTTTGATTCAAAACTCAAACTGATATATTGGTATCGATACTTTTGCCTAAAATATCGGAGGTATCGATACTTTCTTGACGATATAATCGAAAATTTTTCCAAAGTAAATTGGTGAAAAAATACCAAATAAGAAACTAGAAAATAATACCATAATATGATATATATTATAGTACAATATATTATATTGTCTGCCACAGAATAACTCTCAAAATAGGCTCAGAATATTATCAACTGAAACCATATATCGCCACGATAGCCTCAAAATAGTATCAATATCCAATGTGGGTTTGGAAGGAATTTAAACCCGTTTTCCCGAACTTACAAGAAGAGGGAGGCATGCAAAATATTAATCGTGATGGCGACATCAGTCACGTGCGAACGTCTTTTTTCGAATAATAAACAGTATTATTTGTATTGTATCTGATTTATTACTCGATCCTTTCGATTTCTAGGGGAAGGAAAACATCATTTCATTGAACAGAGATTTCTTGCAAATAAGAATTGGAATTGAAATAAAATGGAATGATTATTCCTTTCTATCAAATTTTAAATCATTGACTTTTATTAAATTTTGAATTATTGTTTTAAAAAGAATATATTGCCTTTTCTCAATTAATAGGGTTTTTATTTAGATTGAAAAATCATCGGAGAGTTAATTTGAAATATCGGTGGTATCGATACTTTGAGCCGATATTATCGAAGTATCGATATTTTATAATATCGGTATCGAAAATATGTCGGGTATCGATACTTTGGAGTATCCTACTTGTAACTTGCAAAACTATACGAAGTTATTGTCCGATTTTGATGAAATTTTCAAAGATTGTGCGAGTTGGTTGTGTGGGTTGGTGTGTATCCCCTATGAAATCATCACCACTAGACTGTTAGTAGCCACTGCTCATGAGCAAACATTAATTTCCTTTTTGACTCATGTGGGCCACATAACCAGATAGATGATGATGGGGTCGCCAAGCAGATAGCACGTGCTTTGTCATCTAGCGGCTGGGATGTAGAAAGGGAGAGATTATACCACAAGCTGAGTGACCAGAAGCCAGACATCGTTGCTGTCAAGCCTAACAGGTAACATGCAGGTGGTTGCATTATCCTGGATGTCCAGGAGTTGCGCGAGTTGGTCATCTCAATAGGTGCATTCCACGGTGACACCAGACGCGTACTGCTCATATTTGAACTGGTGGTATTTTTATAGAGGAACTTCCCTTCATCCCTCTCTCCGCCCCCACCTTCATCATCTTCCTTCATCCCTAGGGCCTGCGTCGGTAGAGTCCTGGGCGTCCTCCCCATTAATATATATATATTTTTTCAATTCCGTGTCTGTCTATCGGTCATGAAATCCTTGTACTGTTCGCAGATAGAAAGAATGCGGCTGGTCAATTTTTCAAAGGGTATACCTGCTAACATAGACGACTACCTGTTCCAAAATCTTAGGTAGCCTGGTGGGTCAGGCTGGGGAAAGGGCCGAGCCTAGATATCTCAGACCTTCGTAATTTGGGCATTGAGCAGCTCGAGTCATAATGAGTTAGAGAGCCCCTCCACTCTGCCAATTGTTAGGAAAGAATTCCATCTCGATTGTGAGTTCACTTGCCCTTCAGGTTTACTCTTCATTCGCCTTTAAAATTTGAAAGAAGCACCATCGTTTACTGGAAATAATTTTTTGTAGGAAAATGGGAAATTTGGCGCCCTTTCCAACGGTGCCCTTATTTTTACACGTTTACGGTAAATTAAGGTAGTTCTGGTAATTATAGTGACAAATTGAAGAACACGAAAAAAAATTTGAAATTGAAAAAAAAAGTGGAAAAACAAGGGGTTAAAACAAAGATGCTACGATACATTTTCTTACTTAAATTAGATGTATGATCGATCCTTGAAGTTTGGTCGACACCCTCTATAGAATTGGGAACCACTGCCTTAAAGTACGCGAATGGTCTGTGAAAATCAATCCTTCTACTTCATCATTGGTCGGTAGTCAACAACCCTCGGATGTTTTTGGGACTGTAATACACACGGACACCTCACCAAACCATCAGAATTCTTTCCATCTGCAAACAGTACATCCTTCCTCGGGCAAACTATACGAGGTTATTGGCCGATTTCGATGTCATTTTCAGGGATTGTACTGGTTGGCATCGATCTTATTAGATTAGCTTCAAAGCATCAGATCATCTATCGGATCGCAATAGCTCAAAACATTTTTGAAAGAAAGGTATTGTTTTTCAACAATTTAAAATAGTATTGAATTTTTAGAATCGAATGATACCACTTAAAAACCTTTGTGTAATAATTTGCATTGTTTTCTAGTCGTCCCAGCCGCGACCTCTAAATCATATAACGTTTGCGTTATTAAATCTATTGTTCAGAAAGCTCTGAACAGCTACACTAGCTGGTTATGACGGATTTTTCAATGGTTTTAGAAGTAGTAGACTTCTGTAGGTGTCATTACACTATCTAACTATTAGAGGAGCCGGGGGGGGGAGGCGTCAGTAGGTAGAGGGGTGAGGGTCACTGATAAGAGGTCAAGTTCAAGGTCAAAAGGTCATAGTATTAATAGTTATGGCCCAGAACCAGCCTTTTCTCGAGTGGAAATTTTGATTATGGAGAACATTTTGTACTTTGACCTTGAAAAGTGAAAACCTTGCTTCTGCTACCTTGGTAGACTCGGAGCAATACGACTGACAATGGAACAGATGATGAGAAGTTGGTTGATAAGATAGCAGATAGCAAAAATAGATGAGTTAAATTGTTGACCAATGGATTGACGCTTGAACTATATATTTTTTTTCTCAATTTTCCACCACGCAAAATGTAATAATAAATAATGGCTCACTTCGTGGTGTTTCCACAATGACTTCCTGTGCGACACCGTGAAGAGAGTGATGCCAGCTTCTCTGCAGTACTGATACATCGAGCCTTCCACGTCAACGCTCACTGCGCTCGTGCACTCGTCCAAGATGGCGAATTGGGGGCTGTGGTAGAACAGTCGGGCCATCTAGAAATTTACCACAAGATCATTTGTTATTTTGTCAACAGTTCATAGCTAGTTAGGAATCGAACTAAATAAACGACAGTAAGAGAGGTAGGCAACCTGTACACTCTGTAGAGCTGATAAGGTGCTAGTAAATTTGATGAACCAGGTTTCTGGCTCAACCCTATTATTTCCTCAATGTCCAGGGAATCGGCAGCACTAGTAGAATCTTAACAAGCAAGCAACAGAACTGCCATTTTTCAGACTTGTTACTTACGACGTCATCTGTCTACAACTGATGAGAAGACAGTGTGTTAGGACAGTGGATCTAGGGTGTGTATTTATGAAGCTATTGGCTCAATTCTAAGTTTTCTTTACTGCTCAGAAGGCCCAGAAGGCTCAGAGACCCCCAAGAAGACAAGCAACTTTGGAATGCTTGTTCCACCAGAAGGGTACAAATTTCCATCTACTGTGACATTGAGGAGTTTATGCAAGCAAAAAGCCAGGGAGTTTTTGCACAGGGCTGTGCAGGCATCCTTCATCCTGATAAGAAGACTTTACCAACGCCCAAGGGCATTGCATCCAGGATATATAGAGGGCTTTTGGTTTAACCCTACGATTTCTCTACTGCTCAGTTTCATTGAAGTTTCTGCCACTGTCAAGACCAGCTTTTGGAATTCTTGTTCTAGCAGTATGTTACGAATTCTAGTCTAAACAGAGAGGATTTTTGCAAGCCAATAACGGGGCTTTTCAGGCATTTTTGCCCCTATAAGAAGACATTGCCATTGCGCAAGAGCATTGCATCCAGGACAACAAGACCAGGCAGGTATCCTCCAGCCTGGTAAGAGCTATTGTAAGGATATATTGCCAACACGCAAGAGCATTGCATCCAGGAAAACAAGACTAGGCAGTCATCCTCCAGCCTGATAAGAGCTATTGTAAGGATATATTGCCAACATGCAAGAGGATTGCATCCAGGATAACAAGACCAGGCAGGTATCCTCCAGCCTGATAAGAGCTATTGTAAGGATATATTGCCAACGTGCAAGAGGATTGCATCCAGGATAACAAGACCAGGCAGGTATCCTCCAGCAGGATAAGAGCTATTGTAAGGAGATATTGCCAACGTGCAAGAGGATTGCATCCAGGATAACAAGACCAGGCAGGTATCCTCCAGCCTGATAACAGCTATTGTAAGGAGACATTGCCAACGCGCAAGAGCTTTGTATCCAGGATATAGGAGGTCTGTTGGCTTAACCCTATCATTTCTCTACTGCTCTGCGTTCCACATTCCAGACTACACGTAATAATAGAACTGCACATGCAACTTTCAACCTGATGAGATCTAATAAGGCGACAATGCATGTCATTACATGTAACGCAAGAGCATTGCATCCAGGGCATTTGGTTCAACCCTTCCATTTAGTCTATGTGATGGTTAGCTCCTTGAAATGCACGCTCTACCAGAAGGTTCTCTAACCAGGTTTCATATCTCCTGGTCTCCACGAATCCAATGAAATAAGAGAGTTTAGGAGAGCGAGCAGAAGTGGCTTACAGCATGAATCTGCCGAAACTCTTTGCTCTTTGTGAGTTTGCTGCGATATTAGTCAGCATAAAAGGCTTTTGTGGTTAAATTCTTATTGGAATGCTAGCTCGAGGATAAAGTCTTCAGTCTCAGACTTTGAATTTCATACAGAATTTCAAAAATTGTCTAAAAGTGTTCGTTCTCCTCGGCCAATTTGATGAGCAGTAACTTACAGCTATCCTTTGCTTCTCGCCGCCAGACAAGACATCGATCCAGTCAGCGATGGAGTCCCACCCGCCTTCCCGTTGAAGAAGATACGACAGCTGCACGCGCTCCAAATGTTGCGCCAACATCTCATCCGTCTTCCCTCTCCTTCTCATCTCGTCTTTGGTGTGAGGGTAGATGACCTGAAAAGATTTTGAAGAATAAAACACGGGAGAATAACGAACGAGCACCTGCCAACAGGTGCAAAATCAGTGAAGGTAAATATGAAGGAAAATAATGGAAAACAGTTGAAAAACTTGTAGAGAAGGTTGAGTTTTGTTGAAGATTTGAAGTTGCAGAGATTTTCCTAAAGAAATAACTCTATATTCCCAAAAACGTACTGAAATTAACTCAATATTAGAAATGGCAAACCTGCTCACCATCTGGTTATGAACCTACCTGGTCCCTGAGGGTTCCCAAACACATGTAAGGCCTCTGCGGAATGTAGAACAACTTGGATTTCGGCGGTTTCGACAGCGATCCGCCGAATATTGGCCACAGTTCGCCCAACACTCGGAAGAGCGAGCTCTTCCCGCAGCCGTTTGGACCCGAAACGAGCACGTTCATTCCTGAACGAACTTCGAAATTGAGCTCTCGAATGAGGAGGTCTCCATTGGGAGTGACGAGGGGCACTTTGTCGAACTTGATGAGGCGATCGGTGCACAGGATTCTTCCTGCTCCTGGCTGCAAACCTTCGAGTTCTGGAAAAGACACGTCCAACAACACTTTAGCTTAACGTATTGAAGAAATCACCAATAATAAAATTTTAAAAAACTCGCCAGGGGGCACACCCCCGGATGTTTACTGCATGGAACATGCTTTAGCCATGTTTTATTCGTTTGCTATTTCCTTTTACTTATTTTTTGTCGGCTGTTTTCATTCAGCTCTTTATAAAGGAGTAAATTAGGACTCTCGAGCACCTTAAATGGAAGTATAAATATTATTAGATTAGGCAGGGATCAACAGACATTACCTCGGGTTGATAACGGGGGTCTCCATCTTGCCAAGGAAAGATTGGAAGGTTTATCAAATCGTCGCTAGATAGCACTCATGTCCATCATTTTCCATCATTTTAGATTCCATTTGGTAAATACGTTGCCAACGTTGTACATAAATACAGCCCCGCTAAATCGATTATGGCTCTTACCGCGAATGTTCTTTACAGTTCTTTCAACTCGGGGGTATATTTCAGTCTTCCATAATTACAGCAGTTTTGGCAGTAAATAATTTATGCATAAATTTAGGATTTTCCAACAATTTTTCTAAAAACACGGATGATGAAGATAAAGTTCTGTAGCAACGACTTGGTTGTAAGTGGAAATCATTGGAAAGTTTCCTGACACATCGCCATCTCTCAAAAATGTGACACTCATTGCCGGTCAGCTCAAGGCTAAAGCATGTTCCATGATAATATGACTTTTTTGGTCTCCAAATTTCATGAATGCAGCGTATGAAACTTCCAGGGAACAATAATTCTTGTGAGTTGATTTGAAATTTAGGTAACTCCATAGCAAGGTTGATGTTAGTTGTCCATGCAATGACGACAAAATGCACTGAAATCAATACATTTTCACACCAGGTGAATGGTGAACAATTTTTCTAAAAACACGAATGACGAAGATAAGTTCCATAGCAACGACTTGGTTGTAAATGGAAATCATTGGAAAATTTCGTGACATGTCGCTGTCTCCCAACAACGTGACTCTTTTTGCCACTTAGCTCAAGGCTAAAGCATGTTCCATGCTAATATGACTTTTTTCTTCTTCTTCAATGGTGGACCCGTCGAGGTTTTTTGGTCTCCAAATTTTATGAATACAGCGTATGAAACTGTCACCGAACAATGATTCTTTCTTGTCAGTTGATTTGAAATTTAGGTTACTCCTTGGCAAGGTTGGTGTTAGTTTTCCACGCAATGACGACAAAATGCACTGAAATCCAAACATTTTCACACCAGAAAACTTACCGCTGCTTTCAATGTCACTTTGATAACCTCGTCCTGAAATATGGCCAACATTGAAACCCAATTTGTTTCGTTACGGTCAAGAAAAAACGCTGCAAATTATTACACAAAGGTTTATAAATTTTAGCCTGCAAAGAGCACTGATTTGCCATTGCCACTACTTACCACACAATTCCATCGAATTTGGATAGAAACTGTAGAAGTTACGGTTGTTACAAGGATTTCAGGTTTGCGCATGCGCAGAGGCTGCTAGTGCTCCTTAAAAACCACCCGTTTTCAGGGCACAGCGCGATTGGCCCCGAGACAGGGAGAGGGGACTGAGTCGTGTAAAGTCTTCAATCTGATAGTCTGGAGATCTATCAGGATTCTCCGAGGACAATTATTGTCGTCATCAAAGTACAGCTCCCTCATGACACGAGCCACCGCCACTAGTTTGGACAACTGTTGAGTTCAGCAGAGGTTAAATATCGATTCTGATCAAGTTTTATGTGGCGATTCTCGATCATTTTGGAATCTATCTCTGGAAACTAGGAAACCTCGTTACAAACTTCCTACAGTATCTAAACCAGATCTGACGCAGCTCGTATCTCCAAACATCCTTCATGAGCACGATGCATAATTCTTCTTCTTCTTCTTCTTCTTGTATGGCACGTCAACCCGCTAACGAGTCTTGGCCTCCTCCAACAGCCTCCTCCAGACAACTCTGTCCTGCGCTGTCGACCTCCAGCTACGAGTCTGAAGTAAGACAGCTGCATCGCGGTTAACACCGTCAATCCACCTAAGCCTCGGACGTCCAGCTCTTCATGTAGAGAACACTCCACTGTCCAAAATCATTCTTGGGGTCTCGTCAGTTCCCATTCTTGCTATATGACCAGCCCATCTAAGCCGTCCTAGACGGACAAAACGACCGATATCGGGCTCCTGGTAGAGGCTGTACACTTCCCTGTTTGTTCTTCTCCGCCATAGTCCATCATCATTGACAGGGCCAACAATCCGGCGGAGGATTTTTCTTTCAAATATGAGGAGGCGCTCCTCGTCAACCTGTGAGAGTGGCAATGATTCCAGGCCATAAGTGGCAACTGGCCGTATGAGTGTCTTATAAAGCCTCATTTTTGTAGCCCTCGATATAAGGCGGCTCTTCATTTGCTTCTTCTTTTGACCTCCTCTGATACTTTGTTATCTTCAGTTACGAGAGATCCAAGATACACAAAGTTTGGGACCCTCTCAAATGTGTAATTCCCAATCGCTATTTCTCCTGGTGTAACATTGGGTGGGGAAGGAGCTACCATATACTTCGTTTTCCCCTGATTCACGACGAGCCCCATCTGTTTGGCTGCAGCCTCTAGGGAGACAAATGCATCTTTCACAGCACTGACACTTCGCCCGACTATATCAATGTCATCGGCATATGCAAGAAGTTGCACCGTTCGGTTGATGATGGTGCCTCGAACCTGTATACCGGACATTCTTATTGCTTTTTCTAAGGCTAAGTTAAAAAGGAGGCACGCCAGCGCATCACCCTGTCGAACACCCTTTCGAGACTGGAAGGGGTCAGACAGGTCTCCCCGAACCTTAACCATACAGCTGACATTCGACATAGTAGCTTTCACTAGGCGAACCAGTTTAGGAGGATGCATAATTACCACCAAAAATCGGTCCAGTTGTTTGGAAGTTGAGCACATTGTTCTAAAATAGCCCCCTTCCGGTGAATATACTACACCAGTTAAAATCGGTGGTTTGGCTGTAATCGATTCCAGACAGACAAAGAGACTTTGCGTTAGTATACAGGGGGTCCCATAAGTTATCCACCAAACTTCGGGAGTAGTTTCTACAACTAATTTGCAACAAAAAGTGTCTCTAAGCAATTTTCTTTTAACCCCCTTAAAATCCGACTTTTTTGACCTTTTCGTGTTTTTGACCTTACACCGTTCAAACGGTCGTAACTCCCTTAAATTGGACTCAAAAATAAAAAAAGAGGATATCGTTAGGAAGAGCGTAAAATTTCTCAATACATGAGCCGTTTACCAGTCGAGAAAAACAAAACGCTAGAGTAGTATTTTTACCTCAAACTTGAAAAATAGTCAACTTCTGTTTTTTGGTGAAAATGTTGATGATTTTTCGTCATTGAAACAAGGTATTGGCCAGAGGAGCTCAAAAGCTTAAAAACTGCTCCATTTCATCAGCTTTCCAACGGTCACCCAATTTTTAGTTTTACTGTGGAAATTGAAGGAGAAAATGGTGTTTCAATGCGAAAAAACGTTTATTTTTTCCAACGAAATCGACGGTTTGACGTGGTGCTTGGGAGGAGGGGCGGCGGAGCAGACCCCGGATTCTTCCCGTCCAACCGTCAATTTCGTTGAAAAAAAAATGCACGTTTTTCGCGTTGAAACACCATTTTCTCCCTCTAATTCCACAGTGAAACTAAAAATTGGGTGACCGTTGAAAAGCTGATGAAATGGAGAAGTTTTCAAGCTTTTGAGCCTCTATGGCAAATACCTTGTTTCCATAGGGAAAAATCATCAAAATTTTTGAAAAAAACAACAGAAATTGACAAATTTTAAAGTTTGAGGTAAAAATACTACTCTAGCGTTTTGTTTTTCTCAATTTGTCAACGGCTCATCTATTGAGAAATTTCACGCTCTTCCCAACGGTATCCTTACTTTTTAATTTTTGAGTGCAATTTAAGGGAGTTATGGTCGTTTTAAAGGTGTAAGGTCGAAAACACGAAAAAATCTTAAAAGTCTAAAAAGTCGGATTTTAAGGGGGTTGAAAGAATTGCTATGAGACATTTTTTGTTGCAAATTAGTTGTAGAATCGACTCCCAAAGTTTGGTGGATAACAATGTTATCCCATATGTCATATGGGACACCCTGTATATTCAGTAGAGGATTCATAGATTGAGTGGACGTCACTCACCTCTGACGACCATCGTTCTCTGGTAAGTTCCGCTGTTGATTTCGTTGAGGACCGTCGTCAGTTGGGTGACGCGAGCGGTGAGACCTGCCAGCCTGTTGAGGTCTCGCAGAGCGATGACGATCCGCCCGATAGCTTCTCCGAGCTTCACCATCATTCGCCCCATCGTGTAGTATTCCTATAACGACGAAGTTTTCATAGTTTCTTTGGCAAAAAATCAACCAATTGTTATATTGGGAGACCAAGAACGCATGCAGGTCAGTTATTTTAGATTAAAAAAAAACAAATTAAACAGACGGAGATTCACAGTCATGTTACAGGTAATTTTCTTTGAATGGGCAGCAACATGGTCGTGAATACACTAAATCCTACTTTTTTACTTCATCGTCCCTTCAGTCGAATTCCTCGTGAGGTTAACCTGCTCTCCACTTCCCCTGTCTCCTCGCCTCTCACCACCATCAGAACAGTGTTGCCAAGTTGGGGGTTTCCCCCCAAATTTGGTTTTTTTTTTTCTTGACGGGGGGATTTTGGGGGGAGAAATCTTTTGGGGTTTTTTGGGGGGTTTTTACCGACGAGTCAGGGGGATTTGGATAGAATAAAAATGAATCACCAAATAAAATAGCAGCAGGTAATATATATATTCAATGGAGTGAAAAACTTCATCGAATTTACCAATGTCTATCGTGGGCTCAATGGGACTATAATTTTGGAGTTTTGGAGGACAAACTTTTTTCGATCTTTGATCTTTCGCAAGCACACACTTTGATAAATTCTTGAAGTTTATTCGTCCGTTCACGCTCGTTACTATTAGCAAACTTGAAGTTTTGAAGAAATTGAGAAGGTTTTGGAGATGGGGGTCGAATGCGACCTCACTGTTTGACATTTTGATTTTTCGTACAAAAAAGTACCCTACCTGAAGAAACTAGTTTATTTTTAAAAATGTTTTAAATGTTTTTTTCAAAACCTGTATGACCTGAAACGTATATCGCTAATACAATAATTGCATTGTCTTCAAGATCCACTCAAATCATTAATGAATTACCTACAATCTACTACTAAAAAAAAAATTGCATTGTATTCATTGATATTGTTATTTCATCCTTAAGTTTTAGGGTTTTTCTTTTTTGGGGGGATTTGGGGGTTTTTCGAGGTTGGCTCAGGGGGTTTTGGTAGCCGCTTGTTGGCAACACTGCATCAGAACCCAGCTTAAGAGCGGGCTGCCAAAGAAGCGCCAACTAGTGCGGCGGTGAAAATTACAACTAGTCGACTTGGACAATCGAGAGCTAGTGAGGGACAAGCCGAGGGGAACAGGTACCTAGGTAGGTTGTCCCGTCGGCTATTTATAGAATCTGACTGCTCGTATAATGAGCGAATTCGGAAAACGAACATTCCTGCACCTTTCTCCAGGGAGGGCTGAAAGGAAAGCTTATGACTAGGAAATTGCGTTTTTGCTTCCGAGTCTACCAAGGTAGCTTGCTTGGTAGATTGCTTAGTTTTCACTTTTCAAGGTTGAAAAAAAAAGTTCTACAAAATCGAAATTTCCACTCGCGTTTTACGTTTCAGACCTTCCTGAACAATTTTGGTTCCTTGTCTGTGTGTGTGTGTCATGAAATCCTTGCCACAGCCATAACTTCTATATTTCTCATCCGATTTCAATGACATTTTCAAGGATTGTACGGGTAGGCGTGTAGATGGTCCCCTATGAAAATCACCACCCCCACAAATAGTAGCCGCTGCGCATGCGCGAACGTGAATTCCTTGTGACAGCCATAATTTCCTCATTTTCTATCCGATTTAGATGAAATTTTCAGGGATCATGCGAATTAGGTTGTAGATGGTCCCCAATGAAAATCAAGTTCTTAAAATTGACAGTAGCCTCTACGCATGCGGAAACTTAAGATCCTTGTAACAGCCATAACACTTACATTTTTCATCCGAATGGGGAATTTGCCTCAATTTTAGATTCTGGAATTTCAATTCAAATCCTAAAATAGGGCCCTAGAATAACGTTTAACACTAGGAATAACCAAGGGGAAAAAATTACCTTAGGAGAAAATGACTAAACAAGTGAAGCCTCTGTTACAAAACACCGCGAAAATCGAGGAATATTGTTGACGTCATACGAAAAAAAAAAAAAAAACGACGCGAAAACAACTCCGACAACAGACAGAGTTCTAGCACCGCCACACAAAACAATCCAGTGAAATGGCTACTCGAATAATGTTATTCAAATCTTGAAACTAAATAAGAGAAGATGAAGACTAATAATGCTTGATAAACTAGTAGGTAGAATCGTATTGTAAAAAAGTGAGTAATATTGTTTCTTTTGGTCACTTTTGTGTCTGGGTTCTTCCTGCCAGTTAGCGGCGCACTCTTGTGCGCACTAGTTGTAAGCTAAAAGTTCGTGTATGTTCCGCTTCTGTGGTAAGCGCCACAGAACCTCCTTTGATGTCAGATTGGTAGAATATCCGTTACGTTTCAAACATGGCTGCCTCTTACTCATTGCCACCACATTTAAAATTTCCATCTTCCTTAAATTCTCTAAATTTTTTGGATGCGTTTTCGAGCAGCTCACTATGGTTTTATTCCATAAAAATAAACCCTCATTCGAAAAAAAAATGTGAGGCGAATTCCCCATTTGATGAAAATGGAAGCTATGTGCCACACCCACTTGGCAGACTTTTTGTATTACTACACATTTTGTAATTGGGTTTGTACCGTTTTCTTTCACAATAAATAAATCATGATATTGTTCGGATGCTGGGCGATTTGTTGCATAAAATGGATTCTGTCTGGTTTCAGGACTCCTAAACTCGTGTCCCGTTTCCTGCACTTCCTTCTAATTTCATAATAATATATCGATGTCTTAAAGCACAAAGGCGCTATGTCCAAAAACGGAGTTTTAAAAATTCCTAATATTAAGGCTTATTGCACTAAATCCTTTAATTTCTTCAAGAAATGCTCGAGTTTTAATCTTCAAGAAGGTCGATAATAGTTTGGTCGAATTTGAGTTTTTCTGAAATCAACAAATAAAAAATGTGGAAGATGGATGGACATAGCGCCTTTGCGCTTTAAGGTATCGATATACAGAAATATGAGGTACGCTGGTTACTCACGGAAAATCTAGCTTCCTGCTTGGCGGTGCCGAGAAGCGGATGATTGGCGTTCAAGAATGGAATACTGACTGCCACAAATCCAACGATAGTGCCGAAATCTGTAACGAGGAAACCGTTGAATAAAAAGTAAAGGAATAGTAAAGTAAGTAAAGAAAACAACCAATTCAGGTTGGACTGCCATTCCTGGCGTCGCGGACATCAGCTGTCTTCCAAAGGAAAAATCAGAATTGGTTCTGATGATTTCGCTCATGGCTTCCCATTGTCTCACCGCCCTGGGTTGTGACGAGGGGGGCGATGAGAGCCCCGGTCGCCGGCGATGAGTCTTGAACCCACGACCCCAACGGAATTCGGTCCAAAGTCCAGCACCAAACAACGACACCCCAACGACCGTAGCCACACCGGATCCCGGATAGTAAACACATTAATGTCAATTAAGAACTAATATAAGATTATGAACTACAAACTAAAAACTACGTAATTAGTGGGGAAATGAGACCCCAACAATCCCCCCTCTCGGCCTTCTTAACTGGGCCTCCTCCAGTGCTGTCGGTACCTAGCAGTGAAATGACCTTTGTGGTGTCAAGACCTCATCTCCACTTCTTCCCGTCAGGATCTTGGTTTTCCATAACACCTACACGTCAAAGATACGTAGTCTACTAAAAAGGGGGGGATTGACATCACGTCTGATTGACATACAGTTGAACTCCAATTATCCGAACTCCGACTATCCGAATCGCCGATTATCCGAATCACTTTCAGAAAAAAATTTGTCCAAAAAAAGTCTAAGTGCGCTATTATTCTTCCCCCCGCAAAGCCAGTGTTTGCGCGTTCGCTCACTATTGTCCTTCCCTCCGCGAAGTCAGTGTAGGCACAACACGTGGTATGAGTCCCCACTCCAGTTCCGGCGCATTGCAGTCACGGCGCACCTGTCATTGTTTGTTTTGATTGTAGTCAGTGTGCTATTGACCTTGCTCGAGGACGCTACTCTTTTGCTACGGCTTACTTTTGTTTGTGCGTGTGCAATACTGTATTGTTTTTTACCATGGCTTCGAAAAGAAAACGTGTTGTGCTATCGTTAGCGGACAAACTGAAAATTATAGAGCAACTCGATAAAGGTGTAACGGGTAAGAAGTTGTCTGAGATTTATGGTGTTGGACAAGCAACAATTTGTGACATTAAAAACAGTAAGTCAACACTTTTGAACTTTGTTTCGGTGCTTGAAAATGAAGATGGAAGTTCCTCCAGGAAAACAATGAAGACAGCAACCAACAAAAATTTGGAAGGTGCCGTGTTTAAATGGTTTTTGCAGCAACGTTCTATGGGAAATCCGATTTCAGGTCTAATCCTTTGTGAAAAAGCCAAAATCTTAGCAGAAAAGCTTAGTTATTCATCTTTTAAGGCTAGTAACGGCTGGCTAAGGAACTTTAAATTCAGGCATGGTGTACGCGAGTTACATTTGGCTGGTGAGAAGCTTTCAGCAGACTCTGCAGCTGCTGAAAATTTTATTGAAAATTTTAAAACTGCAGCAGAATCCTATGATCCGGAGTTTGTTTATAATGCCGATGAAACTGGCCTTGTTTGGAAAGCATTACCAAAAACCACTTTGGCTTCTAAAAGGGAATCTAGTGCCCCTGGACATAAGGTCAGTAAAGAACGTGTTACAGTGCTTAACTGTGCCAACTCCACTGGAAATCATAAACTACCACTTCTTTTGATAGGAAAATCAAAAAATCCAAGAGCATTTAAAAATGCTGGACCATCAGCTAGTGAAGCATTTGCCGGCCTCGAGACTGCTTTGAAGTGGATGGAGCGTCAGCCCGAGTGTGACCACTTGCAACTGCTCACCGTCAAGCGAATGCGTGACCTGGCTGCCCGAAAACGGATGAAGACCGCAAAACAGCTTACATTGACGGAGATGTTTGAAAAACAATGATTTTTATTTCTAAACTTGTACATAAGTACAATTTATTTATATTTAAAACATGTGAAAATATCATGTTTCTTTCATTTAATTTAATAAAAAATAGTGCAATATCAAAACGTAGCTTTTTTTCTCTCCAATGGCAATTTTTTTTTTAAACTCCGATTATCCGAATATTTGATTATCCGAATGGGTCCCGGTCCCCATTAATTCGGATAATTGGAGTTCTACTGTATGTCTACTGTGAGCCTCCGCTCACTGTGGGTATCTTTCCAGTGAAGAGGCTAGGTTAATTCATTAACCTCCTTCCGACCCGAAGCTGGCATAATCACCCGCGATCGTCATTGCTCAGTTTCGGGTCCGTGGTCAGCTCAAAGGTGACGTCACCCCCCCTCAACTGAAGACGCCGTCTCCAGCCAATCAGGCGTCTCCACCTGGCAGCCCCCCCGTCCATCAAGGGAGTGGAGGGGGACCTATAAAACAATGGAGCAGACCCCCCACTCAGCAGACCCCCCCCCAGATATTCAGTAGAGTCACCGTGAGCCCAGCAGCCCGTGAACTTGAGCCTGTTTGAGTCAACTGTCCCCAAAATACTTTCGCGACGCAATTTAGTAAGATCCCTGACCATCTGAATTGCCATCCTGCGCCGAACAATCTGGTTGAAGATCCCTTGGAATCCACCGGACGTCCGACGCCACAACCACCACAACCGCCACATCACACCTGGACGGATACCTCAGGGCCCTGACACGTGTGAGTGAAAACCGTAACTTACCTTTTAACCATTGGCCAATGCAGTTAGGACAGTGCGTAGAAGTAAATCTGAAACGTTTAAACAAAATCGTACTTTGAGAAGTTGTGAACTTAGAACTAAATACTTACCTGCAGCATAAAGCTAACCTATACTTACCATACTCACCTTTGTTGAAAACCTGGAACTTTGAACTGATTTACTCTGGAAACCTGAAACATAAAGTCAAATTGGAGTTATTAAATTGTATATTGAACAATTGCTTGCATCTTAACATATTGGGTAAACCATATTTGTGCCATACTTACCTTTGTTGTTCCGCCCATCAGGCTTCTTTTCAACACACATTTAGTGTGCCTAGTCAGAAACCGAAACGCTTAATTAATAAAATTACCTTTTCTTGTTGTAACCTTGCAGTTGCTATTTTCGCATTTACCTGGTGGCATTACTCGTCACACTCCACCACATCTTCCGAGATTTCCCTCAGAAATCATCGTAGGCCCTTCCGGCAGCGTCACATTTGGTGTCCGCCATCTTCTTTTTAGGACGCCCTTAAGGCTAAACATTTCAGCTTGCATCATCCCGAGAATTCCGACTGGCCGCTTCACCGCCTCGTCACAGGTAAATACCTCACGCTACCCTTGTAAATTTAACATTTCATGTTGTTTCGATATTTGTTTGTCTTCCCCCTCCACCTGAGCTCGCCACGTTAGGTTTTGTATCAATCGGGGAACTTGGGATCGGCACGTGGCGTCACAACCTCGGGCTGCTACCAATTTCACCGCGGATCAGAACTTCAACCCTGTCGAACGAACCTCCCGTTTACGACTGGCGTGACGATCGTCACGACCGCCACGAGTAAGCGGGACGCTACCTCTGTGGTCATCGACACAAGCCGCCACAAGTAGCAAGCCTACACTACTATTTAGCAACTAAACTCAATACGCGATTTTTGCGTGAGTCTACTGTTTATGGCTTATTGTCTAATCCTCATGATCGTTGCTAAGCGACTTCACATAGTCAGAAGCGAGTATGTCATACCTGGCTGTTGTTGTAATGGGGGCGAGCGCTTCCAATATATAGGTTTTCCAAGTCAGATTGAGAATTTTCCACATCAAATTGAGAATTTTCCAAACCTAATTTAGAATCTCCCAAATCAAATTGAGAACTTTCCAAATCAAATTGAGAATTTTCCAAATCAAATTGAGAACTTTCCAAATCAAATTGAGAACTCGGAATTTTTTGACACAGGTGTAATATTTTGTAGAAGAGACGAAAAAAATTAGTAATGCAACATGGAAAGGATTCATTTATTTTTTCAAGTTCATATTAAAATTATGAAAATTATGAAGCAACTAATAAATGGGTCAACGACCGAAGATGTTCCCCTCCAAAAAGGAACATGTTGTTTATTGTTTCCAGCCGTCTGGACGAAGGTAGGTGGCGACAATGAGAGGGAAGGGGCTGCAGACAGGCCAAGTGCAATAGGATAGATAACCTATATGTGGGTTCCAAGTTAAGGCCTAGACGGCTGGACGGATTAAAAAAAATTATTTTTAATTGTTCAGCAACTTTTGGATTGTGTTATACTAACGGATAATCACTGTTCGTAGTTTCGTCGTTAGAAATGGAAAATTCTCAATTTGATTTGGAAAATTCACAATTTGATTTGGAAAGTTCTCAATTTGATTTGGAAAGTTCTCATTTTGATTTGGATGATTCTAAATTTGATTTGGAAAATTCTCAATCTGACTTGGAAAACCTATAGATACAGCATCATTTGGCCTGAATGTTACCTACTCAGTGAATGAGTAATATTCAGGCCAGATGATGCTGTATCTCCTTAGAAAGCAGTTATAAAATTTCCATATGAAGCTCGCAATTTCTTCGAATCGAGTGTGAAGCGTTTAGTTCTTCGTAATAAACTTGATTATGAAGGTGTAAAGGCAGTATGGTGTGGTAGGTAGTACCTGCCAATGGTTGGTAGGTAAAAAAAAGTTACCTACCTCTCAAAACGCTGCAAATTATTTCACAAAGGTTTATTATTTTCCTGTATAGATCACCCTTCTGTATAGATCCCTCCCTGCCAACCGTAGGTACCTACTACCTACGGTTTGAACATTTCAACCCTTCATTTCCATTTGGTTGGTGGTTGGGGTTGAAATTTTCAAAAATACCCTAGTAGGGTAAGGTCCCGCATGGGGGAAGTCCCCGCACAAGGGTTTGCCACGTTACTGTGCTAGTTATGATAAGTCCGTTGGATGGCAGGCCAGTCGCCACATCGCGAGTTCTGTGTGGAATTCCCTGTGGTGCAGATCCGCGTGTTGGCAGACAAAATGAGGTAAGTTTTTTTTCCTCTACTCTGATGTAATATTTATAATTGTTTACTTCAATGATGCGTTTCCGTAAGCATTGATATTCGTGACTGTTGTGTAGCACCGAAAAAGGGGGCTTCTTCCCGTCAAAACCCCGTGACAACGCTCTTGGTAACATAGTTTTTACATGTTTGAGGTCGATTTTAGTCAAAATGGTGAATTGGGGCAAAGCCCCGCACTCTTTGAGGGGCAAGATCCCGCACAGAGTTTTTGTGCGGGGACTTGTCCCTTCGTTTTCATTATTTGGAAAACGGCGATGTTAAATTTAGGTACTTGGGTATTTAGGTAGGCAGTTAACCATGCACATAATTTACTAATGTGTTAGGAACCACAACCTATTTGTGTGTAATTTGTTTTTTTCTTTTCCCCACTATCTTCTATTATTTTACAATTCCAGAAACTACAAAAGAAAAACAAATTACAAGCCCCTGACTGAAGCTGCACTGAATCAGGCTCGATCTCTAATTCGGGAGGGGATCTCGATTCGTCAGGCTGCTAAGGCCATAGGATTCCACGAATCAACTCTTCGTGGCAGGTTGAAAAAGGGGAAGGGTTCCATTAGACTAGGACGTCATGCCACAGTGTTCTCGAAAAAACAAGAAGAGGACTTATTGAGACATTGTGTCGATCTGGACAAACGCTTTTTTGGACTAACACTGAAATCGTTGAGATTTCTGCTGTACAGTTATGCAGTGAAGAACGGCATCCAGCATCCTTTTTTTGAGTTTGACCAAACCGATCTCACATACCTACCACAGAAAGATTTCAAAACACCATCAGTTTTAGAGAGGATTTGAGTTATCTGTCCATTTATTGAAACAGGTAGATAATTTAGTCTTTCTTCTTTTTTTAGTCTTCTTTCTTTTTAGTCTTTAGAGTTATTGGAATCCTGCAGTTTGTTGTGTTTTTTTAAACGCGATACCTACTTATTTAGTTACCAAAAAACAATGTGTTAATTTTAGGGAGAAAAACAATCAGAAAAATGTATTTTTCTGGACGATAATTTTACTTTTTTCTCTCGTCTCAAAGTTTCAATTGTGTTCCATTTAATTCAATGATTTGTGATTCTTCTAATATTCTACAATTGTACGTTTCATTGTGCATTGGAGATGTGTGGGCAATTTATTACCAGCAAATGCTAAACTATTTGACTGTGATCCTTTGTAAATTGTTTAAAAAAATGAGTTACTTAATGTTATTAAGGCATGTAACTTCAAAAAAGTTTTTATCTTGTAAAAAATGTGATGTTTTGACTGAATAGATGAGCATATTTGAATAAATATATTGGCTTTCTGTCTGAAATTAATGCCTTTCCCCAGAATGGGGCAAACCCCCGCACTGCGGGGATTTGCCCCATGACTGCGGGGACTTACCCCTTCCTGTGGGGCAAAGCCCCGCAGACACAAATTTTTAAAAAACATTCAGTTCTTCCATAATACTGATGACATAGTGATGAAAATTGTCAGGCATTATAGCCAAGGTCCCAAACTAGTATCCCAATGAGTTGGTTGAGGGATATTGACCCTAGTAGTTGTTTAAAAATGGAAAACATTCGAAAGTGCGGGGACTTACCCCACCCTACCCTAGGTAGTAGGTACTTGTGGTTGGTAGGGAGGGATCTATACAGAAGGGTGATCTATACAGGAAAATAACAGACCTTTGTGAAATAATTTGCAGCGTTTTTCTATAACATTTATGTTTTGAAAAATTAGAGAATGAAGCACACCTTTTCTCCACAACTCAAAATAGCAAAAAATTTCTCTTTTTTCTCAAATTTTCATTCATTTTCTCTTTCAAAATATTTCAAGCATAATATATTCATTTCAAAACATTTATTATATCGAGTATAATATATCATCCAGAGTAAAAATCGAGTTTTGGATGTGATATAAGAACATTTATGTGATATAATTCTGGTATTCACAGCTTCTCTTTAGAAAAAATTATTTTATGTACTCAACATACGTAAAAGTACTAAGAACAATGAGTTTATGTTCGTTTTATGTAGAATGAATGAAAAATATATGACCATTTTGTGTTGAAAATATTTTTTCAGTTCCCCACGTCATTTTTACGTAGTCTGCTAATAACTGTGTGTCAGGGAAGTCTACTATTCTAGGGTTAAAAATCCACGGTGAACCCTCTCACCTTGACTAATGTGGCACTGGTAAAATGGATTCCTAACAGCCGAGGCATACTCCAAAATTGGAATCACCATCGCTTTATGCAGGATGTAACACTATAAGAACGTCAACCCGAAGAATTTCGATTCTACAACTAATTTCCGATCGAAAATGCCTCCTAGCAATTTTCGTTTAACCCCTTGGTTTTTTTTTCAATTTCAAGATTTTTTTTCGTTTTTTTTTTGACATTGTCACTAAAACGTCCGCAACTCCCTTTGGATACAGTAAAAAATTAAAACTAATTATAATGTTGGAAAGAGCGTTAAATTTCCTATCTCCCTGATGGAGAAATAACGTTTTTTAAATAGGTTAAACGGGTGAAAAATGATCTTGAAGAGGAAATTATTGTCAAATCTTGAAAATCTCAACTTTTTTCAACCGCTCATAAGTCCCTGCTTTCTAGCGTGTAAATGCTTGTCTGTAAGCCTAAAATTTGCACCAAAAGCTCACCTTTCCAACGGTTTAGTCATTTTCATTTTTAAAGTAGGATTTATTACAGAAATTTGTTGCGATCGAGAAACTCTGTAACCATTCGTACTTACATTTGCCTACAATGTTGTCGATGATTCCCATAATCACTTTGAATTCCAAAAATTTTCTCATATGGTTGATCTGAAAAATAAATAAAAAATAGAATAAAATAAATCAATCTCGACTTTCAAAATTAAGGTATTGTAGTTTCGGTTTTGACAGCATTGAGAGCGCTTGAGTTCCAAGATTGTAGAACCTTAATAATATAGAATCACTAAAACAAGATTACGTGAATGCTAACCAGTTTCCTAAATGACGCCAATATGGTCAATTTCTCGCGAAGGTTTCCGCCGTAGAAGGCAATCTCTTCTGAATGCGTGATGAGCCGAGAGTTGATGTAGCGGTACTCGCCTTCCAGCCGCTGCTCCATCACCGTCAGTCGACCCGCGGGCCGTCTCAAGTACGTCATCAGAGACCCGCCGAAGAGGAGGTATAAAATCATCACGCTGGGAGTCTGAAAAAAAATTATTCGATATAAGTTTTTGTAAAGAAGAACCACTGTTTATTAGGAAAATCGATCTTCATCGTTCGATTCCACATTGAATCCAACGATTGTGAGAGATTTCTACCAGATGATCATCAGTACGAATTCTACAGAATGAGTTAGATGCTGTACTTAATTCTAATTGGACCATGGTGTCACTAGTGTCACCAAAATTATGAGAATTTTTTAATCGATTTCCCTGGAAAATTCTGTCATAACTCTATCTTGAGGCTTCCAGTAGCCCACAAAAAATTCAGCTGTCCATTAAATTCAAAATTGTAATTTAATTTTGGTTACTCCGGTGACACCTTGGCGCAGCTGCTGTGGAGTTCCTGAGATGTTTTTGGTATCACTAGTGATATCATGGTCCAGTAGTTAATGAAAACATCTTCATAATTTTTTAACAGGGATTGGCAGGCCTACGTAAGCGTGAAAATAAAGATTAAAAAAATGCAACGTAACAATTATCTCTTGGAGATGTACGAGTCCACTAACCAACAATGTTTTTAGTAAGCAGGTTACAATAATATCTATCCCTGAGATTAATAACCCTAGTTGGTTGTGAGCCATCGAACGAAAACAAAGGGAAAAACAGATGAAACATGCTCTTAGGCACCCTCTGATTCGGAAACGCAAGAGATAACCTTAAATGTTCTCATGAATAAGTGATTCAGAAGGTTTGACAGTTAACTTACAGTGCCACCAATTTATCTATTTATCATTTTTACATAGGAGAAACTCGAGTAAAACAACCCCTTTGGGCGGTTAATCCATACCTACACCAGCAAATGAGGGTTTTTTGTGTGTTGAGGTTGGTTGCACTGCAAACATGCTCTTAGGAACCCTCTGATTCGAAAACGCAAGAGATAACCTTAAATGTTTTCATGAATAAGGGATTCAGAAGGTTTGAAAGTTAACTTACAGTGCCACCAATTTATCTATTTATTTTTTTTTACATGGGAGAAACTCGAGTAAAACAACCCCTTTGGGGGGTTAATAGCAAATGAGGGATTTTGGTGAGTTGAGGTTGGTTGCACTGCAAACATGCTCTTAGGAACCCTCTGATTCGAAAACGCAAGAGATAACCTTAAATGTTTTCATGAATAAGGGATTCAGAAGGTTTGAAAGTTAACTTACAGTGCCACCAATTTATCTATTTATTTTTTTTTTACATGGGAGAAACTCGAGTAAAACAACCCCATCGGGCGGTTAATAGCAAATGAGGGATTTTGGTGAGTTGAGGTTGGTTGCACTGTCAAGAGGGTCGGGGGGGGGGGGGGGGGGTTGAAGGGAAGCACTCCTCTCAGTTTTAATGGGGAGGGGATATTTTATTGGAGTACGGTATTGACGACGAGAGTTTTAGTTGAGAAGGATTTTCACAATTTTGAAAACGTAAGTGCGTGTGTGCGCCTGATTTTTTTTTTTTTTTTTCAATTTTTAGTCGAAAGTAGAACTCATCCTGAGAATTTTGACACCAGCCGTTCTCTTTTTGGATGAGTAGATCTTTTTCCATGATTTTTCAAAGTTTCGAATGTTTATGACGCCACGTGCGCCTCCCCCCCCCCCCCCCCCCCCCCCCCCGTTCAGGACCCCCCCAGCCCTCTGTGACGTCATAAACATTCGAAACTTTGAAAAATCATAGAAAAAGGTCTTCTCACGCTACAAAGTGTCAAAATTCTCACAAAGAGGTATAGTTTGGATTAAAAATAACAATAAACCGTTTTTCCAACCTGTGCGCACACCCCATTGTGTTTAATAAAAGTTTACAAGACAGGAAACTTACTAACAAATTTTTTTCAAAAACATTTAAAATGCATAATTTGAGAGAAAATGTCAATACGACAATTCGAGTATTATGTGGTAGAGAGGAAGTAAATTGACTAGTAAAAAAGACCGCCTATTAATTTTTTTTTTTTTTTTTTGCATTACAAATCGCGAGAATGTCGTTTCTCTGAGCAATCGGTGACTACCATACTCAGCGATGTGTGACGCACATGATGGAAAGTATGAATTGCTCCTTCGGAAATGTCTCTCGAATGAATCGTTACTGATAGGAAACAACGTAAAAAAAAGCTCGTACGTGTGAAAGATCGATTAAAGATGAACTCAGGTCTATTTTTAGGACGGATCATTCCTGGGTTGACGCAAGTAGATGAAAAAGCGAAAGTTTCATAGTTAATATAGATGACTGTCGTCTGATAGTAGGAACTATCGGGGGTATAACTTCGTCGTCGCACAGAAAACTAGAATGTCACAATATGATATTACTAACGTAATTGCAGCGTTACCAACCCTACAAGTTTTCCCGTAGATCTACGGGTTTTTTATCCATCTACGGGTCTACAGGAACGAAGGTGAAATCTACGGTTTTTTTTTTTTTTTTTTGCAAATAATGGCTGAAAGCCGATTTATTGTAATTAATTTGCGTACTTCGAAAATTTTCTGCTTTCTCTTCCTCCACCGACCCAATAATATACTCAGGAAACGTTGATTTTCCAAGTCTGGTGACAGGCTATTTGAAGTCACTCGTCAATGGCCGCTTATCAGATCGGATAAGCTGTATCAAGTTTTTTTTTCCGCACGGATTGAAGATTGTAAAACCATTTTGAAAAAGTCAATGTTTCGTTTAACATTCTGTGATTTGATTCTATTCACTTGTCGCGTTTTTTAGGACGTCCCACAGTAAGACTTCCTTCCTTCCTTCCTTCCTTCCAGTAAGGCGTCCTTCCTGGAATTTGGGATATGAATCTACAGGCTTTTAGGACCGACCTACAGGTTTTTGACACAATCGGGTTGGTAACACTACGTAATTGCGACGTGTCATGTCTGCTAAGTGGCAGACATTTCACTACCAGGGTAGAGTTAAATCAAGGAGTCATGCCTATTATAACAGTGTTCAAAAGTATTACTCAGTTACAAATTTACTCAAAATAGACAACAAAATTTACTTTGCTTTGAAAGCTAATCTGGTGAGAAAAAGAGAGCAAACTATGTAGACCGACCCAACAAAACACACTACGTTCTGGGTTAGTCTAATCCCTTACGATATGGCGCTCTGTTGCCCCTTCCCTCCTACCCAACCAGGAGGAGACCACTCCCATCCTTCTCGAGCTATTTATGACGGTATACGAGCATTTCAAGACAGCACTACTACACAGTCAGCTCTGTATCATATGATGACTTCCGCTGAGTGTTCAACTCATATCAGACAGAAGACATATTAATCAGACCCAACAACATATTAAATTTTGAAAGTTAACAATCACACAGTAAAGTGGTAAGTCATTCATCAGAGCACTCTATTAGACATACGGGAAACTACTTCACCACCAGCGCCCCTAGCAGGAGTACTTCCTCGATGGATACCGCCTTGTATCAAATTCAAGATTTCCATTTCAAATTCAAGATTTCCATTTCAAATTCAAGATTCTTCATGAAAAATTCAAGATTTTACAATTCAAATTCAAGATTCTTCATGTCAAATTCAAGATTTTTCAATTCAAATTCAAGGTTTTCCAAAAACGTGATCTATTATTATTCAAGGTAATTCAACGCTACACTCACCTGTCCACCCAAATTGGTGGTCAGTCGATAAACGTATATGAAGATGTCCAGAAGAGGTTTGCACATGTTGGAGTACAAATCGGTGAACATTTCGCAAAATTTGTCGACGTCTGTCGTCAGAAGCTGATCGGCGTTTGCTATTCGGTTGTCCAGGTTGCTCATTTGATAATACGTGAACCCTCTGCAAAGGAACAAGTTTCAGTCATTCAAAATGTTCATTTGCAAAACGAAAATTTTTCGATTTTTTGTCGCGAATATTCAAGTGTGTAACAGAGGAAATTTGAAAAAAAAAATACAAGAAGATTGAACTTAAGATGATGTTAGTGATATTTCTACTATTGGGGGAGGTAGCCGAGATGGCTAAAGCGTTACTCAACTCCAATCTCAGATCTTGGTGATGGCGGTAGCGACTTGGCTTCGAATCTCGGTCCGACTGGAAAATTTCTGTCCCTGAAAAAAAAATTCCCCAGTTTCCTATCTGAAATCAACTAACAACTTGTATAACCCATGGCCATGGCTTCCCCCTCCACTCCGGGATTGACGTGTGGAAACGTAGGAACCAAACTAAACTGGAAATTCTCCCCTCCCTAAAAACTCAGCCAATTCTCACCTCTCCCCACATTTTACACAAATTTGTATTAAATATTTTTATTGGCTTCTTCGGAACCAGATCAGCTTTGTGAACGATGAACAAACAACAGCGATGGTACACATCCGAGGAGGACCAATGAAAGTCCTAGAAAGGATCACAGGAACGTCAGATCAGCTGAGTGAGCAGCTTCTCTTCCGTTCATCCCAGAGCGCAGAAATTTGCTAGGCCGCATCTTGGAGACCACTGGAAGTTGTAATAGGGATATCAGGAGTGTCAGATCAGCTGTGTGAATAAGTGACCTGACTTCTCTTCTGTGTGTAGCAGAACACTGAAATTTGGTAGGCCACATCCTGAAGACCACTGGAAGTGGTAGTAGGGATCTCAGGAGTGACAGATCAGCTGTGTGAGCAATAGACCTGACTTCTCTCCAGTGCGTTGAAGAGTGCTGAAATTTGGTACACAACCTCTTGAAGACCACTGGATGTGGTAGGAAGAATAGTGTGATCAGCTGAGTGAGCAACTTCTCTCCCGTTCATCCCAGAGCGCAGAAATTCGGTATGCAACATCCTGGAGACCACTGGAATTGGTAGAAAGGATCTCAGGACTGACAGATCAGCTGTGTGAATAATCGAGCTTACTCCTTTCCTGTGCGATGCAGAGCGCTGAAATTTGGTAGGCAGCATCCTGGAGATTACTGGAAATGGTAGTAGGTATCTCAGGATTGACAGATCAGCCGTGTGAATAATCGAGCTAATTTCTTTCCTGTGCGATGCAGAGCGCTGAAATTTGGTATGCAGCATCCTGGAGACCACTGGAAGTTGTAATAGGGGTGTGAGATCAGCTGTGTGAATAATCGACCTGACTTCTCTTCTGGGGGTAGCAGAACACTGAAATTTGGTAGGCCACATCCCGAAGACCACTGGAAGTGGTAGTAGGGATCTCAGGACTGACAGATCAGCTGTGTGAATAATCGAGCTTACTCCTTTCCTGTGCGATGCAGAGCGCTGAAATTTGGTAGGCAGCACCCTGGAGATTACTGGAAATGGTAGTAGGGATCTCAGGATTGACAGATCAGCTGTGTGAATAATCGAGCTAATTTCTTTCCTGTGCGATGCAGAGCGCTGAAATTGGTATGCAGCATCCTGGAGACCACTGGAAGTGGTAGTAGGGATCTCAGGAGTGACAGATCAGCTGTGTGAATAATCGGGCTAATTTCTTTCCTGTGCGATGCAGAGCGCTGAAATTTGGTATGCAACCTCTTGAAGACCACTGGATGTGGTAGGAAGGATAGTGTCAGATCAGCTGAGTTAGCAACTTCTCTCCCGATCATCCCAGAGATGTGTAAGTAATTAATACTGAAATTATTCATCCTTACAAAACACAACTATTGATAAAATGACGACAAGTTTACCGATTCAAGGTCAGAACAAGAACTCAACACTTTTATATTTGGATTCCAAACAACCATCCCCAAAGTCATGCGGTAGGTAACAATAATAATGAAAACAACAATAGAGTTCACTCAGAACTTGGATGAGCAGAAACCAGGGCTCAACTTAGTTCTCCGCGAACTCCTCTGTGATACAGTCATGATTTCAGAAGACTTACTTGAGGTAGTCGTCATAGAGGTGATGCGATAACCGAGTTTTCAGCCTTAATTTGAGTTCCCCTATGCTCCACTGAAAAAAAAAGTTTCCTTAAGTTTGAAACACGAAATCTTACATTATTGAGCATTACAGGTGGCCATCCCGTCTAAAACATCGTGAAAAATTTGCTCGGTTGGAATAATAACAAATACTATCTACGTCAACGGCCAAAAGGGTCTGCTACATGATTTTTGAAAGGTTTTTCTAAGGGAAGGAACTGGATTCGTAAGGAATAACTCGGGGATGTTGTTAAATGGACTTGAAACTTCCATTAATACCAACCTTTATACTGCAGGTTTCGGAAAATACAGGAACTAGGCCTAACCGCCTGCTACAAGAGTGGCATAACAGCTGGTAAGTGGTATCGTATCTTTACAATAGAAAAACGCTGCAAATTATTACACAAAGGTTTATCATTTTTCTATATAGATCACTCGTTTGCAAAGAACACGGCTTTGCTATTGTCACTACCTGCCTACTACTCAACTACTTCACAATCAAGTTTATTTGGAAGAAATAAACGTTTCACACTCAGTTCGAAGAAACAGGGATTATTAGTAAATCAGAAGGAGATTCGATTACTGATTTCTAAGGACGCAGAATGGGGTATTTCGGTGGGTCGGAAATTCAGGTTTTTGACCTCAAATTTGGATTCAGCACCCTTGAAAACCTATATACTATAACTTTAAGCCCAATGATACTATAACATATGGTAGAAAAAGTAATTAAAGAGATCACACGTTTGAAAAAGGCGGGCCGCTATAAATGCACACACACTAGGCAAGGACTACGCCGCGCGCGTGTGTGAGTGATATTTTGTAGTATCCAAGACGTCCTCCAAGGGTTTCTGTGCATGGATACTTTTTTCAAAGACAGTTGGCTAGCTACGTCACGATTGGCTAGCTACGTCACACCATTCAAATCTTCAATTTTCCTTAGCTTCTCTGATTTTTTAAAAACATTTTCTCGACGAACAGACCCGATTACCGTTATTCCTGAGCCTTACTCTTTTGAAAAAAAAAAGAAAAAAAATTGACTGAAATACCCCATTGAGTACCACTCGAAGAAACGAACAACGATCGCATTGTGGTAAGCTAAAATTTGAAGGGAGATTAGGCCTCTTTTGCGATTCACACTCGTGTTTCTGATTTATCGCAAGTCCAACCCTCAAGTTCTATTAGGGAGCGAACGAATTGTCCTACAAAGCTCCGGGTAGTCTCAAAAAATTCTAAAAATTCTGAAAAAATAATGAATTTAGGAACAGAATTAGAATCTTCCAAAAATCAAACTTTTCGAACTTATTAACGCTTTTTGAAGAATTTCTAAAGTTTCGTGTCAGTCTATGTTATTTGCCTATTTCTTCTCCGACCCCCTTTGGTACCGATTTGGGGTACAACGTGAGCAACCACCTCGTGATGTCCTCCGGATAACGCTGATAGCTCACAATTTTTCTTATTTCCGGGAGCATAAAGTCAACCGGACCAATGGGCAACCATCACTTATGCTCAGCCGGGAGCAAGCGATGGCAAAAAATTTCGATATCAAATTCAATTTAAAGTGGTAGTGAATTTTTATAATCGAATGAGACCAACCAGAGCTCTGTAGGACCAATCGTTCCATGTGAGAATTTAGATGTTGGTCTAACGAAAAATCAGAAACACGAGTGTGAATCGTAAAAGAGGCCTAATCTCCGTTGCAATTGTCGCTAACCAAAATGCGATTGCTGTTCGCTTCTTCGAGTTGTGCACAGTTTTGCGTCCTTAGAAACCAGAATTTAAATTTCCTTATGAAGGCACCCGGCACTTCCTATTTCTTCGCATTGATTGTGAGTTCCTGTAAATAAACTTGATTGTGAAGGTAAAATTGTGGAAGTGATACAGGCGAGTGATCTATTTTTAAAAATTTAAAAACACCTCTGTGTAATAATTTGCAGCGTTTTTTATAACAAAAAAGACCCAAAAAACCCAGGATCGTTTTGCCAACCAACAGAAGAAAATTTATAATAGCGGCAATCGTAAAAATTTGATGTGATCTCTCCATGGTAATTTCAATCAGAACACTCTATTGGACAGATGAGAAACTACGTTACCACCAGCGCCCCTAGCGGGAGTTAGCGCCTTCTCGATGGATACCATCTTGTAAAAATTCAAATGAAAGCATCTCTAAAGTGCTACTTCCGTGAAAAGTAGCATGTACGAAACTGATAATGAAAGTGCTGTAATGCTGCCATTGAGGTATGTTTATTGTAAACGGTCTCATTTATCTAATAGACATGAAAAAAAAAGTTAATTTTGAAAAATCATTGAGCTAGTTTTGAGGCCTTGAGGATTGCTTACAAATTACAAGCAGGAATATTCGTGAGGGCTTACCTTCAGTACTCCGTTCACCATTGCTATCTGAAAATCGAGAAAAATCAAATTCATTAAAACATCACGCAGATCTAATGAAATTAGTACAGCTAGGCATTCAGACAACTGGGTTACGGGAATATGTGATTTGAAATGACGTACCATTGGAAGAGCGAGGAAGAATTTGAACAGGTCCTTGTGGAATTGGCGCTTGTCCATCGTTACGATTGAACTGAAAAAGGAGGAAAATGTTTTATCACGCGGGGAACTAATAAAACCATAATATGGTAACTAACTACACAGCACTACAGGCTGATGTGACCCTTGGCTTCCCAGACTCCCTTCCGCCATCGGGCACGGTCACCCGCCTGAGACCTCCGCAATCCCACCACCCGGAAGTCCCTCAAGACATCATCAAGCCAGCGACTCCGAGGACGACCTCTTCGTCTTCTAGTTTCCATCCTAGCTCGCAGCATCATTCTCGGACAGGCCTCCACCGGCATGCGGTCGACAAGTCCCAGCCATTGGATGCGCCCAGCTTTAATGAATCGGACTATGTCTTCATGTTTTATTAATTCAACAATTTCAGCATTCTGTCTTGTTCTCCACCATTGGCCCTCTCTGACCGCTCCATAGATCCTTCTTATAATCCTTCTCTCAAATATCCGCAGTCTAGCCTCATCCTCAGCCCGCATGGTCCAAGCCTCCGATCCATAACAAACCACAGGCCGCACCAGGGATCTATGTAGCCTCATCTTCGTTGATCTGGAGATCACACGGCTCTTGAAGAGTTTTATATTGGCATAAAATGCTCGGCTGCCTGCCATTATTCATGAGCATATCTCATCCTGTACTTGGTTTCTATTCGTGACCAAGCTCCCCAGATAGGTGAAGGACTTGACATCATCAAACTTATGAGAACCAAACGCCACCCCTCTGGGCACCCGATGGACACGGCTCGGGGGAGATATCTTGAGGTATTCAGTTTTGCTTTCATTTATTCGCAGACCCATTGGCTTTTCCCCTTCATGCAAAACCCCAAAAGCCTCCTGCAGGGCATCAAGACTTCGCCCCAATAAAGCAATGTCATCGGCATAAGCCAGAATCTGCCATGTTCTGTCGGCAATTGTTCCCTTCTTATCTGCAGAGCCTGGCAGAGCCAGGTTGAACAGTGTGGCTGACAGCGAATCTCCCTGTTTGACGCCCGAGCTTACCTCAAAGGGTTCCCCGCAGCGGTCACCAACCATAACCCTCGAAGTGCTTCCCTGAAGGGTAATTTCGATTAGCCTGATCAGCTTTTTAGGAATCCCGTTTCTCTTCAACACGTGCATTATCCCTCCTCTGTTCAGACCATCGAACGCTTGTATATAATCTATAAACAATACGTGCAAATCGGTATTATGTTCTACAAATTTTTCAGCAGCTTGCCTCAAAACAAAAATTTGATCGAGAGTTCCTTTATTCGTGCGAAAACCACATTGGTAGCCTCCAAGAGCTTCTTCTGTGTAGCCCTGGATTCGTCAAAGGAGGATAATGGACAGTACCATAATATGGTATAATATTATTATAGCTATACAGTTTGTCTACACTTGATAGTTCGATTCTACAAAGTATTTCCAACAAAAAATAACCCTTAGCAATTTTGTCTTAACCCACTCAAAATGGCTTTTTTTCAATTTGAAAAATTTTCACGTTTTTGACCTTACGCCAATAAAACTGTCACAACTCCTGTTATATTTGAATTTGAGGATATCGTCGGAAACAGCGTTAAATTTCGAAGCTACCTAGTGCAAAACAAAATGTTTTAGCCATAAAATATTTTCAAGAATTCAATTCAAAATAGGGATGGAGCATCTAACGGAAAACATCGATGTCGATATTTCATCGAAACGTCGATATCGATGAAACATCGTATCCATCTATCTATGGAGCCCAAAGAGTACTGGAGACAAGTTTGGGGCCTATACGTCAGGAAACGAGGATTTAGGTTGAATGAACGAGAAAAATCCATAGAAACAGACTTACAAGGAATTCCACTGACTTTCGCATAGGAAAATGTGGCAATCAGCCCTACATTTCCCTAAAATTACCACATCCGGCTGGAGTCTTCCTCGAAGAATTAGCTACCTACACTACCCGTATCCCGAGGATGAACTGCTGATCGGCAGGCATTGGTTGCCCCTCTACTCTACTATCATTGATCTCAACTCTACTCTACTCTTCTATCAATGATGTCAACTCTACTCAATTCGCTCGAATCTCGTCTACTCTCCTCTCTTCTCGTCAATTTTCTCTTCGATTTTCTTTGGACTTCCCACCCCTTCACGATCTGGTCAGATCTTTTTAATTTGTTTATAATTTAATTTTTTAACGGCAATCTTAAGAAACGGCACCCTAGGGATTTTACTTGCTTGTGAAGGAGCTCATTAGGCAGTCCAATAATTAATTTATTGAGATTTATTTACTGAGTCGCATGATGGTCGATTGCTCGCCTCAAACTCGTTTGGATCATTTTTATGAAGTTTTTTTGTCTCCTGAAAAGTTGACCACTTCGGACTTAAGAGGTTTTCCAGGTATACGGGCGATATGTAGAATATGTTTGCTTTCCTTCAACCTACGATGATTATGTACGAAGTACGACACTGCCCACCCAACTTGGAGGTCGGTTTTGAAGGAAGGTTACACCTGAGTACAGTAAGGTAGGTTACCTTTCTCAGACTTCCGTTTATAAACATGGCGCTGATTGTCGTGATCATCCAATATAAGACGTGCTCGAGGTGGAGATCTACTCGTACCAGCTAACACTCGAGACGTGCGAATCGCCTTCAACTGCCCACGAAGAATGAGATCCGACTGAATTGAATTTGAACAATCGTCGCAGTTTCAGCTCACGAGGAAGATGTTTTCACCGATGAGTAGAAAGAATTTGATGGAGTGCCGGAACCACCGCAGTGTGGAACGAAATACGATTTTTCCTCACAGAACTGTATCGTTTTCTCTCCTAATTATGAGAAATTGAGAGCTGATTCCAAATACTGTTGTACCCCAATAATCTCATCTTCTAACACCGTTTCTCCGAAAAAGTTGAACAATACATGAAAATTCCACCTCATTTCTCTATTGTTTTTATTATAATATCTGAGCAACTTACATTAACCATAACGTTTCTTCAAATTGATAAGAATTCAAAACAACAACACAATTATTTAGGGACAAAATCATCAGAATAACCAACAACGTTGAGACCGAAAACGCGAAAAAAATCTTAAATGTGAATAACGAGGGTTTGAAAAGGTTTTATTGAGAATTATTGACGAATCGATTCCTCGCAGGCCTTGAGAGTCAACACTCTGTAAGAGAAAAGGTGTTGGAAAGCGGGAGTTATTCTTGTCTTTTAGTATTTTTTCAAAAACTCATCATCTCTTAATATTCTTCAACAATCCTTCACACAGTTTTTCTCCATGTTTACCCATCAGCTCCTACATCTCACGTATTGCTTTTGAGTAGAACAAAAGTATTTGGATTTTGCCGTTGATACGACGCTTTTATTATGATTCAAAGATTGTCTGTACGACTTGGTTTATAAAATCGTATTGGTGGTTTTCGCGTGACGTCACAGACTATCGATATGCTTCGAATAATCGAATCTAACAGTCTACCTAGAATATCCGCCATCGTTGACCACTTATCTCAGGAGTTCAATGGGTAGTTAGCCCTATTTCAGTGTTTTCTCCAATATTTGAAAGGTTTACAGATAGATATACTCAATTGCGTAGTACTTACAGATAGATATAGTCAAGAAGATAGTACTTAGGAGGATAGGTACACTGCCAACAGCGGTACGGTGTTCAAGGGGTAGTCGTGGGATGACAGATACCCTTTGCCGTGCCTGTCGGAGTGGAAATGAACACCTGTATCATGTAGTGCAGCAGTGTCCACGAACTCATGGGGGCCGCATTCTACGTCATGATGCGGTCGCCAAGCAGATAGCAGGTGCTTTGTCATCTAGCGGCTGGGATGTTGAGAGAGAGAGATTGTATCACATGCCAAGTGACCAGGGCAAGAAGCCTGACATTGTTGCCGTCAAGCCCGACAGGTCTTGCATTATCCTGGATGTCCAGGTTGTTAATGGCAGCATGGACATGGAGCAGACCTGTAGGTCGATTCTCTAACTCGTTATGGGATAATAGCGACAACGAAGTGTCGTTATGATAACAATAACGATTAATAGCGATGATCGCGATTCTGCAGACGCGAAATAGCGACAACTGTCGCTCAGTCGTCGCTATTTCGGCCGAAAAGTGTCGTTACCATCTCGACGGCTCGAAACCCCCCGGTATGGATTACGACAACCGTCTTTATGAAAAAGGAGCTTAAAACGCTCTTTAATTCCTAACCTATTCGAAGTCATATTTCAGTTTCCGAGTTGCTCTGTTCATTTCCGTATTGTGGGTTATTAGTTTTGTTAATCAAATCATTTTGAGAATAAAATTTATACATTCGTACATAATTTCTGGTGAATATTTAAAAAATAATATCCGACCCTCATAATGAGCAGTTTATTCGCCGTTTTAATTTGTGTCACTTGATTTTTTTCTACAATTGTATTAAACAAAAATCGTAGTATTTATATTATTTCAAGCTGTTAATTCGTATAGAAATTCATGCACTCTATTGATCATAGTAAAGGGAGTATTTTCAATGGAATTGAGTTTTTGACAAACTATCAACAGCATTTTTTATAATATAAATGTTGATATTATAAACATTGAATGATGATAAAAATAATTATACTGTCATTTTCGGAAATTGGTAGGTAAGTACATAAAATTAAAATAGTTAGCTTATAAAATAGGTAGATTCTATTTGAATTTTTAACTATTTTATTAAATGTGTGCCTGCATAAAAACTTCCTAAAATGAAGAAAACCCCTAAAATTGATAATTTTTTCCTAAAATAATTGTGATGATAATGCTCTTTTTTATACCAACTTACCTGCTATTACCTGAGAAAATATTTACCACGAATTTACGATTGTTTGTATCCGTAATCGACGTCGACGGTAGGAGAGAATATGACGTGGTAGATGAAAATTGTAACATAAAATTGAATCAAAGAAATATGAATGTGAAGGTAGATAAATAAATTACGTCATGAATCTTACGTTTTATTGAATACAATAATATGTTCATTCAGTCTTATAACATACATGAAACTTTACATAAGTAAAACAGCGATTCATAAATTTTGAAGTGATATTAGGTTTTTTTACCCTTGAGAGTGAAATACATCTATTTTGTTCTGAAAAGACGTCGAGAACTCCGAAATTTTCGTGAGTAGGGGTTAGGTACTTGTTTCCCGGAATCTGTAACAATAATGTATACCGCACACAATTAGGCAGTTAGCTATGGACTTCTCACTCAAAGTAGTTGAAGGTACCAATAAGTATGAATGTGTGAGTATGAATAAACGATAAATAACAAGACGATTCTTACCTTGTAGTAAGATGGACAGGCAGTTGATTATTCGAAGCATCGTGGACGGACGAAATTCATACCAATGTGACTGATGAATCCGATTTATGAAAAGTAATTCTTTCCATTTATCATTATTCCATGATACAAAAGCACGAATCACGAGAAAAACTCCGTTTTTATGCGTCATTCCTTTGTATATTCATCACGGCAAAAAATATGAATCCGACATTTTGCAAACTGCAGTGATCTTCTACCCGTGATAACAATTGGAAACTATTATCAATACGTCTTCCCATTGGCTAAAAATCACGCGTTGCTACCTTTCGCTCGCTCTAGACCGAAATATTGTCGGATCACATAGCGACGTCGTTATTTTGAAATGCAACGACCAAACTTCGCTATGCCCGATTAGAGAATTCCAATGTCGTTATCGACCTGTCGTTGCACGGGAGGGATACCGAATCCTACGCGATAACGTCAACCAAATAGCGAGTTACAGAATCGACCTGCTGGCGGGCTAAGATAAGAAAGTATGATAGAGATGATTTGCGGCAAGCAGTGTCAGAGCTAAAAGGAGTGGAGCCCAACAACATCAGGGTGATGGCTGCGACCTTGTCGTGGCGCGGAGTGTGGTGCGGGAAAAGTGCCACGGAGTTGCGCGAGTTGGGCATCTCAGTAGGTGTACTCCGCGGTGTCACCCGCCGCGTACTGCTCGGCTCATATTTAAACTGGTGGTCATTTTATAGAGGCACTTCCCTTCATCCCTCTCTCCCACCCCCACCTTCCTCATCATCCCTCATCCCTAGGGCCGGCGTCGGGTGAGTCCTGGGCGTCCTCCCCATTATATTTGATTTATTTATTTATTTTGTTTTATGGCGTGCCCCCTCCGTCACAAAAGACATTTTGTCTTTGAGGGGAGATTTAAAAAAAAAAAAAAAAAAAAAAAATAACTAAATACACTATAGGTCTGAGCAGATCTTTATAATGGCAAAACTACAGACCGATTAACTGAACACTCGTGGACTCAATACAAAGAAGGTATAGAATTTCAGCGAACTCACTTCTCTATGCAAGTGGCATGGCGGATCATCCAAATGTCGCAGAGCGTCCTGGCACCCAGAGAACCCGCGACGAGCGCCAAGAATCCAGATTCGAGACTGAGGAGGCCTGGAATGCCGATCTTCAGCAGCACCTTCAGCTGACGCCAGAAGTTACGATCCACGTGCGCTTTGATTTTGGTGTTGGGCGGCGTTCTCTGCAAATGATTTCACAACGTTCATTATTTTCTGAATTCAGCAATAATAACCAATACAAATTAGCCCAAAATCATAAACTGGTGAGACAGAAACAGTTCTTGAGCTTTTTGCTGCATCCTAGTGCCGAAAGGTGGAACTAGAACCACACAAAACCTGGTAAAACGAGACTCGTTGGTTTTGTGAACCCGCACGTCGTATTTCTGATTATTTTACGCAAACTGTTGATCCTAAAGAGTTCTGGGTCGTCTCATTCGATTTTAAAAATTGAATAATATTTAAAAGGAGAGAAGAATCAGCTTTTTTATAGCTCAATACTATTGTAATAATAAATCATAATGCTTATAGCAACGTCATAAACAGGTTGGAAAGGGCAGTTCAAAGTTTTTCAGTATTTTGCCGCACCCAGCGGCGAGCATTGGAACTAGTTTCCAACCAATCCTCAAAAACATCAAGGCTAACCTGGGATTGTCTGGACTCCCTGAAGGCTGCGGCTAGGGGCAATAAGTTGACTTTGCTCTGGGTCCCTGGGAGCAGATGGCAATGAAGAAGCCGATCGCCTCGCAAAGCAGGGATCGGAGTCCCAATGTTTTGGTCCTGAACTTGGGGTTACTAAGAGCTTCATTACTTAACAGATCCAGAAATGGGAGGACAGCAAGCGAGCTGCACATTGGCGCAACACTCCAAAGCAGAGGCAAGCCAAGCAGCTGATCACCATTTCTAAAAATAGAGCAAAAACTCTGTAGTCCCTATGGAGGAAAGACCAGAGATACCATCTCAACAGGATGGGCAAGGCCAGGACAGTTGAATGCCGGCTCTGCTGCGAAGGAGTCGAAACAGCAGAAGACAATCTCTGTGAGTGCCCTGCTGTAGCATCAGATGCTCTAGTCCCGGCCGACATCGCAAGGGAAACGCCCAAAAAACGCCTTCACTTTTTGAAAGAAGAGGTTTCCAAAGGGACACTTAAGTGAAAAATGAATTTTGCCATAATAGATAAGATTTTTGGTCTAATTGACTAAGGGCTTCCTCGTTCCAAAAAGAAAAAAAAGAACCAATATACTTCACCAATACTAATTCGTGGGAAGCGTGGATCTCTCTGGCCAACCAGTGACGTTCTACAGAACTAAGAAAAAGACACGAATATGGTTTGTTTATTCTCCCAAATACAAGACAAGGCTATTTCAAGAAGGAGAAGCAAAGTCGAGACTCCAGCGATGAATGGGATCCTGAATTTCTTGAATCTACAAAATGCGTGCCTTTGAAAGACTACTCTCCAACCAGCTGCAGAAATCTGTTGAATTTATTAATGCATATATATATTCTACGAGGGTTCAGCTGTGGCCGAGCGAGCTACGGCAAGTGTCTCTGGAGACGAGTCTGGAGACGGCAGGGGCCGTAAGTTCGAGGCTCGCCTCGGGAGCATATTTTCGGGCAAGTCGGTCACAGTTCCCCCTTGTCCCAACCCAGGGCGGTGAGGCCAATGGGAAGCCATGAGCGAAATCATCAGAACAAATTCTGATCTTCCCTTAGGAAGACAGCTGGTGACGTCCGCGACGCCAGAAATGGCAGTCGGACGAAAATTCAACCTGAAATGGTTGTTTACTTTACTTTTACTTACTTTACTTTCTCCGAGTAAGGCACACTCAACTCAAGGCATACTTGGCTGACTTTTTATTTTCAATTTTGGGGTTCGGCCAGAACCATTTGGAAATGACTTGAAAACTGGGATTTAGGTGTTTGGAACCCATTTCTGACTGGGATCTCCCCTCTAACATCCATTTTTACTAAAAACTGTTCAAATTTCCACAATAACATTTAAGAGATGAGATTGGAGATGTCGCTTAAAATCTGTATAACAGTTACAAAGGTTACTCAGTAGTAACAGTTCCCGTTCCAAAATCGTAGGAATTTTCAAGGTTCAGCGCCACTTGGAAGTGACTCTAAAAATCTTACTCTGCAATGACTTCGAAAATCATTGTCCTTGAAGGAAAATTTTGTGTCACGAAGAAAGGTCGCGACATCCAATATTTCGAGGGGGTCATTATCATACAATGGCCGGTCTCTCCACTCATATCTAGCAATCAGAGAATCTTCTTGATGAGCCAGTTCTGGTGAATTTACTCTTAATCACCTTACTAGGACGATCTCCAGGATGAACCGAGAAAGAATTGGATTCAGTTTGTCTTAAGATGCCTTAAAAATACTTCGGAAAATTGTCTTCGCGAAAAAAAGACAGATTTCGGCAAATCGTTCGACACACATTGAAACGTGATTATACAACTAATTTAAACATAATTTTACCCTACTACTACGTACAAACTACGTCGTAGTAAATCTAGAACCAAAAATACTAAAAATTTAAAAATAAAATCAAAGAAAAAACAAGTTTTTATTATTTGTTAACAAAATGAACTAGAAAGTTGAAAATAAATTAGCTCTAATAAGAAATGAATCGGTTTTTTAAAAAGTAAGTCCAAAAAAGTTCGTTTTTCTGTTCTTCGACCCTAGGTGCATCGTTTGCAATGGGGAATTCGCCTCAATTTTAGATTCTGGAATTTCAAGTCAAATGCTATAATAGGGCCCTAGAATAACATTTATCACCAGGAATACCCGAAGGGGAAAAGCATACAACACTTCAGCGAAAGGAAGCTTCTATACAAACGACTATACCACGCAGACCTTGGTTTAGTATAGAAAAGTTAACAAAGACTTCGGAAGGATTATGGCTGTATAAGAAATTAACGCCAAAAAAATTTTTAAAAAAGAAGCGTGAAGTAGTGTGTGTTAAGGTTGTAAGACATAGGTTATCCGAGTGCAGACACCGATTCCGCAATCGAGGGAATCGTATGAGATCTCGCATTATTGCTTATAATCATTTTTCTCACGATTATCTCAGACCTCACATTCCACTTTGAGGGGGCGAACTCGATGAGATTCACTGAGCTCCCTCGACCCGCTCCAAGGTCGACTAGATAGGAGATATTCCCTTGCCGTTCAAATGTCTAACAATGACATAAATAATCGATTATTTCTGGCACTTGACTGTCAAATGTTGCCAAAAATTGTTCGACTACCGGTACTTTTCACAGCTTTTGGTTCGGTCTGACGATTGTTGAAGGGCAACTGGGAGCCTGCAGAATCTTCTTCTTCTTATAGTGTTTCTGCTTCTTCTGTCCGCGACGAACGTTGGCTACCATCCCTGTAATCATTACCCTATCCTCAGCCCTCCGAAACAATGAAGACGAGGACTCCCCGAACCACTGACGAAGGTTATTCAACCAAGATATTCGCCGCCGTCCAGGTTCTCGTCTCCCATCAATTCTGCCTTGCAATACATTTTGCAGAAGAGAGTACTTTTCATTTCGCATCATATGGCCAAAGCATTGCAACTTGCGCCTTTTTACTGTGCTCATCAACTCCATCTCCTTATCCATGCGTCTAAGGATTTCAATATTGGTTGCTCTCGCCGTCCAAGGTACTTTCAGAATCCTCCGATACGCCCACATTTCATAACTTTCAATGTACCGGCTCATTTGTTTAGTAATCGTACACGATTCTACTCCATACAGGAGGATCCTGACCTGTAACGACAGTGAGAGCTTCCTGCTTGTCAACACCTTCTGCATTTTTCTGAACACTGACCTGGCTTGTTCAATACTGGCGCGGACCTCAGCCATATTGGTTCCATCTTCGCTTACTTGTGTTCCGAGATACCTAAAGCTGGGAACTCGTGACGCCATATGGTTATCAAGTACCAACTGCAGGATAGAATGACGAATTTCACCATGTCGGAATTTCCTATTTTTGACACCAAAATCGATTTGACATCAAAACAACACAGTGTAGAAAATATGAAAGTTTAAAAAAACCCGGGAGGATGACGTCAACCAGCAATAGTTCATGTACGGCCGCTTGGCTAAACCCCATGTTAGTGGTGTTATAAAAAATCTGATTGAATTGTTTGTTCTTCTGTTACCCACAAGAACTCTCTTCATTGGAGCAGAAGCAATCAGAAAAGAATTGGAGCCGCAGAACATTGTCGAAGACTGAATTTTCTCTTCATTGAAGTGTTTTGGTTTATTCTTGTCGATAATGAACCTTTGGAATCGACCAAGAAAATTTTTTTCAACACCCCCTAAAAATTTGATGGTGAACGTTTCAACATGGAAGAAGTATATATATAGAGAATAGAAGTATATAGAAGTATATTCTTCCATGGTTTCAAGGTACGTGGAATCCAAAAATCGAATAAAAATTTGGCCGTCCGTCCGCTGTACGCCGTACGCGGCACTTTTGCCACTTAGCATTGGCCGATTTTGATGAAATTTGGTATGTAGGCTCCATTTGGGGTCTAGTTGTGCCCCGAAGATTTTGGTTGATGTAGGTCACTTCTAAGGGTTCAAAAATGAATTTTGAAATTTTGAAAACGCCTAACTCAGAAACTTTTGATATAAAGGTATTGTTTTTCCTTCAATTTGAGATTCTATAGAATTTTTAGAATTTTTTGAGACCACGCGGAGCTCTGTAGGACAAACCGTTCGCTCCCTATGAGAATTTAAGGGTTGGACGTACGATAAATCAGAAACAAGAGTGTGAATCGCAAAAGAGGCCTAATCTCCGTTCAAATTATAGCTGACCGAAATACGATCGATGTTTTTCTCCATGTTGGTGGCTTTGCAGACGAGTGATCTATATAGAAAAATAATAAACCATTGTGTAATAATTTGCAGCGTTTTTAGATTACACTATTTACCTATACTATGAGGGCGAAATATCAAGTTTCGTACGATTTAACAGCTGAAGTCTCGTTTGGCGCGTGTTTTACTTATTTTATAATGGTTTCAATCGATTCGGCAAGAAAAAAGTTGAGTATTATATTTTGTTTTCTAACTGACGGAAGATTAGGAGTTTGAAATTCGTGTACCTCCAAAATCAGTCATCAGCGGAACTTGACGCTATGACTACCTGGGGTTTTTCGCTTGTATCTTTTCTCAGGAACTGGGAAATAAAAATTACAGGAGCCCATCTACCGCAGAATTTGATTTTGTACCACTTTGATTCAGTGACAATTTTAATTTGGAGTAACAGTTTTTGAGTTAGAAGCGTTTGAAGGTGAGCACACACCACTTTTCAGCCAAGTTCCTAAAAATCGCCGATCTTTGACGAGCGATTGCGGCTGAACCGCTGAACCAATTTTATTGTTTAGGTAGCTCATTGGACGCATAATTTAATGATCTTTAATTTGTGAAATGATGAATTTTTCTGTTAGATGCACCGTTATGGAGCTGTAAGCCAAAAAGTGAAAAAAGGGCCAAAATTTCGTGGTTTTTCCGAATTCTACCCCCTTCCACCCCTCCTATCACTAGATACTTTTTTAGCACAATTTGGTGACGAAAGGAACATCTCCACCAAGTTTCAACTTTAGACGAATTAGTTCCGATAAAAAGTGCTAATTTTACTGTACTAAGTTGCTATTAGCAACTGCTATCATATCATATAATATTAATTAAGGGGGTTCGGTAGTCATAGGGTAAAAATAACCTTTTTCGTGACCCATTATCTAGACAACGGTAAGTTCGATCTGCATGATTTTTTTTTTTTTTTTTTTTCATGTTGTTCAGCTACTCAAGGACAACAAATAAGCATATTGCTTTCCAAAAATAACTTTTTTAGTACAGCTATTTTAGATAACCCTTTTTTTGAGTCAAACAAAAAAAAATTTCTCGGCTTCCAAGTATTTTGTTTACAAAAAGCATATGCTAATGTGTAGAACTATTATTCTTTCATAACACAAAAAAAGAATCATCTCGATATCATGCGTAGTTCCAGAGATAATGGGTCAAACGCATTGAAAAACATAGTTTTGAGAAAAACGCAATAAACTGAAAAGACACTAGACTGTAACTACTACGACGATTTCGTCACGATTCGTGCCAACTTGTTTCTCTTTTCCATGAACCTTTATGAAACCTCGTCACCAAACTTTTTTTTTTATTGCTACATGAATAATGTGCTTCACAGCAACTTCCATAAGCATAAAACATATTGTTTAGTAATGCATGCATTCCAGGGGACGTCCCATTGGATAAGCATTAGATCAGTTTAACCAGTTGTTAAGTGATAAAACTGTTTCACTCGATGTAATTTATTTATTACTTTAGGCAAGAAATACTACCCCCCCCCCCCATCATTATCCACCTTAACATTTCTAGCGGCATGGGAGCCTCGAATCTGAAGAGCATTTTAAAATCCATGATCTACGATACCCAACATGCGAATTCGAGTCCCCCCCCCCCCCCCCAACACCAACAATGGTGCCAGTCTGGCACCAAAGCGGAAATACGTCGTAACATTGAACTTTCATCTGTTAGTTTTGGTAGGCAGTCCGTCGAAGTTCACATCCGTATTCAAGGTGAAACACAAAAGAAAAAAAACACGAAATAACCGGTTTATGGCATCATGGCACCATGTCCTGGCACCATGGTGGCACCACTATTAGTTCCATGGTGGTACAGAGCATAATTCATGAAAATCCGCAGGTATAATGAGAATTTTTCCTCAATTTCAAAGCTTGGGTACAATTAGTAAGCAGTAAAGGAACCAAAATATTGAAAAATCGGATATTTTGTGAATATTATCCCCCCACTCACCCCCTCCCCTTGCGAATTTTGGTACTCTGGTAAAATCATGTACAACTCGGAAGTTATTTGAGTCAAACAAAAAAAGAAACACGCAAATCGGTTGGAAATTGAGGCCTGGGCAGAGTTTACAAGATTATGCACGCAAACGCACGTTTTTTAAGCATTAACCCCCCCTTTCCCCCTCTTAAAAAGCAAAATCCGAAATTCCGGCGCCGTAGTGCACAACTAGATAGTATTCCGCGTCAAACGAAAAAAGAACCACGAAAATCGTTCGAGAACTAAGGCCTGGGCAGAGTACACAAGATTATGCCCAAAAACGCACGTTTTTCGAGCATTAACCCCCCCCTTTCCCCCTCTTAAAAAGCAAAATCCGAAATTCCGGCGCCGTAGTGCACAACTAGATAGTATTCCGCGTCAAACGAAAAAAGAACCACGAAAATCGTTCGAGAACTAAGGCCTGGGCAGAGTACACAAGATTATGCCCAAAAAACGCACGTTTTTCGAGCATTAACCCCCCCTTTCCCCCCCTTAAAAGGCAAAATTCGAAATTCCGGCGACGTAGTGCACAACTAGATAGTTTTCCGCGACGAACAAAAAAAGAACCAGGAAAATCGGTTGAGAGCTAAGGCCTGGGCAGAGTACACAAGATTTTGTTACACACACACATACACACATACACACATACACACATACACAAGTGTGTGTAAGTAATGTAAGTAATGCATGCATTCCAGGGGACGTCCCATTGGATAACCATTAGATCAGTTAACCAGTTGGTAAGCGATAAAACTGTTTCACTCGATGTAATTTGGTTTATTACTTTAGGCAAGAAATAGTGACCCCCCCCCCCTCACCATTATCTACCAAAACATTTCTAGCGGCGTGGGAGCCTCGAATCTGAAGAGCATTTTAAAATCCATGATCTAAGACACCCAACATGCGAATTCGAGTTCACCCCCCCCCCCCCCCCCCCCAACCACCACCAATGGTGAAAGTCTGGCACCAAAGGGGGAATACGTCGTAACATTGCACTTTCATCTATTAGTTTTAGTAGGCGGTCCGTCGAGGTTCACATCCGTATTCAAGGTGAAACACAAAAAAAAAGCACGAAATATGCGGTTTATGGTGTCCTGGCACCATGGTGGCACCACTATTATTTCCTTGGTGCTACAGAGAATAATTCATGAAAACCCGGAGGTATAATGAGAATTTTTCCTCAATTTCAAAGCTTGGGTACAATTAGTAAGCAGTAAAGCAACCGAAATTTTGAAAAATCGGATATTTTGTGAATATTATCCCCCCACTACACACCCCCCCCCCCTTGTGAATTTTGGTACTCGGGTGAAATTATGTACAACTCGGAAGTTATTTGAGTCAAACAAAAAAAGAAACTCACTAATCGGTTGGAAATTGAGGCCTGGGCAAATTTTACAGGATTATGCCCTCAAACGCACGTTTTTTAAGCATTAACCCCCCCTTTCCCGCCCTTAAAGGCAAAATTCGAAATTCCGGCGCCGTAGTGCACAACTAGATAGTTTTTCCGCGTCGAACAAAAAAATAACCACAAAAATCGGTTGAGAACTAAGGCCTGGGCAGACGACACAAGATTATGCCCAAAAATGCACGTTTTTTGAGCATTAACCCCCCCTTTCCCCCCCTTAAAAGGCAAAATTCGAAATTCCGGCGACGTAGTGCACAACTAGATAGTTTTTCCGCGTCGAACAAAAAAAGAACCAGGAAAATCGGTTGAGAACTAAGGCCTGTGCAGACGACACAAGATTTTGTCACACACACACACACATACACACATACACACATACACACACACACACACACACACAGACATACACCTATGGTTTTTTTCGCGGATTTGGATTCAGAATGGTCTAAAACGGATTACTGTGTGGTTATTTTTTTTTTCTGTTGAGTGTTGTCCAACTTCACCCCAGATCGATCTTATAAGGACGCCCAAGTCTTACTGTGGGACGTCCTAAAAAGTGGAAAAAATGGCTAGTGCAAATGTTGAACAAGCAATAGCAGAGTAACTCCACTGGTACCGAAAAGCGGTTCAAAGATACTCAACTTCAGGCAACGATTGCAGGACATTTCCTGACTCAAACATGAAAGTTTTATATACCAAAATGTCGGGGATAATGTGTAGAATAATATTTTTTTACATCTGAAAAATGAAATTTTTGAAAATTTTTGACTACCGAACCCCCTTAAGAATGGTTCAAGTGTTAAAAATTTTTGGCCTTCGTATAAATTGTTTTTAGGCTTGAGAAAGGGGCCACAATTTGCCCTGAAAGCGCTCGTCTGAGTAAATGGAATGACAAACTGAACTGAGTTTTACTGCTTCCTTCTCCGCATATAACTTCAATATGACTACAGCAAGAGTGCATGACAATGTAATTTTCTTAAAAATTATTTCAAGTTGATAGTAAATGAAAATAGAAGGCACATACGGGATACCTGCTCATTAGACATGCCTGCCGAATATTATTCAACTGCATCGGTGTTAATTTTAGACCCCGAAGGGAATGCAGGCTACCTAATGATAGGAAAGATACTTTCTCCAGATGACTAAACCACCTTCGACTTTCATGAGAGGCCGTTGACCCCCAGCTAGATTCAACGTTCTGCAGCTACGACCCCAAAACCCCCCGGTGGTAGATTTTATGTATCCTCACTAATCTAGAACTGCCATTTTGGTTTATTATTTTCAATAATGAACCAATGGAATCGAGCAAGAAAAAAATTTTAAACCCCCTCAAAATTTGATGTTTAACGTTTCAAGGTACGTAGAATCCGAAAAACGAATAAAAAAATTTTCCCTGGACCGATTTGGTTCAAATTTGGTATACAGGCTCCATTTGGGGTCTAGTTGTGCCGCGAAGCTTTTGGTTGATGTCCGTCACTTCTAAGGGGTGAAAATTAAGGGTTGAAATTTTCAAGAGTGTAATCTAATAGATGAAAATCTAGAGACAAAAAACACCTAGATTCACTTTCGAAAACATCAAATTTATTCCTTTCAATTTTGGAACCGAATCAACATAAATCATGTGGAATAATGAATTTATATCAATTCTGAAGTTGAATCGGAAACATTCTCGGGGGCGCCAAATCCTTTCTTTAGAATTTTTTTCTCCGTCTTTTATTCTCTCCTTGCTTTCCACTCTCTTTCTTTCCTTTCTCGCTCAAAATCAAATTCATGGCGCTTCCTTTCTGGTACCAACCCCTTCTCTACAACATCTTTCGCTTTTCTTTTTTCTCCGTTTTTTTCTTCTTCTGTTTTCCTTCTCCTTCTCATTTTTCTCATGTTCTTTACTACTTCGTTTTTCATCTCTCATTCTTTCTTTTTGACTCCACGTTAATGCTGCTTCTTCTCTCTTCTGCTTCACATCTTGATTTTTATCTTCGTTGCCAATATTTGCTGCCAACTCTGCCATCTTTTCATGGTTATCAATTTTTATTCTCCTTTCTCCCAAGCGAAACAGTTTTCCACCAGTGACTATCAGACGAGCTTTTGTTGTCATAGCTTGATTTCATCTTTTCCTTCCACGTCTCCGTCATAGAATAGGCTGTGTCGATCAGACTTGTTCTCCTCAAACTCGACACTATTCCTTTCCCCCCATTTTACTCTAACAGATGGTGGTAGCTTCTTCACTAAGCATTTCACCATTGAAGGTTCAATAAGGTAATCGTCGCACTCAAGAGTGGCGACAGACGTAACGTAATTTTGCACTTCTGACGAGAATTTTATAATGGCTGCAAAATCGTTCTCTCTCAGTTCTGGCATACTCCTGAGACGACCACCCATCTCGCCAATAACGTATTCTGGACGCCCAAACCTACATTCTAGAATTCGTAGAATTTGAGGAACACTATCTGGTAGCGCCAATAGCGCATAAACTGCTTCACGGGCCTCCCCTGTTAAGCACTTTTGTAGTCGGCCCAAGTTCTCCTCATTGGAATATCCGCATAACTTCGTAGATCGTCTAAATTGACTTATAAATATAAGGTAATCCCTTGGTTCACCGCTAAATTTAGGCAAGTCCTTACCTTCTGATTGACGAGCCACAAAGTGTTCTAGTGAAGTTACGGGAATGTTCACTTTACTCTCTGTTGATATTAACCTGCTTTCCGAGGTCCTTTCTTGAGGAGTTCTCTGTGGACTTTGTTCACTTAGGCGTTTCGCTGGAACCTGGCTGGCTGAAGATGACAAGAAGTTCTTTCGAGGCATGGGAATCGGGAACTTGGGAGTGCTCAAATGGCTTTGGAAAACCTCCCTCTGATTCGGCCTCCTTCCAGACAATGTTGAAAATTGACAGTCACGCGAGCTATCTTGATGAATTTGATCCTCCAACTCGTTTTCCTCAATTTCGTTTACTTCCCTAGAAGACGGAATGTGCACAGAGGAGTTGGACTCCCTCATCACTTCCTCTCTAACAGAGTTCCGGCGAGGCGGATCTTCCCTTACGGGAACAACTCTTCCATTCCTCAACTCCATTTCAAAAATAGGCGTGTTCAATAATTGCCCGAAAATCACCACAAAATGTTATCTAATCGATGAAATTCTAGAGATAAAAAACACCTTCTACATTCACTTTCGAAAACATTAAGATTTATTATTTTCAATTCAAACTTAACTCCCAAAATCATGTGTTATCAAAAAATGGATTCACTAATATTGTGGAATGAATTGGAAACAAAGAGAGCCCTCGAAAACTCTCGAAAAAAGGTATTGTTTCTTCACCAATCTAAGATAGTATTGAATTTTTAGAATTTTTGGAGACCACGCGGAGCTCTGTAGGAAGATCCGTTCGCTCCCTACGAGACCTTAACCCTCAATTTCCCACTTGTTGAGTCAACTTTTGGAATTGTTTTGAAATGTAAGTATATTTTGACAAATCAAATGAGGAGTTTTATTTCAAACGGGCTTATATCCACTTGGGATTTTTTGTGGGAAATCGAGAAAAACTAATTTCATGGCGAAGTAAGTTGTCTAGGGTTCCCAAATTTTCCAAATAGTTTCTTCATAGAACTTTTGATTGTAAGACCAAATTTCGAAATTTTGGCATGCGTTTTGAGGGAGACACGGCCATTTCTTATTCGGATATAAGCCCATTTGATTAAAAACTATGGATATGAGCCAAATTTTTAAAAAACGAGTTTTTGGTTGTGCGAAGAAAAGACTCAATTTCATTTTCTTTTATTGGTTTACCCATTGTTTTCAAAAAATGAACCTTTGGAATCGAGCAAGAAAGAATATTCTAACCCCCCTCAAAATTTGATGGTTATGTAGGCTCTTGGTTTCCTGCGGATATCTTCAACAAAGAATAAAACGCACTTGATGTCAAATTAGTAAGGTACAGTACTCTTTTGAAAAATAATCACAGGAGGATAACTTCTTTCTTAGGACTCTATGAAAAAAAGTCTGCAAAGTGGGTGTGGCACATAGCTTCCTCGTATCCATAACCCAATTATATAGATGATTCGATGCATAGTAGTTAATCTCAAAACACCAATCTCTAAGTACCTTTCACTACCCTCATAGGGTACAATCTACACGCTAATCTGGACAATCCTAGAAAATTTCATCAAATTCGGATGAAAAACGTAAGTGTCATGGCTGTTACAAGGATTTTACGTTTGCGCATGCGCAGTGGCTACTATCAGTCCGAAGGTGGTGGTTTTCACAGGGGACCATCTAAATACTGATCTGTAACATTCCTGAAATTTTATCAAAATCGGATGGAAAATGTGGAAGTTATGGATGTTTTTTCAACCTTGAAAAGTGAAAACAAAGCTACCTTGGTAGACTCGGAAGCAAAATATAAGAATATTAGTTCACAATTCTGTCAGTTGCTTGTTGAAACCCCCTCCTTCCCTCGACGAAACACGGTATTCTACGGAATGCAATTTGGAAATCTGGATATCTGTTGAAATTCCGTTGGGTTTTCACTTTTCAACGTTGGAAACAAAATGTTCACCAAAATCAAAATTTCGACTAGCGTTTTACGTTTAAGGCCTTTCTGAACAATTTTGGGCTCGGAGTCGGGGATTAAGGTGAATGGGGTGGTTCTAAGCTCGATACGCTATGCCGATGACACCGTCATTCTCCGCGGCAGTTTACATGGTCTCCAGGAGGTGTTTCACAAGGTAAGCACCGTTAGCTCCCGGATGGGCTTGAATGTCAACATCAGCAAAACCAACTTTATGGTAATCAGCCGCCAGCCACATAACGATGCACGTCTATTTCTTGGACAGTCGCAGATTGAGCGGGTGTCGTCCTTCAAGTCAAACACACGCTTGACATCAAATGTAGAATAAAAGTTGCCAAATCAAGCTTCAGGAAGATGAATGCGCTCCTATGCAACAAAAAGTTGAACCTCAAACAGCGGCAGCGGAGGGTAAAATGCTGTCTGGTCAATGCTTCTTTATGGAGTCGAGACCTGGACGTTTAAAATGTACACTCTACGCCGCCTTGAGGCTTTCGAGATGTGGATCCATCGTGGAATGCTTCGGATTCCTTGGACTGCTAGGATGACAAATGAAAAGGTATGTATTGCAGCGTGCTGGGGTCGAGCGCAACTTTTGACTGCCGTCAAGTGCCGGAAGATTTCGTATCTTGGTCTCGTGCTTCGAGGAGAGAACTATCGGCTTCAGCAGCTGATAATGAAGGGGAAAATCGAAGGAAGGCGTGGGGTCGGACGGCTAAAGATGTCGTGGCTCCGGAACATCCGGGAATGGACTGGCATCCAGCGAGCAGGGGACCTTTTCCGCATTGCGGAAGATAGAGATGCTCTCTCTTTAGTGATTGCTAATGTTCGGGGAACTGAACAGGACACTTGAAGAAGAACAACAACAATTTTGGTACGTGCCTGTCTGTGTGTGTGTCATGAAATCCCTGTAACGAGCAGAACTATACCAAGTTACGAAATTTTCAGGGATTGTGCGGCTTGGCGTGCTGATGGTTACTTAAAAAATCATCATCCCCAGATTGATAGTAGCCTCTGCGCATGCGCAAACGTAAAATCCTTGAAACAGCCATAACCGTAGGATTAATTTCCATCTTCCTAAATTTCTCTAAATTTTTTGGATGCCTTTTCAAGCAGCAAACTGGTTTCCTTCCATATCAGTTAACACTCTTTCGAGAAAAAAAATTGAAAAAAATTTGAGGCAAATTCCCTATTTGCAGTATTTGGCGAAATATGTGAAATATGCTCTATGGAATTCAAACTCTTCAAGGGTGATTTTATTCAGATCTGACTGATCAACGCTACCATTTTTTGACCGAAAAAAATCTTTGTGAGAACGCTTTTCTGTCCACCCATCATTATTTGCTCAACTATTCACCCTCCGCACCCCAGATGTCGAGATAACCGCCGGAGGAATTCCGTTCATCGGAGTTCAAGTTTCTAGGCCGTTTTTGTTGTTGGATCGAATCGATGAAAGCGGAAACCACCCGCGTCGAATCTCCATTACCAACCATCACAGACAGGAAAGAAAAATGTATCGAGAAACCTCCGGAATTTTCTTTTTTGATGGTCAAGGCCTTCTGAATCCGAGTAAGCAATCTGCCAAGTGGGTGGACAGTATAATTGACAACAGCAAACGTCTGTCAAGTGGGTGTGGCTCATAGCTTCCTCGTATCAAAACTCGATTGTATAGATGATACGGCGCATAGTAGCTAATCACTAGACATTAATCTATAAGCTTAAGTAGTAGAAGGAAGATACTCTTAGAACGAGAAAGAGAGAGCAGGGAGCATCTGGTCCGCCCCCTCACCCAGAATTGATTAAACGCACCGGACTCAGCCGAAGTAATGTGTTAAACCGTTCCAGGCTGAGTTCCAACGTAGGAGGAAAGGAGGTGGTTTTTTAGTGGGTTTGAATCCCACATAACCTGAAGACGCGGACCCTTCCAGGTATCTTACGAGATCCAACTCCATCTATGGACCTTGAAGATTTTCTCACCTGCCTGCCGAAAAAAAAATCTCTAAGCTTCTTGCACTACCCTCATAGGGAACCATCTGTACGTTGGAATACAAGTTGTTTATTCCCTCAGAATATTAACAACTCTATTTCATGGTAGCAGAGCGTGGTTACGTTTCCGGAGGGCGTCGTTCTTGAAATTCATGAGCATGAACCCAGCGTTCAGTTCAGAGACGAAGCTGGCAATCTTGATGGGAAGCTCGTAGTTGCCTGATGTAGCGCTAGTGACGGACAGCCGAGCCAGTTCCGAAGTTAATGATAGAAGACCATGCAGATAGTCCTCAAGGTCAAGATGGTATCCTGACAAGGAAGACATTGTTAGAACGAGAGAGACAGAGAAGGGAACACCTGGTCCTTCCCGCCATCCAGAACTGATGAAGTGCCCCAGGACTCCTGAAATAATGTGTTAAACAGTTCCAGGCTGATCATCCAACGTGGGAGAAAAGGAGGTGTTTTTTTTTAGTGGGTTTGAATCCCACATAACCTTGAAGTCGCGGATCCTTCAAGGTATCTTACGAGATCCAACTCCACCTGTGATCTTAAAGATTTTCTCACCTACCTGCCGAAAAAAAAAAGTCAAGATGGAATCCTTCAGCAGGCTCAGGTTTCAGTGACAGTATTTGGGCGGCGTCTTCAAAATTAGTTCGTGTTTCAAGAGTAAATGCCTGAAAGCAGCAGCGAAGACCAGCCGTAGGGTGACGTACTTCCAGGAGTCGTGATATTTGTAAAACTCCTTTTTTTTTAAACAGAACGCCACTAGATTCTAGAAGATCCTTGGTTTTCGATAAGATCTCAGGTACTTGTTCGAGGCCATGATCCAAATGTATCCTCTGCTGAACGGTAGAGATTTCACGACCTATCTAATCCAAATCTCTGGTGATTTCGTAGATAGTCTCCCGTAGCTGTTGGTCTCCACTCAACGTTTCCTGGTTGTTTATTCCCTCAGAATATTAACAACTCTATTTTAACGTCAACCCGCACAATCTCTGAAAATGTCATCGAATTCGGGTAGACGATGTAGAAGTTAAGACTGTGACAAGGATTTTACGTTTGCGCAAGCGCAGAGTATATCAGTCTATACTCTTGCCTTTATTTAAAGAGCTCTGGACCGCGGGTTCCAAAACCCCTTCCCTGCCAAGAGGTGGCAACGTTGCAAGGTGCTCACCTTGGGGTCTCAACTCACAACCCTTCGCAGTCAAAACCCATCATCCCTCTTCCTTCTTCCTCTTCTATCAACATACAATTTAATTATTTATCGTTCGGTGAACATTTTTTGTAATTTAAATTCGTAACGTACTAATTATTCTGATGAAAATGAGTCCAAATTTCCTTTAATTCGGCGAAGAGGGCGTAATTCGTTTGGGTGGATTGGCTGCTGAGTTTTAATCGTACCTGCCTCGAGTTTATACTCGATATGTTCAATTTTTCTCGCTGATCACGATTTTGGTGATGGGATGATCGAAATAATTTGTGAATCAAGTGTGCATTTGCAGAAGAGGGTAAACTGTTGGGGGGCTGGGGGGGTTCATGGGCGGAGGGGTCGCGCAAGGTATACCTCGACCTTCCGCTGGGGCTCGGATTCTTGCAGCGATGCCGAACCTTCGAGGCCTTCAAAAATCCCAGAGTTCTTTAAATAAAGGCAAGAGTACAAGTTCTTAGAGAATACTACCAGAGAGTACTTGAGAATACTACCAGAGAAACAGACCGAGTGGGAAGGTAAATAATTCTACTTCATTCTACTAAATAGCCAAAATTGGGCCTGTTGTTGCCCTTTTATAACGATGGTCAGGAGAGGGAGGCCTGTCCCCCAGGGCCTTCCCCTCTATTCCTCCCAGGGCAGAGCTATGAATTTACAGCCCTTGGCCGGACTTTCTGGTTGTCTTTTTTTTATTAATAATAAATACTTAAACTACAGACAATAATATGTTACGCCTTGCCTTTGTTACTCAGCAAATACGATAGGAGCAGATGGATGCAGACAGTTTGCGGTTGACCTACAAATACCTAGGAATGACTTTGGATCCCAAGCTTTGCTGGAAGGAGCTATTGAGCTATTAGGAATAAATTCACGAGTATCGATACATAACAAATTGCTTCTATAGCATTTTCACGTCAAATTTGAGGTTTTACTCATAAATATGGAGATTTTCCATTTTGAGTTGGTGAGTTTGGAGAGGATGACGGAAATGGTTCGTTCCATATCCATTTTAAACGCCGCGACGCTAGCCCGCTTAGAAGGCAGAAAACCCCGGCGCTTCTGGAAATACCTACTCCGTGCAACATGACGAAGACATTCCATTTCATGTATCCATCTCTTCTGAGTGCGATTCTCGTAAAGGTGCCTATTCACTCGTTAATTTGTTGTTACTGCTTTCTCGGAATTAGATCATGTATTTCTGTCATCCACCAATTTGATCGGTAAAACCTCAAATTTGAAATGAAAAACCTCCAACTTGAAATGGAAAAGCTCCAATTTGAAATGGAAAAACTCCAACTAGAAATGGAAAACCTACAATTTGAAATGGAAAAGCTCCAATTTGAAACGGAAAAGCTCCAACTTGAAATGGAAAAGCTCCAACTTGAAATGGAAAAGCTCCAACTAGAAAAGGAAAACCTTCAATTTGAAATGAAAAAGCTCCAATTTAAAATGGAAAAGCTCCAACTTAAAATTGAAAAGCTCCAACTTGAAATGGAAAAGCTCCAATTTGAAATGGAAAAGCTCCAACTTAAAATTGAAAAGCTCCAACTAGAAAAGGAAGACCTACAATTTGAAATGAAAAAGCTCCAATTTGAAATGAAAAAGCTTTAACTAGAAAAGGAAAACCTTCAATTTGAAATGAAAAAACTCCAATTTGAAATGGAAAAGCTCCAACTTAAAAATGAAAAGCTCCAACTTGAAATGGAAAAGCTCCAACTAGAAATGGAAAACCTACAATTTGAAATGAAAAAGCTCCAATTTGAAATGGAAAAGCTCCAACTTAAAATTGAAAAGCTCCAACTTGAAATGGAAAAGCTCCAACTTAAAATTGAAAAGCTCCAATTTGAAATGGAAAAGCTCCAACTTAAAATTGAAAAGCTCCAATTTGAAATGGAAAAGCTCCAAATAGAAATGGAAAACCTACAATTTGAAATGAAAAAGCTCCAATTTGAAATGGAAAAGCTCCTAATAGAAATGGAAAACCTACAATTTGAAATGAAAAAGGTCCTATTTGAAATGGAAAAGCTCCAACTTAAAATTGAAAAGCTCCAACTTGAATTGGAAAAGCTCCAACTAGAAATGGAAAACCTACAATTTGAAATGAAAAAGCTCCAATTTGAAATGGAAAAGCTCCTAATAGAAATGGAAAACCTACAATTTGAAATGAAAAAGGTCCTATTTGAAATGGAAAAGCTCCAACTTAAAATTGAAAAGCTCCAACTTGAATTGGAAAAGCTCCAACTAGAAATGGAAAACCTACAATTTGAAATGAAAAAGCTCCAATTTGAAATGGAAAAGCTCCAACTTAAAATTGAAAAGGTCCAACTTAAAATTGAAAAGCTCCAATTTGAAATGGAAAAGCTCCAACTTGAAATTGAAAAGCTCCAACTTGAAATGGAAAAGCTCCAATTTGAAATGGAAAAAGTCCAACTTAAAATTGAAAAGCTCCAACTTGAAATGGAAAAGCTCTAACTAGAAATGGAAAACCTACAATTTGAAATGAAAAAGCTCCAAATTGAAATGGAAAAGCTCCAACTTAAAATTGAAAAGCTCCAACTTGAAATGGAAAAGCTCCAACTTAAACTTGAAAAGCTCCAATTTGAAATGGAAAAGCTCCAACTTAAAATTGAAAAGCTCCAATTTGAAATGGAAAAGCTCCAAATAGAAATGGAAAACCTACAATTTGAAATGAAAAAGCTCCAATTTGAAATGGAAAAGCTCCAAATAGAAATGGAAAACCTACAATTTGAAATGAAAAAACTCCAATTTGAAATGGAAAAGCTCCAACTTAGAATTGAAAAGCTCCAACTTGAATTGGAAAAGCTCCAACTAGAAATGGAAAACCTACAATTTGAAATGAAAAAGCTCCAATTTGAAATGGAAAAGCTCCAACTTAAAATTGAAAAGCTCCAACATGAAATGGAAAAGCTCCAACTTAAAATTGAAAAGCTCCAATTTGAAATGGAAAAGCTCCAACTTAAAATTAAAAAGCTCCAACTTGAAATGGAAAAGCTCCGACTTAAAATTGAAAAGCTCCAACTTGAAATGGAAAAGCTCCAACTTAAAATTGAAAAGCTCCAATTTGAAATGGAAAAGCTCCAATTTGAAATGGAAAAGCTCCAACTAGAAAAGGAAAACCTACAATTTGAAATGAAAAAGCTCCCATTTGAAATGAAAAAGCTCCAACTAGAAAAGAAAAACCTTCAATTTGAAATGAAAAAGCTCCAATTTGAAATGGAAAAGCTCCAACTTAAAATTGAAAAGCTCCAACTTGAAATGGAAAAGCTCCAACTAGAAAAGGATAACCTTCAATTTGAAATGAAAAAGCTCCAATTTGAAATGGAAAAGCTCCAACTTAAAATTGAAAAGCTCCAACTTGAAATGGAAAAGCTCCAACTAGAAATGGAAAACCTACAATTTGAAATGAAAAAGCTCCAATTTGAAATGGAAAAGCTCCAACTTAAAATTGAAAAGCTCCAACTTGAAATGGAAAAGCTCCAATTCGAAATGGAAAAGCTCCAATTTGAAATGAAAAAGCTCCAATTCGAAATGAAAAACCTTCAAATTGAAATGAAAAACCTTCAACTTGATATGGAAAACTTCCAATTTGAAATGGAAAAACTCCAATTTGATGTGAAAACCTGTAAATTGATGTGATAAACCTCCAATTTGACGTGAAAATGCAACATACGAGCAAATGATTTCACCTATTAGGATCTATCGCTGCCCTCTATGAGCTTGTACAAAGAAGAGTAACAATACAAAATAAAAATAGCCACAGAAATGTCGACGTACTGGCTCTCTTGGACAACAATCAGACAATTTTTTTTTAAATTATAATTAATTTGTCTGATGTTCAAATTAGTTTAAAAAAGCAAATAGGTGTGTAGTAGGTAGAAATTCACGAGCCAATTGATCAAACTTGTGTGGAATCACTAGGTGACTAGAGCCTTTTCAAAAGGATAAGATGAGATATCGACTACCAGACTTTGAACCCTGATAACACGTGTTTTCGATACCACGAGTGCCCACTCATCTCACCAGGTAATTAGGGAACATGAAATCCGTTTGTCATTTCCAAGGTAATAACGACCTTATCTATGAGATTTATCGAACAGTAGTGATAAAATATTGTGTAAACGTGGATACCCTTCTCAGATATTCAAATTCCTTAATGACATTCCATAACCTGAGCTTCCTGGGCTCAGACTTAGAAAATACCAATAATTGGTTATTTTGAAGATGGCGCCGATTCGCCATACAATGCCACGCTATAAGCACCGAAACCGAACCAAAAAAATACTGGCACGTTCTTAAGCAAAATTCTGGTCGAATGCGACTAACCAACTCATTAAATATTGTTTAGAATAATAGATTGTTTGCGATTCTTCAAAGTTTGATACCATTGAAACAAAATTAGTTGATAATGCTCTTCAGAAGGTACGACCAGTCGAAGACCAAGGAAGTGGTCGAATCCGGTAATGAGAAAACGCTCATTTTGTCGTGAAATAGCTAATAAAGCAATTACAAACAGAACACTTACCTCGCCGATGACATATTCGATTTCTGTTTCTGGTTTTTCCCTGAAAAAAAAATCAAATTTAGAGAAAACTAAAGACTTACATAAACTAGGAAAATCTTCCTTTAGTACATAAGGTACGTTCCAACTGGCATATCTAGGGTAAATAGGCCTTTATCATGAAGGTTATGACTAACGTGAGAGAAATCTCTTTCATGAATAAGGAATGCGCTATATCTTCAAAAACAATGCTTTCAATATTACATCGAAAGTACTCCATGGTTACATTTTCACGAGGGATCAGTGTCTCTTATTCCCTATCTTATTTGTGAATATGAAACAGATTTTCAACTCGCAGGTTACATAGCATCATCACAAAGAAGACATACAGCAACCAACAACGCTCCAAGAATATTAAATGTCTTTTGTAAGTACTGTGAGTACTTACTTTGTTTAATTTCTAGACTTTGAAGGTTAATTTCAAATGCCATAGGCTCACGAGGGATCAGAGTCTCGTATTCCCTATCTTATTAGAGAATACGAAACAGATTTTCAACTCGTAGGTTACATAGGATCATCACAAAGAAGATATACAGCTACCAACGACGCTCCAAAAATAATAAATGTGTTTTGTAATTACTGTGAGTACTTTTCATAATTTCTAGGCTTTGAGGGGAAATTTCAAACGTCAAAGGCTCATGAGAGATCAGTCTCTTATTCCCTATCTTATTAGAGAATATGAAACAGATTTTCAACTCGTAGGTTACATGAGATCATCACAAAGAAGAGATACAGCTACCAACAACGCTCCAAAAATAATAAATGTGTTTTGTAAGTACTGTGAGTACTTTTCATAATTTCTAGGCTTTGAGGGGAAATTTTAAACGTCATAGTCTCATGAGAGATCAGTCTCTTATTCCCTATCTTATTAGAGAATATGAAACAGATTTTCAACTCGTAGGTTACATAGGATCACCACAAAGAAGAGATGCAGCTACCAACGACGCTCCAAAAATATTAACATTGAGTGTCTTTTTATTAATTCTAGATTTTGAGGGGTAATTTTAGATGCCATAGGCTCATGAGGGATACGTGTCTCTCATTAGTCAATACGAAACAGATTTCATCTCGTAGGAACACAGGATCACCACAAAGAAGAGATTGATGCAGCTACCAACAAATCCCTCAATGTTAACATTAAGACTCTAGATGCAGTGAGTGCTTTTTACAACTCACAGATTTTTCGAGGTAATTTTAAATACCAATTTAAATTATTCTCCACCTTGGTCAACAGATATTCCAATTTTTCTTCGAGATACACAAAATTTAAACCCATTTAATGGGTTTTTGTAGGTTCTCAGGATCACCACAAAGAAGAAATGCAGCAGCAAATACATCCCAAAATGTTAACATTGAGACTTTGGCTGCTTTGAGTACTCTCTACAACTTCTATACTTTTGCGGAATAATTTGTCTCTTTTTAGGTATCTTATTATTTCTCAATGACCAATCTGGTCGGGCTGGACCTCATCGCTCATCTATAATGGATGAACGATGAACCCCATCTCCCGTAGAGACCAACGTACTACCTATTATCATTCGCCGGAAATGGCGAATGTTTGTACCGTCAGAATGTAGCGCTAATGAGGGGCAACGAATATGCTGACTCACCGTCAGACCGCCCCGGCTCGACTAAACGCAAAGCTAAGAAATTTCATCGATGAATTCCATGATTTCTGAGGCATTTACCTACTTTGAATCGCCATTTCAATACTAGGTTAAAGATACCTGCTGAAAGATGGTTTTGGATTGGTGATTCATAGAAAGGCTATTTTGCTGCGTCACTATCGAAGATAAAAAAGCTTCATGTTCATTCAGCTGGTTGAAAAGCTGTGGATCCTCGATAATCAAAATTTCACAGCTTTTCGAACGACTTTGGTCCCGCGTCTGCCTGACTGTTGATAATCCTCGAGACGGTACCCAACGAATACTATCAATTTGGTATCTTGTGTTCAAATTAAGTTGCTATTTTGGTGTAGAGCAGAAGAACCACATTGATTTCATCACGATCCGAGCCACGGTACGTCCAAAAGTGGCTACAAATCATCTACAAAATAACGAACGAGTTTGCGATCGTGTTACTGTTTGTAAATTCAGAAAATCATCAACACGATCGTAGAAATCCAGTTTCGTATCGGCTGATTTATCAAAATACAATCAAGGATTTTCACACTAACTTAATACTGAGTGTCCAAACATTTTTGAATTTTTTACTTTTTTGACCTTACATCTCTAAAATAACCATAAATTCCTTAATTTACAATTTAAATGTGGAATTTAAAAGTAGACTCCTCGTTGGAAAGAGCTTCCCATCTCCCTGAGGTATTTATTTTGAATTTTTTCCAGTAAGGCCTAGTAGCAAGAGGGCAACCTGACTCAAGATTTTCTCTTTTTTGAAAATTACTGGTTTTTAAGGTACGCTAAGAACTAAAAAAAAAATGGTAAAAACTTGCCCAAAATACCTATCAGCTTTCCAACAGCACAATTTTTTACAACCTCATTTGAGGAAGAAATTTGTGTTTGAATGCGGAAAACGTGAATTTTTTAAACCGAACTCAGCGTTATAGAATGAGAACCTACCTCGTCAATAGTGATTTCAAACGCAACTACTGACATCAATCAAGTCTAGGAAGTCAAGAAGCTTGGAAGATATGAGAAGCCTCCCAGGTCCAGCAAGAAACTTTCGAAATCTGATGCGTTTTGTATTTTTTTGATTAAAGACAAATTAATCCGAAACTAGAATATCAAATCTTTGTATCTTATGAGGATAAACGTATTCGATTATTTTGTATTTAGCTCATATCTGGACTTCCTTTTCAATTTACCTAACTGGGTAACTATGACAGAGTTTGAACTTTCCTCACATTAAAATAATTGCTCTGAGCCAACGTCGTAGAACGACAACCTGTAGATTCACTTTAAAGGTAACACGTAGGATGTCAACGAAATTCGTTAAGTATGCACAACAGTAATTGAGTAGAAATTATAAGAAAATAACGGTGAATTACCTGGTTGCAACAGTTTTCCTTTTCGACGTCAACTGGTTTCGAAGAATCCACAAAATCACGGCAGCGGAAGCACCACCTATCAAGTTATTTCTCGTCGCGTATTTACTGAAATTTGCCATCTTGAGTTATCTATCGCGACCCCGGATGAGCAAGTTGAAAAAGCTAAACGCTGTCGGGACGGAAACCCCGAGGAAATTGACGGAAAACTACGAGGATTTCACAACTTCGGAGCACTTCATGACCATCAAATCGAACGATAACTGGTGTTTTTCTGATCACATGACCCTTCCCACTCCTTTGATTTGGCACCGACCAATGCTGCCACACGAACGAGCAAAAAATACCCTCCAATGCAGACAAGAAAAGTCCCCGTGAGCAAAAAAAGTCCCATTCAGCGGCATGAATGAACGATTCAAGAAATTTTGAAACTATCACCTTTAGATTTTAGTAACTAGTTGAGAATCAGTTCATCAGGTACCAAAAATAAAATAACTGAGGAAGGTTTTATTGGAGAATGGAACCCGCCTCATAAGAAAATTCCCCCGGTGAAGGGGAAAATTCTCCCGCTGTAGCAGCACTGTACCTCCGTGACACGGACCAATCCCATGGATAATATAATATAATTATATCCATGCTCCTTGACGTCAACAATCACACGAGGTTTCTCCCTCCATGGCGCAAGTGGACTCGTGGATGGCACAGAGAAGAGATCCAAAAGATACCTTATCAACCATAGGAACCTCGTAAACAAAAAAGATGAACAAGAATAAGGATCAAGCAGGCTTTGTGTATCGTCTAGAAATTCGATTCAAGGAAGATACTATCGATTCTCTACATAAATATTCGATAATCAAACAATTCCAGTCAATTTATCCCCTCAAAATTGCTTCTTGACGCTTGAAGTAGCAGTTTCACAAACTTTAGTATAATGTATTTTTTAACTCTTGATCAGATCGAAGTATGAGTTCCTAACGTTTACCAGTTTCAGGTAACAGTTTCAAAATTAACAATAATTTGCCGGATCTATCTACGTACGATTCGCCAACCTCAAAATTTCCTCCCATAACCATTGCTGGAACATCCTCTGGATAACCGCGGAGTGTTGTATCTTGAACTAAGATTTGGCAACGCTATGTGTCTGATTTATAGTTGTGAAATGCTTTACGAACCAGTCAATGGTCTATGTATTGGACTAGTCTGAAAGCATCTTATGTTTGTCGTGTAACGACGCTTAACCGTATTTTTATATTGAGTAACCTTGTATTAAAATTGAGCATTCTCTGGAGATTCGTTCGTCTTACTATAGTATTTCATACCACAACATTTTGTTCTGTTGCTATCAGGCAAAATACACTTTGATATGATTCTTTATAACAAACCCGTTAATAGAGATGCGCCATTTAATAGGAAAAGCGTCCTCAATGCCATATTGTTTATCCTTTGTTGGGTCTCCCTACAAGAAACCCTTGAAAACATTGGCTCTCGATAATGTACTTGAGGTGAAACTTCAACCTATTATTATTGTCTTTTCCACTGTTAGATAGAAAATATGTCTTGTCCATCTCCAGCGGCAGATAGATTACAAAACGTTTCAAATTCCCACTTTCAGTGGCGATCGTTTTGTTTGGTTCTTTGTTTCGATCTTTCGGATCTCTTCAGCTAAGCGTGTGCAAACCTAGCCTCTTCAGGCTGAGCACTAGCTTAGGACAAAGTTGAGTTTACAAGGTTAGACGAAAGTCGTTTGACTAAAAGTCTTGACTAAACGTCGTATTGACAAGTGTCGTTTGATCAAACTTCGTATGATAACAGCCTTTTGACAAATGTCTTAAACTCTTCGGAAACAAGCTTTTAGCTTAAAACAAGCAGTTTGCTTAAATCCAAGTCGTTCCAACGCTTCTTCGCGTTGCTGATGAGTCACCGTATGAAGAAAACGATTGACCAAAGTCCCATCCACACTGAAACAAAACTGACTGCCCCATCTGCATCAAGAATGCGTTTGGCACAGTCAAAACGTTTCAAATTCCCACTTTCAGTGGCGATCGTTTTGTTTGGTTCTTTGTTTCGATCTTTCGGATCTCTTCAGCTAAGCGTGTGCAAACCTAGCCCCTTCAGGCTGAGCACTAGCTTAGGACAAAGTTGAGTTTACAAGGTTAGACGAAAGTCGTTTGACTAAAAGTCTTGACTAAACGTCGTATTGACAAGTGTCGTTTGACCAAACTTCGTATGATAACAGCCTTTTGACAAAATTTGTCAAAAAACGCTTGCATACGAGTCTGCAACACATTGAAACATTTTCATGCCCCCCCCCCCCCCCCTCCCCTCCCGAGACATCTGGGAGCTCGAATTTCGACTCAGCTGATCTGGGAGCTCGATTTTCGACTCAGCTGATCTGGGAGCTCGATTTTCGACTCAGCTGATCTGGGAGCTCGATTTTTGGCTCAGCTGATCTGGGAGCTCAATTTTCGACTCAGCTGATCTGGGAGCTCGATTTTTGGCTCAGCTGATCTGGGAGCTCAATTTTCGACTCAGCTGATCTGGTAATATCAAACTGTAAAGTACCTACCTGTAAAGTACCTAACAAATTCACTTCTGATGGTCATAATCATCATTGTGGCGACTTGGGACAAATTTCGTCGCATCAAATTTCGTGACGATTTTTTTTTTATGTGCCATATGAAAGACATGAAAATGTCAAAATTGAGAGAAACGATCAGGTAAGATGAGAGAGATACCTACCAGAAACGATCAGGTAATTATTGAAAGTTGCTCTATTTTAATGATCTTAAGACAACCACACCCAACACGTTTGACCACATCAGTTTATAATATAAACAAGGATAAACAACATTATATTATAATGTAGAACCAAGTTGGGCAACTACAAAAAAAGTTTAGTAATGGCAAGTAATTTTGCTTTTAGTTTGCACTTATTTAACAAATTTCTCTCCTATTTGGACAAGGGTCTTCCTCGACGGTAGGTCAGGTCCAATTCGAGCACTAATATCAATTTTGGAACAGTTTCTCCATCAGAATCACTAGTAAAGCAATATTCTCTGGACCAGTCAAGTGCCAACGTGGTTCAATCCCTGTAGAACCAAATTGGGAAACTGGTATAATAATGGCAGCCACTGCAAATTGAAAATGGTTTAAAGTAATGCTGCCTTTAGTTTGCACTTATTTAACGAATTTCTCTCCTATTTGGACAAGTGTCTTCCTCGATGGGAGATCAGGTCCAATTCGAGCAGTAATACCGATTTTGGATCAGTTTCTCCATTAAAATCACTAGTAAAGCAATATTCTCTGGACCAGTCAAGTGCCAACGTGGTTCAATCCCTGTAGAACCAAATTGAGAAACTGGTATAATAATGGCAGCCGCTTCAAATTGGAAATGGTTTTAAGTAATGCTGCCTTTGGTATTATACATTTATTTTACCAATTTCTCTCCTATCTATTTGGACAAGTGTCCTCCTAGGTGGTCCAATTCGACCAGTTTCGAACATTTTGTCCAATTTTGGAACAGTTTGTCCATTAGAATGTCTTGAAAGAACTCCTCTGGACCACTCTAGCGCCAACGTGGTTCAGCGCGGGAAAATGCTCAACATCGATTAATCTAATAATCGATTATGAACGATCGAGTTGTTTTAACGATCTCTTGCGAGGGTGAAGTGAGTGAGTGAGTTTCGACTCGAGAAATTGTTTCTTGTTCTTCAACCCTCGCAGGAAGATACCCAGTTCATTTTAGTACCGAAAAATGCGTATTTTGTGTGAATAAGTGTATTTTTTGGGTTGAAAATTTGAATGTTTTGATACCATGTGTCGGGAGGAATGAGGAAATTGGTGTTGCTAGGAAGTGTTGTGGTCGTTTTCGGAAGTCAAATTTGAGTGGTTTTGGTGGTTTTTGTGCGGAAAACAAACAAATGGAGCCCGTCGGAGCGGACGGCGGAAAAAAACGCTGCATCGACGACATCATCGAGCACATGACGGCGGATTTCGGGGGTTACGAGGGTCAGTACATACAGTTCCTGGGGTCGTCCTCGGCGACGGGGCCCGTCTGGAGTCCGCCGTCCGGATCATCCGGGTCCGTTTACTACCCGCAGCAGGGCGAATTGGGGATGATGGACGTCGGAGGCGGCAACTTCGTCGTCTATCAGACCAAACCCAACCCGGAGTTCACTGGGCAGCCCGTGGGATTCATTCATTACCCGACGCCGCAGAGTCAGGCTCAGCAGAACCTCGTTCAACCTCACATCGATTATTCGCAAAGGTGAGTTTTTGCTGCCCCACTTCCTACAGTTATATTTAGAATACAATATACATTATGCTTGTACAGCGGATCATGTTTGTTCCAAATAATTTTTGAGAGGTGTCCGCTAACCTGAGGCCAAACTTCAAGTCCAATACTTGGTAAACTGGGTTCCTCATCACATCTGATTGACCGCAGAAGTTTCCGTTAAACAGTTGAACAAAACATCTGGAGATTACTTATCAAATGACACAATTTTGTGTGTGTATGTTCTGTACAACTAACATCTTAGGAGAGAGAGAATGTCCTCTAGGGAGGACAACGAAGTCAAGCTTTAAGACAATACAGACAGACAGACGTCAATTTACAGGAGTTATAAGATACCTCTAAGATCGTAGTCATGGATCCCGGAAATGTCCGTTGGTGGCAAATGCTGAGTCTGAAGGTGGAAACATCTTGCCTGTCATCCAAAACAAAGAGTTTTCAATAGTCGAAGAACCTGGGGTTGTTACTTGGAGAATGGTGGCAGCTGTCAGAGACCCACAGATTCTCTTCAATATAGGTGGATATCCTGATGATTTCATCTTAGCAGACGAGTCCCTACAGCTGTCAGAGTTTCCATAGATTCCCTGTCCACATCCTTAGCTAAGTGTTGTCCGCTGATCAGAATCTGAGGGTGGAAACGTGTGATTCAAGATGCCCAGTTTCCCACTGATAGCCTGTCTGCATCCCCAACATGGAGTGGATATCCATCAGTGAAGGTACCTGGGGGTGTCATTTGGAGAATGATGTCCTCTTAGCTGACGAATCCCTACAGCTGTCAGAGTTTCCATAGATTCCCTGTCCACATCCCTAGCTAAGTGTTGTCCGCTGATTAGAATCTGAGGTGAAAACGTGTGATTCAAGATGTCTAGTTTCTCATTGATAGCCTGTCCGCAACCTGATCACGGAACAGATATCCATCAGTGAAGGTACCTGGGGGTGTCATTTGGAGAATGATGTCCTCTTAGCAGTCGAGTCCCTACAGCTGTCAGAGTTCCCATAGATTCCCTGTCCACATCCTTAGCTAAGTGTTGTCCGCTGATCAGAATCTGAGGGTGAAAACGTGTGATTCAAGATGCCCAGTTTCCCACTGATAGCCTGTCTGCATCCCCAACATGGAGTGGATATCCATCAGTGAAGGTACCTGGGGGTGTCATTTGGAGAATGATGTCCTCTTAGCTGACGAATCCCTACAGCTGTCAGAGTTTCCATAGATTCCCTGTCCACATCCCTAGCTAAGTGTTGTCCGCTGATTAGAATCTGAGGTGAAAACGTGTGATTCAAGATGTCTAGTTTCTCATTGATAGCCTGTCCGCAACCTGATCACGGAACAGATATCCATCAGTGAAGGTACCTGGGGGTGTCATTTGGAGAATGATGTCCTCTTAGCAGTCGAGTCCCTACAGCTGTCAGAGTTCCCATAGATTCCCTGTCCGCATCCTCAGCTAAGTGTTGTCCGCTGATCAGAATCTGAGGTGAAAACGTGTGATTCAAGATGCCCAGTTTCCCACTGATAGCCTGTCTGCATCCCCAACATGGAGTGGATATCCATCAGTGAAGGTACCTGGGGGTGTCATTTGGAGAATGATGTCCTCTTAGCTGCAAATCCCTCCAGTTGTCAGAATTCCCATAGATTCCCTGTCCGCATCCTTAGCTTAGTATTGTCCGCTGATTAGAATCTGAGGTGAAAACGTGTGATTCAAGATGTCCAGTTTCCCACTGATAGCCTGTCTGCATCCCCAACATGGAGTGGATATCCATCAGTGAAGGTACCTGGGGGTGTCATTTGGAGAATGATGTCCTCTTAGCTGACGAATCCCTCCAGTTGTCAGAGTTCCCGTAGATTCCCTGTCCGCATCCTCAACTAAGTGTTGTCCGCCGATCAGAATCTGAGGTGAAAACGTGTGATTCAAGATGTCCAGTTTCCCACTGATAGCCTGTCTGCATCCCCAACATGGAGTGGATATCCATCAGTGAAGGTATTTGGAGAATGATGTCCTCTTAGCTGACGAATCCCTACAGCTGTCAGAGTTTCCATAGATTCCCTGTCCACATCCCTAGCTAAGTGTTGTCCGCTGATCAGAATCTGAGGGTGGAAACGTGTGATTCAAGATGCCCAGTTTCCCACTGATAGCCTGTCTGCATCCCCAACATGGAGTGGATATCCATCAGTGAAGGTACCTGGGGGTGTCATTTGGAGAATGATGTCCTCTTAGCTGACGAATCCCTACAGCTGTCAGAGTTTCCATAGATTCCCTGTCCACATCCCTAGCTAAGTGTTGTCCGCTGATCAGAATCTGAGGGTGGAAACGTGTGATTCAAGATGTCCAGTTTCCCACTGATAGCCTGTCTGCATCCCCAACATGGAGTGGATATCCATCAGTGAAGGTACCTGGGGGTGTAATTTGGAGAATGATGTCATCTTAGCAGACGAGTCCCTACAGCTGTCAGAGTTTCCATAGATTCCCTGTCCGCATCCTCAGCTAAGTGTTGTCCGCTGATCAGAATCTGAGGTGAAAACGTGTGATTCAAGATGTCCAGTTTCCCACTGATAGCCTGTCTGCATCCCCAACATGGAGTGGATATCCATCAGTGAAGGTACCTGGGGGTGTCATTTGGAGAATGATGTCCTCTTAGCTGACGAATCCCTACAGCTGTCAGAGTTTCCATAGATTCCCTGTCCACATCCCTAGCTAAGTGTTGTCCGCTGATTAGAATCTGAGGTGAAAACGTGTGATTCAAGATGTCTAGTTTCCCACTGATAGCCTGTCTGCATCCCCAACATGGAGTGGATATCCATCAGTGAAGGTACCTGGGGGTGTCATTTGGAGAATGATGTCCTCTTAGCTGACGAATCCCTACAGCTGTCAGAGTTTCCATAGATTCCCTGTCCACATCCCTAGCTAAGTGTTGTCCGCTGATTAGAATCTGAGGTGAAAACGTGTGATTCAAGATGTCCAGTTTCCCACTGATAGCCTGTCTGCATCCCCAACATGGAGTGGATATCCATCAGTGAATGTACCTGGGGGTGTAATTTGGAGAATGATGTCATCTTAGCTGACGAATCCCTCCAGTTGTCAGAGTTCCCATAGATTCCCTGTCCACATCCTCAGCTAAGTGTTGTCCGCTGATCAGAATCTGAGGTGAAAACGTGTGATTCAAGTTGCCCAGTTTCCCACTGATAGCCTGTCTGCATCCCCAACATGGAGTGGATATCCATCAGTGAATGTACCTGGGGGTGTAATTTGGAGAATGATGTCCTCTTAGCAGACGAGTCTCTACAGTTGTCAGAGTTCCCATAGATTCCCTGTCCGCATCCTCAGCTAAGTATTGTCCGCTGATCAGAATCTGAGGGTGGAAACATGTGATTCAAGTTGTCCAGTTTCCCACTGATAGCCTGTCTGCATCCCCAACATGGAGTGGATATCCATCAGTGAAGGTACCTGGGGGTGTCATTTGGAGAATGATGTCCTCTTAACAAACGAGTCCCTACAGCAGCCTTTACCGTCTGTTAAAGAAAGGTTTTCGCTAAGCAACTTAATTGGACCTCCAGGTTCCAATGATTGCCAAATCTTGCTCGTTACAAAGAATGTCTCTCTAGCCGCACAAGATATTGAATCCACTAAAGAATATACAGGGAACAAAGAATTGACCCTGAGAAAGGCATAATTCAAACATTATGATAAAACCTACCATTAATTGTACCTAATGAGATATTAGGTATATTCTTCACAAAATTACCTATGTAACGATTTTTTCTCAAATCTGAAAAAGTGTGGTCAATACTATAAGAAAAGTTCGAAGAACGCGACAAAATGTAATCATATAACCAAATAACCTAAATATGATAAACTTTTCTTTTGCTCAGAATTCAAATTTTCTTAAATTGAGTATGTTTTTGAGCGCGAAATTTCGTCTCATTAAGTTGTATCCACCGAAAAGCAGTCCAAATGTTGATGTTTCGGTAGTTGTCTTGAGGTTCCCCGGAGGGAAGACATCAGACACAGTTTCCCTTTCGCCACAGCTGCACGCTCGAGTTGGTTGAAACATCGCGATTTGTTTCAGAAAGTCCCCTTTTTTCCCCAGCTGTTCCTCCCGAGACGAACTTCTTAAGGTTTACAGTGAGTTGGAAGTTGTCAAGCTTGGATGCCTGCTTGTCCTTGTTCTCGCAACCACATCTCCTCAGACGTCTCAGGGCTAGTAGCAGGATCGGCCCATCTTCACGGGAAATGTAGTTCTAGCTGGTAGATAAGTGTCTAGAGACTTAAAAAATCGCATTTTCAACTTTGTTTGTTTTCAACTTTTGACCATGGTTTCTGATAGATTTTTCCACGCTGAATCCAACGCCGCCAACCAAAATGCTCTACGACCGCTAGTTTTCGAGAAAAATCGATTTTAATGTTTATAATCGCATTTCAACTTGGTTTGTTTTTAACTTTTGACCACGGTTTCTGATAGATTTTTTCACGCTGAATCCAACGCCACCAACCAAAATGCACTACGACCTGTAGTTTCCGCAAAAAATCGATTTTAATGTTCAACCAAAATGCCCTACGACGTCTAGTTTTCGAGAAAAATCGATTTTAATGTTTAACCCAAGGTAATCTAGGGTCTTCAGACTAGGGATGAGACATCGAACGGAAAATATCGATGTCGATGTCGATATTTCATAGAAACATCGTATGAAAAACATCGATGTCAATAACGTCGTAATCTAAAAAATCGACGTTTTTAAAAAGCGATAATTTAATTCATTTTGTCTACTTATTAAGCATAAGCAAATTTCGATTTGATTGGAAAATAGGCTGTTATGGTGCTATAAGTCAGTGTCTACTGTAAAAGATGTTTGCTTGGGATGTTTACTAGAAGCAATATTGCTTCCGAGTCTACCGAGGTAGCGGAAACTTTGATCTCACTTTTCAGGGTTGAAAAAAATTATCTCTTCAAAATCAAAAGTACCACTCGCGTTTATGGCGCGGTGCACACCGGAGAAACCAGTTTCATGAAACAAGTTTCTAGAAATGGGGTTTATGAAACCAATTGAATGAGAACATGCACATAGAAGCAACGGGTTTTCTTCAGTTTCGCGATGGAACCCGATGACGACTTAATGGGGGTAGGTCAGATTTTTATATTTTATTTTTATATTTTTTATAGATTTTATAGATTTTTATATTTTTTATTTTTTTTAATAGATTTTATAGATTTTTATATTTTTATTCTGATCTGATTTTTGAAAAAAAATGTAATCGAAAGTAGACTTTATCCTGAGAATTTTGACTCCAGCCTTTCTTTTTCTGGATGAGTAGATCTTTTTCTATGATTTTTCAAAGTTTCAAATGTTAATGACGTCACGCGCCCCTCCCGCCTGGGCGGGACCCCCAGCCCTCTGTGACGTCATAAACATTCGAAACTTTGAAAAATCATAGAAAAAGGTCTTCTTACGCTAGAAGGTCGCGGTTGGTGTCAAAATGAGGAATTTCACCATGTCGGAATTTCCTATTTTTTTACCCAAAAATCGGATTCAGCACCTCGAAAAACCTCCTTAGGCAAACTTTCAGCCCGAACTTCCTAATTTACGAATAAACAAAACAGTGTAGAAAATACGAATGTTTAAAAAAAATCCGGGAAAATGACGTCATCCTGGAATAGTTCATTTATGGCCGCTTGAAGCGCTGAGATCGAGAAATCTATAGTCCCCAGATGCAAAATTTCACGAAACAGTAAAGTTCGAAATCAAAAACTGAAGAAAAAAATAGAAAAAGCAAGATGGGGAAAATTAGGTTTCCCCTGTTTTTGTTTGATAACTTTTCTCTTAGAAAACACGATTTCGTCGTCCCAATGGGCAACACTGGGAGGAGACAGCGATCCGAACAGCCCAATCAGCAAGCGTTCCCGCCTCACGTCCGTTTTCCCGGTTAGTTTTGAAATCAAAAATTTTTATTGTCTCCCAGAAATAACAGGAGACTTATTTTCCGAAATCAGCCCGATTTTCATCTATCCCACACCATTAACTATTCAGGAAAAATGCAAACAGAATTCGGTGAAATTCCTCATTCTCAGAATGAGGTCTAGTTTTGATTAAAAATAGCAACACACAATTTTTCCGACCCATGCGCACACCCCATTGTTTTGTCGTGGTGGCTGCAAAAAAGAAGAAAAAACGGAAGTACTGGGTACACCCGCTGATCAGGGATTGTGAACATAGTTCTCCCTTTGTAGCTCAAAAGCTCAATAGTGATCACGAAATCGAAGAAATTATGATGAAACGCAGTGTGCACTGCACTGCGTATGTGTCTGTTGCGAGCAACTTTGGTTTCACGTTTCAAGAACTAGGTTTCTTCAGTTTGCACAGCGCCTTACGTTTCAGACCTTCTTGAACAAGAAGAAGAAGAAGAAGAAGAAGAAAAAGCGTTTGTTGCCTCACGAAATTATCACATTGACTTGGCAATTATTCCTGTCTTTGGTTTATTACTTTCAATAATAAGCCTTTGGAATCGAACTAGAAAAAAATGTTAACCCCCCTCAAAATTTGATGTTTTACGTTTCATGGTACGTAGAATCCGAAAATCGAATAAAAAATTTTCTGTCCGTTCGCCGTACGCGACATTTTTCTTAGCAACACTGAACCGATTTGGTTCAAATTTGATTTGTGGGCTCCATTTGGGGTCTAGTTGTGCCATGATTAACTTATAATCCATATATATTTGTCTTTATTGCTTTAAATAGTGAAACAATGGACAACAATGGTTGCTTTATACATTCAATGGTCAACGCTTCGACTGCTGATCATCAGATCGTCGCAGGGGGAATCACAATAAATTATTATTATTATGTTTCTTAGCTTTGCTTATTATTTTTAACAAACATTAGTTTATTTTTAGTCACTGGTACTGTAGTTAACCCATTTCCGCCGAGAATAAAAAAATTTGGAAAATTCAAAATTTTCTTACCTAGTTTTGTTTAACTAGGCCCTCTTGAGTTGAGAAAAATGTCAAAAAAATTATATGGGTCCTAGGAGTGGGAGAATCTACTGTGACATATAATATATGTCAAAAAGTGAAAAAGTTGAAAAAGTTCACTGAAATGAATGTCTGGTGACGACTGTAACATATTATGTCACAGTCGTCACCAGACATTCATTTCAGTGAACTTTTTCACAAGCAGTGAGAATCTTGGTAGATAAATTATTGATGTTTTACGGAACAAAATATGACTTTATTATTCAAACACAATCGAACAACGAATTAGAGATCAATCAATTACAAATCTCAGATCAATAAAGTACAAATCAGAGATCAATCAGATACAGTAATTCAATTATTCAGCTAAATCAAGTAATGTTATGGTATCAGAATTTTCTAAATCAAATAAATTTTGAAATTTTTCCTGAAAATTAGAATCAATGAAGGCAATTGAAAGGAACATAATAAGTCAATAAAACAATTTTTTCAAATAAATGCCGAAAATTTTTTAAAAATCATATTAGAAGTTCGTAATTCAATTTTCATATAAATTCAAATCAAATATAAGGAACATGATAAGTATTACATTATTTCATTATTACTCAGAATAATTTTAGGCAACGGAAAGGCTCGTCTAGTTATAGATCACTGCATGAATTTGCCCACTATTTAGTATGGTACAATTAAAAACATTTCCCATCTGATTTCGATGAAATTTTCAGGGATTGTGTGGGGTTGATGGTCCCCTTTGAAAATCATTGCCACGGAACTGATAGTCAGTGCTCATGAGCAAACGTGAATTCCTCGTGACAACCATAACTTCTACATTTCACATCTGATTTCGATGGAATTTCCAGTTATGCGGATCCCAGGTGTAGACCTGGATGGAAATCATATTGTAGCCAAGTGAATAACGGCATCCACCATTTCTGTCCTCTAATACCGATTCTGTAACGAGCAGCATCTTGATCCATTCGATCTGTACCTCTCATATTTTTATTATAATTAGTAATGCAGCATGGCACCCTTTGAAAATCATTGCCACGGAACTGATAGTCAGTGCTCATGAGCTAACGTGAATTCCTCGTGACAACCATAACTTCTACATTTCACATCTGATTTCGATGGAATTTCCAGTTATGCGGATCCCAGGTGTAGACCTGGATGGAAATCATATTGTAGCCAAGTGAATAACGGCATCCACCATTTCTGTCCTCTAATACCGATTCTGTAACGAGCAGCATCTTGATCCATTCGATCTGTACCTCTCATATTTTTATTATAATTAGTAATGCAGCATGGCACCCATTTACAAATGAATGTGCCATCCGAGTCTTCATGTACGAATTGGCAAGTTCCACAAATTTGTCCCTCCTCCTATTAGTTGCACGACGTTACTGAAAAATGGAAAAGATTGTGAGTGAACGTGAGTTTTAACTGAGTAGATTTTGATGAAAATGATTGAAAACTGAAATGGAAACAACTACCTGACAAATAATAACGGAGGGAAAAAATATTGGGATGCATGGTATGAAGTTCACATTTTTGAACTTCGTATGACGACTGTGACATATTTGTCACACTACTATTTCTAGTAGTACCAGAAAGCAACATTGTCATAAAACTGAGGTTAGCAAACTCGAATCATCTTTTATAAACCTAAGGAAGGAATTACTACCAACAATGGTACAAAATAACCAACAACAATGGATGTAGAGTACTTACAACATTGCAGGGTCTCGAAATTCTCTTCGCTGCGCACTTGGTCAAATACAAACGCTTGTAAACACTGCAAAATTGACGCGGGGACTAAAATTTCGGTGAAAATCCGTAGTAAGGCGCTTGATAACTAAGCGTAATTCAAACGACTCGGAAAATTAGGGTAGCTGTAAACCGAACTGCAAGAAGCCTCTTCCTGTGTTACATATATGTCACAGTCGGCGGAAATGGGTTAATAGGATTATACATTTGATTATATGGTGTGGATCTAATCTGCAGTTATTTCAACTTCTTCAACTCTCATAATTTTATAGGATCATTGCGTGAGACCTCCTCTGCCTTCCCATCTAATATGTCAATCATTTCCATCCAGGTGAGGCTGTTGAGAAATTTGACACTGCATTCGCTGAGAATCGGGAAGATCGAGATAAAATGCATGGCTGTCTCTTGTTCTTGTAAATTGCACAAGGAACATCTATTCGATACACCCTCTTTCCACCATTTGTAGTTCACTTTTATCATTTCCGATTTGGCTAGGTCTTCTTTCTTCCTTCAAGAACAATTTTTGTCCCGTGTCTGTCTGTCTGTGATGAATTCCTTGTCAGCCATAACTTCCACATTTTTCATCCGATTTCGACGAAATTTTCAGAGATTGTGCGGGTTGGCGTGTAGACGGTCCCTTAAGGAAATCATCCCCTCTGACTGATAGTAGCTGCTGCGCATGCGCAAACGTGAATTCCTTGTAACAGCCATAACTTCCACATTTTTCATCAGATTTCGATGAAATTTTCAGGGATTATGCGATTGGGTTGTAAATTAAAATCATGGCCCCTAAATGAGGAATTTCACCGAATTCTGTTTGCATTTTTCCTGAATAGTTAATGGTGTGGGATAGATGACAATCGGGCTGATTTCGGAAAATAAGTCTCCTGTTGTTTTTGGGAGACAATAAAAATTTTTGATTTCAAAACTAACCGGGAAAACGGAGGTGCAGCGGGAACGCTCGTTGATTGGGCTGTTCGGATCGCCGTCTCCTCCCAGTGTTGCCCATTGGGACGACGAAATCGTATTTTCTAATAGAAAAGTTATCAAACAAAAACAGGGGAAACCTAATTTTCCCCATCTTGCTTTTTCTATTTTTTTCTTCAGTTTTTCGATTTCGAACTTTACTGTTTCGTGAAATTTTGCATCTGGGGACTATAGATTTCTCGATCTCAGCGCTTCAAGCGGCCATAAATGAACTATTCCAGGATGACGTCATTTTCCCGGGTTTTTTAAACATTCGTATTTTCTACACTGTTTTGTTTAATCGTAAATTAGGAAGTTCGGGCTGAAAGTTTGTCCTTAGGAGGTTTTTCGAGGTGCTGAATCCGATTTTGGGGTCAAAAACAGGAAATTCCGACATGGTGAAATTCCTCATTTTTGTCCCGTGTCTGTCTGTCTGTGATGAATTCCTTGTCAGCCATAACTTCCACATTTTTCATCCGATTTCGATGAAATTTTCAGGGATTATGCGAATTGGGTTATAAATGGTCCGCTATGAAAATCATGGCCCCTAAATTGAATGTATTTTGTGCGCAAGCGCAAACGTAAAATCCTCAACTTCTACATTTTCCAACAATGTCCCCCAAGAGGGTAGTGCAAGGTACTTAAAGATTATCTACACAATCGGGTTATGGAAACAGGAAGCTATGTGCCACACCCTCTTGGAAGACGTTTTTTGTACGGTTTTGCCTCAAACAGGCGAACACCAATCCAAAACCTTTCAGACTCCGCCGAAACTCAAAATGCTAATAAAAATTTCTAGTTCGGAGGACACAATTTGTTTCGTCCTGTTATTTGTGGTGAATCGAACTAGAACTTTCGAAGAGGGAATTTCTGGGACATCCGAGGGAACCTTCGGCCTTCACACAGTTCAACCAGATGGTCTCAGCTTGGAAGTCCGAATACGGCGGTGTCTGCCTCGTTCTGTAGGGCCTTAGTTTAGTTACCACAAACTCCGAGGTCAAGGAAGATCGAGTGACGTCATCCAATAGAGAAACATCCTCCGCTTGATATTATAGAAGTTAATTATAACTTTCGACGTAAATCTGTCGAATAGTGCGAAACTGCTTCAATAATAGTAAGATTTTATGTACAAGTTTTTATAATATCTGGAGGTTTTTGGTGGCCAAACGACTTGTTTTTTAAGAAAAATATCTTTATATTTCTTCTTTCCATTCTCACTGTTTCTACCCAGAGGCTGGGTCCTAATCATGTGGTGCAATCAAAGTCAGCAATTTGGGTAAAATTCGACTGAAAAAATTAGTTTTATGTAATGAATTACAATAAAGCTGTAGGAAGATAAAATTGCAAAACTGGAGATTTGATGACCTCATCAGGAGATTTGATCATCGGATGCGAAATGTAGATGTTATGGCTGTGGCAAGGATTTCATGACAGACACGGAACCAAAATTGTTCAGGGAGGTCTAAAACGTGAAAGGCGAGTGGAAATTTTGATTTTGGAGAACATTTCGTTTTCACCTCGAAAAGTGAAAACAAAGCTTCCGCTACTTTTGGTAGACTCGGAAGCAAAATTAAATACTATTAAAAATTGGAAACTAAATCTTTGTTACAAAAACGAGGCATTTAACCCCTGGTATGTTAAGTGTCTGACAGACACGAGGGAAATTTCAATGAAATATTTTGACAGCAGTGAGCATCTTGAATGTCCCAGGCGTTCAGATCCTGTCCCCCTTTATAGAAGGTTCCATTTCAAACCTTCAGCTGTGATCTAACCGTCAGGAAAAGTACTTTGTTCCCTAGTTTCTGAAAACCACCGTGTCCCTCAGACACTTAATACTCAGGCAACCAAAAAACGTACGTTTTTGGGCCTAATTTTGCCTCAATTTCCAACCAATTTGCGAAATTCTTTTTTGTTCGGAGAGTTCGAATGACCAGAAATCGAAATAAGCGTGAGGAGGGGACGAGTAGGGGGGATAATATTCACAAAATATCCGATTTTTCAATATTTCGGCTCCTTTATAGCTTACTAATTGTACCCAAACTATGAAATTGAGGGGACATTATCAACATAGCTCTGTATTTTCATGAATTGTGTATTCTTTGTGCCACCATGGCGCCAAGACACCAGAAACCAGATATTTCGTGGTTTTTTGTGTTTCACCTTGAACAAGGATGTGAAGTTCTGCGAATTACCTACCTAGACTAGCAACACAGGAGTATTGGAAGAGGAAGGGGGGGGGGGGTGATCTCAAATTTGCATGTTGGGTATCGTTGATAATAGTTTTTGAAATTCTGTTCAAATTAGACTCCTTGAGACTCCATAGACTACTTGGGAGTAAGTCTTGTTACTTTGTTTTTACTAATAAAATGTTGGTAAGACGAAAAATGTATCCATTAACCTATAATTTGTCTCAAAAACAACTTTACACTTGCTGCGTGTCTGTCAGACCCTTTATACACTTGGAGTCCATCAAAGGGTTTATACACTCCAGGGGTTAAAAACAAAATTTCTTGATATTTTCAGTCGGTACTCAGTTGAAGTATCCAATCCTTTAATTTGGGGCGTCTGATCGAGTGAGCACCCAGTAGGTCTGTAGTCAGCATTTGGCTCGTGCTGGTGGTGGAAGGGTGTCCATCATTATGCAGCTGGCGAGGCAGAAGGCTGCCCTCGATCTTCAGCTGTCCAGACGAGTCCAGGTGTAACTTCTGTCACCTGCATCCGATTTCTTTTGCCGCGTACCGACTCTTGATGGAGTAAGAGGCGGAATGAAGTGTGCACAGGTCGGCTAAATAGTTCTGAGATGGAGAAATCCCCGACTTTTGACTGGACCTCCCTCTTGGTCAAAATAAAAATAAAAGTTTTTGTTCTGAAACCAAGAAGATGAAATAAGCGCTTTGGTGGGTGCATGGAGTGACCGTATTGTTGATTGAGGGTTGGAGTCTCCTGTTTTATTATACGTCGGTGTGGTAGCTGAAGAAGAAGACTGTTTCAGGTAGACAGTTTATTTTGGAATGACACAGGTAGGCCCGGTAGGGCTATATATACACCCAGATGACCAATAGGATCAATCGTTATTTTGACCAATAGGAAGAGCGGTCTATTTACACTAGAGACCCTAGGGGTGAACTTACATACTAAATCATTATACTCTAGGGCTTGGTATTGAGCATGAGGAGCTGGTTACAACACCATCCTCCCCTTAAAATGAGTAATATACGAGTAAAACAATCATGAAAGCTTGAAAACTGAAAAATGCTTAAGTACTTCATGTGGTATTAATTTTTACAATAATAATTGTAAAATGCTTAAGTACTTCATGTGCGTTATATGCTTAAGTATTTCATATGTTTTAACAATAATAAGTGAAGAATGCTTAAGCATCTCATCATTATGATCTAGACACTCATAGATGAATTGTGCAAAAATACTTCATGTGATGACCTTAACTAAAGACATAATTGAATAAATCACAAATATTACTTCATATGATGACCTTAACTAAAATCACAATTGAAAAGATCACACATACCTATTTAAAACTATTTAAAAGTACTTTTTTTTTAACAAGAATTACACTTTGTTCCTAGTTAATAACCAAAGTTCTTCAGGGAGCAAGCATGATTGGGGGGGGGGGGGGGGGTGTCTCGTTAAGTACGTTTGTAAATTGTTCCAGACCGAGTCCGTGAAGGCTTGTTAGGAGTAAGTGCTGGGGGACTTATTTGTAACGGCGGGTTACTAGGTTGGCTGATTGGTGTCGGTAGAATAGAATTTTGCCTGACTTTTAGTTGGGCCCTGTGAACTACGTGTGTGGTATCAGACCCCTCGACTATTACTTCATACGTTGACGGTGAAAATCCTTGGGAAATTGTCCTTTTTACCCATTGTGCTGGACGTAAATGAGGATGGAGCAAAACCCATACTGGACCCCTGACAAGGGATGGGGAGGAACACGGGCTGTTGGGTGGCTGGACAAACTGCCTTGATAGTTGAGAAATAGGTGTTCTGGGTAGGAACTTATAAATCATCAGCATGGGTGCCACCCCTGTAACTGTAGAAGGTGTTGCACGGTAAGAAGCTAATGTTTCCCGTAATGCCCTTTCTGCTGAAAACGTGCTAGCCTCCAGTGAGAGTTTTCTTAAGGTGGACTTCATAATAAACACAAATCTTTCAGCTTGCCCGTTTGATCTGGGATTATAGGGTGGTGAAAAAAGTAGTTTGATCGACTGTGCCTCACAGAAATCCCTAAATTCTGAACTGGAGAAAGGAGGTCCGTTATCAGCTACCAGATTAGTAGGGGTTCCAAGACGAGAAAAAATTTCTAACAAAAAATTTGAAACATTTCTGAAGTTGTATGTCATAATCATGGCTGCCTCAGGCCATTTAGAAAAGCTATCTACATAAAGTACGAAATTTTCCCCCCGAAGTGAAAAATATCCATATGCACCCGTTCAAAGTGAAACCTACTAGGGGGCCATGGATTGCGATGTACAGGTTCTGGATTACGTGGGGAGTAAATAGCACAGGCTTCACAGGAACGAGCCTGCATCTCTAAGTCTTTTTCAATACCTGGCCACCATACATATGATCGTGCGATCATTTTCATTCTTGATACACCAGGGTGCCCATGGTGTAACAACTGCACTACATGGCCTTGTAAGGAAGGGGGTATCACAGCTCTATCATGAAGAAAAATGCAGCCATAATCAAGGAATAATTCGTCTTTACATTTGAAATATGCTTTAAGGTTTTCTTGAGATTCAGAAGGCCAATTACTTTTCAATTTAGAACACACTACGGACAGTACAGGGTCAGAGGCAGTTGCTTTGCTAATATCCGACAGAGAAACTGGTGGAAGTAGCGTATGCAAGAAGTTGAAACATTGTCGCCTTCCTCAGCCTTCGAAAATTGGTCTGGAGACCATCAAACGTGCAGTTGCACCTGTATATTGTCCAGTATCAGTCATGGAGGACACCCTCACCTGTTCTTCAACCCTTCTTGTTTTGAATCATCAGTTCACGTTCCCCCTCTCCTTTCACTCTACCAGCCATGTAAATTGCATTGCCAAACAACAGTTGTTGAATTTTCAGTGGATAAAAATGTAGGTATTATTCTTGTTGAGAGATGTGAATCACTGGATCGCCGAAACAAGAGAACTCAATTAAACAAGAGACTCCAACCCTTAATCAGAAATGAGTGCTCTAAATACCACAAAAAAAGGCTTCAGTATGCATGTTTTTGGGGTTTGGTTTCTTTTCTGACTCATGAAGAATCTCAATCTGAATCTTTGTTCAGCCATTTCCATCCAGATTTGACGAGCTGAAGTGGTCTTTTGGGGACTTGGATCAGCTGATCAGCAGCTACGATGAGCTTCAGTTATCACAAGAGCTCAGATTCAATTAGGACAAGAAGCTTCCATTCAAATGCCAATAATTTTACTGTGGTTCACAGTATTCCCCTCCCCTTCTCCCTTATCCCGTACCTTGGTCTACCTTTCAGTGTAACTTTGACTGTTGACCTATGCATGAAGTTCGAGAGATTGTGAATCTGACTCGACCTCAGTACTCGAGTAACTCTTCTTTCATATTTGATCATACTTGAACGAGAGAAAAGTTGTGATCATTCCATAAACAAGAAAAAAGGAAGCGATGCCATCTTTGCACTAACGACACTACTGCAGTTCTTCTGCAAACAAACGATTTGCAAAACGCATTCTCAACTTCAATGCACCGAATGTTCCAACTAGAATGCTTCTCTGAACGAATTGGGACCTGATTGTTTATTACTTTTTCAACACATTTTTACTGACCAGGACCTATTATTTCACAAAAGGAGAGATTATTTACAATAGTTGTGAATGACTAGTCGTATCGTAATTTGATCTTTCTTCATTTTCAATATTATAACTTTTTTTTCAATTTTTCATTGATTTTGGGATTGATCTAATGGGCACTGAAACAAGTTACCAAATTTGTAGTTCCAATGTACCTTAGGCGTGATTTTTTGAAAAAGACTGATATTTTCAGACGAGAAAAAAAAATTATTTTCGAGTTGTGATTTTTCGTTTATTTTTAGTTTACATTGAAGAGAAGTAATGGATATTTCCTTATAATAGCATAATTTGTATAATAATATATATTTTACATCCTTTTATAACTAAATACATCAAAAACTAAATTTGGGTCATAATAAACCGACCTCAGTAATTACGTTGCAAATTTCACTTCAGTGCTGGGGGATTAACATTGATTTGGTGGTTGGGTCAATCAGCTGGTTTTGAATGCAAAGTTTTGGAGGTTCGCTTCTCTTTTCTGACTTATTTTCACAATTTTTGGTCACCCAGTCCCACCATGGTGTTACGTGTTGAAGTGCTTACGTGTGGAAGACATACTGGTCCCAAATACCACAAAAGAGGCTTCAATTTATTTTCGGACTTATTATTAAGATTCTTTGGTCAGCCATTTCTACCCTGATTTGACAAGCTGGATTGATTTTTGGGAGATTTCGATCAACTTAGTAATCCGTAACACTCACTCCTCTCCTGTTCATCAAAATTTGTTCTAAGTCTCGATAATTTGGTCGAAATACCACGAAAAAGGGTTCAAAATGCAGATCTTTGGGTTTTTTGTTTCTTTTCTGACTTATCTAGATTCTTTAGTCAGCCTTTTCTACTCTGATTTGACGAACTGGCGAGGATTTCGATCAGCTCAAGAAGCTTCAAAATTCATGTTTTTGAGCTCTTGTTTCTTTTCTTACTTATGATTTTGCCCTTTTCTGTTATCGTCAATGTTTCGGTTAGTTTCCTGTTGCGTCGAGAATCGAAGTGTATGGAGAGCATCATTACTTTGAAGAAAATAAACATTAAATTATATTGGCAAAAATATTAAGAATCCGTTATTCACAATCTTATTTTGGTTAGTTTTTCTCTAAAATTTTGTTTAAATGTCAAAGATGAACAGTTTTTGAGGGAATTTTTCCTATACTATTTCAAGGTTCTGCGGTGGTCTTCAAATGTCAACGATCGAATCTCAGTCCAGCACGAGAGTTTGGTGAATTATACGAGAGGCATTACAGAACTCCAGGAATATCTCGGGGAGCCTATTGGCCTCTTTCCACCGCGATAGCCGGGTTTTTATCTCCAGAAAAATACGATAGACGGCATCCGTCGATGGTTCGGAGGGTTAATAACGACCGGGACCTATTAATGACATCGTTTCGAACGGTATTAATCGGAGGAACGGAAATTAGTTGATTTCTCAGAAAAATACTACGTTTTGACTTAATAGTTTGCCATAATGAACCTTCGTAGTCCGAGATGAGGCCGAAAACACTGATTTGGAAGGCAGAATTCAAACAGTTTTAGGTAAAGGACGCATGGTTACATCATTTATTAAAATACGGTCGTAAACTGCTGAATTTTTATTTATATCCTAAGCATAAGTAGGTATTAATTAGCTTCATGGTGACTCGCAATTTGCGATCTCTTCAGAAGGCAGTGTATGAATTTCAGAGAATTCAATACTTTGCTAAGGGTTTCATTGCTGACCAAAACTCCTAAAAAGCACACAACTTGTCAAATATTCGACCCGGGTTTCTTGAAAATGGTAGAGAAGAAAGAGTGGTACACTTGACGTCCAAAGTACCAAAATTTGGTACTTGATGACGACTAGAAGTGATATAAAGCAAACAACAACAATAACAACGAGCCAACTCCAAAATTGTAGTTTTTGAGTTAATACTCGTTTCAAATTTGTATGTAGGTGTTCAACCAATCTAGTGGTGACGCCTACATACCTCTAGTGGTTTTAGGCAAAATTTCAGCGCTCTAGGATGACCAGGAGATAAGTTAGTTTCGGCTCACTCAGCTGACGTGCATTTTGAAGCACCTTCTGTTATGTCCAAAACTTGCTGATTGAAATCCTCCTAAGAGCACGTCAGTTCGTCAAATCAGGGTAGAAGTGGCTGAAGAAAGAATCTTGATAAGTCAGAAAAACCTGCATTTTGAACCTTTTTTCGTGGTATTTCAACCAACTCATCGAGGCTTTGAACAAATTTTCAGCGCCCTAGGATGAACAGGAGAGGAGTGAGTTTTATGTCTTACTAAGCTGATCGAAATCTTCCAAAAATTAATCCAGCTTGTCGAATCAGGGTCAAAGTGACTGACCAAACAATCTTAAAGAAGTCAGATGATACATAAATTGAAGCTTCTTTTGTGGTATTCAAAATTAGCTGATCGAAGTTTCCCAAAGAGAACTTGGGTTTGTTGAATCAGGGTAGAAATGGCTGACCATGAATAAAAGAAAAAAAACCCGCGTTCTGAAGTCATTTTTGTGGTATTTCAAATCAAGTGATCGAGGCTTAGTTCAAAATTTCAGCTCTCATTGAGTCTTGAAATAACAAGAGAGAAGTAAGTTATATTTTTGAATTTTTAAAGAAAATTTCTTTTATTTAATACTGGTCAGTTGTACCTTCGCGCGCGTTTCATCACTTATCAATCTCTTATCAGTATTACTTCTCGGTGCGCTCGGAGACGAAAATGGCTCTGCGTCACTGGAAAACCAATTTGCTTTTTGACGATAAGTCCGATCCAAATTTCGACGATAAGTCCGATTCCAAATGTGAATTAGGCTGGCTCACGGTATTCATTGAATGAATTCGACTCTCAATTTCCCTCTGTTTTCCGTTTGTGTTCCATGACTCGATGAGATAATGCAAATTAGTCAACGAAAATAATGATGTTATCGTAAACATTGGTATCAGTTCATTGTTGACTTTCCTCCTACTCGTCATCTCTCAAATAGGTATAGCAAAGAAATACTTTTGAAAATATAGAAATAACATTATTTTTATTTCTCGTTATTTTATTTTAATTTTATAATTTATTTATATTTTATTATTTAATCATTTATATTTTTATTACGTATATTTTATGTATTTTTATATATTTTTATTATTATTTTATCATTATATTTTTATCATAAATAATTTATATTTTATTTATTTATTTCATTTATTTATATTATGTTATGTTATTTTATTTTATTATTTATTCATATTATTTATATTATTATTTATAGTTATATTATTTATTTAAGTTAATTATTTATTTATATTATTATTTAAGTTCATTGTTGACTTTCCTCCAATTGGAGGTTCATTGTTCTCGTCCAATTGGATACAACTTCTATTTCACTCATGACTTTATTACTTGTGTTTTGTCGGATGTACTTACAGTTCTTTTTGTATTGAAAGTTCTCCAAGTCATTAAGATTAAAATCGCTCTTCCACCCACATGCATATAATTGAGTGTCTTTTTCAGTTTCTCGTCCGAAGAGATCTAAGTTTCTTTTCACTGAGTTACCTTCAATTCTTGTTCATTACCGTAAAACCGTCAAACTTTACCCCACCAGGGGTAACTTCACCCCAAAAAGTGAGAATCTTCAATTGTGACGTAAGCGTGGTAGAACTTAGATAAAAGTTAGCTATTGTGTTTTCGTTATTCTCCACATCCCAGAGAATCGATGTGGCTTGCGATGGCGCCTTTATCCATGTTATCAGCTGTTATCAGTCTTTGTTTCCTGTTCAGCTGTTTTTGTCCTGTTTCTCGTGCTCCAAAATTTCTTCCATATCAGGTGTTTGGAGTGGATTTACCAGGCAAGCCCTCATCATATCACTTTCAATATCTTATTTTGAACAAAATACACTAATCAAATTCTCAAAAAAGTGTTTTCTTAGTTACGCTTTAGTTCACCAAAAATTTGATGCTAACTTTACTCCAAAAACCGGGTATCTTTACTCCACTATAAAGGTTGGGATAAAGGTAGCCTCACTCATATTTTTCTTATTTAATCTCGAAAAACATTTGAGTTTCATAATTTTCGCAGTGTTGAATGTAAGGTTTCTAGTGTATCTCATGTCAGAAGTTAGATATGGGGAGAAGAAATTAGAAAAAGCTTGGTACGCGCCCCTACCGAAACTTTACAACTGATCAGCTGCATTATGATATGAACTTAAAAGTGCTTTGGTCTCATAAGTTGTGATTTACCATCGAATGTGAAACAGACTTTTTCTGTGATTTTGTTAAGTCATTCGTTTATCGTTTATTGTCCTTTAATATTTCTTTACTTGTAGAAAGTTTTGCTCTTAATCAAAGCAAAACTACATAAGTCTGTCTATACTGGAAGACTGAAATTGTGATCTCTTAACCAAAAATATTGAATTTCAAACAAATTCGTTGAAATAAATGATCATTGGAATTTAAATTTTTCTTAGGTATAACTTGTATTTTTCAAGCTAAAAAGTTCAATTTTTCAGAATATATTTTATAATAATATTATAAATACTTGATATTATCAAGTATTTCTGGGGTAATGAATTCAATCTCGACTAGTATCATTGCACCACTGCCCGTTTCTGTAGCGATAACCATGAGTTTTTCAGAGTGGAGTAAAGATAGACGCACTCGTAGGTAACTTTACTCCAACATTTAAACAATTAAATAGGGGGGTTACAATTATCTGATCAATGAGCTCGACCACTCAAAATGTTCAGGAAGCCCTGAAGATCAATTCACTTATTAAAAAAATCAATTTAACCCATTTCGAGTGGGAGAAATTGTATTCGGAAATGTTTTGGAGTAAATATTGGGGTTAAGTTTGACGGTTTTACGGTACTGATTATTCTCTGAGCCAATATGATTCAACACCACCTAGAGCCCTTTACCGACTTTTACAATATGATTCGTTTCCTTCCACCCAAGACCAAATGAACTGTGCTTTCACTCATTTACTACCTAATTTTAATTGTAACTGAAGATGGTTCAATTGCTACTGTTCTTAGGTCCCCCTTTCACTATCACCTCTGAGCAGCGTCCAGCTGGTCATTATTTATTCGTTGTGTCAAGTACAGATTTATTTGCGGCCCAGGAGTGCTAGAATGTCGGCTGTCGTAGAGTCCACTTAACCGAGATCGACGCTTGCCAAAATTCCCGTTCAACCATCAGATTGCACGCGCGTCGTTTGACCGAGAGATTTGTGGTGTTTTTGGCGAGCCGCCACTTTCTGTTGACGCTTCTTCAAGACTCGAAAGAGTTCAGATTCGAATGCAACTCGAGTTCATAAAATAGATTGAAAGTTCGTAAAATGGCTTGAAATAGATTGCTTTGTAGGTCATCAATTTCTGTTTTTTTCGAAAATCAAAATTTTCACTTGCTGCTGTTGGACAAAAGTTTTCAGAATTTAGACACTTAATGAATAATTACAAGTTATTACAAATGGAACTACAAATTTGAACTACAAATGGAGTTACCAGAGACTATATTATATTTAATCGGAATCGTAACGTTCGAGAGCTGAACTGCTACTGGTGGGTGGTAAGAAGTGGAGGTTTGTAATGGAGTATTGACCAGGTAACAGGACACGGAGTTAGAGGTAGGTAGGGGTTAAAGGTTTCAAGATTTCAAGAATTTTATTTATATTTTTTTCTCAAAATAATTTAGTGCACCAAGTTTACTTATTAGCAACATTCGTTTGATATGAGTGCATGAATAAATTACAAGAACTACTTAGATACTTCACTAAGTTTCTCTTCATGTGAAAGCTTGAGTGCCATTCGACACACTCGAACCGTCTCGTTTACTTCCACAGGTTTTTCCACAAGGGTTTAGTCTGTGACGATCCTACTTTTTTATAAGGGACAATCCAATTGGTTTGTTCCCGATTTGTTGGAGCTACGCCTTTAGGGATATCCGATTCATAGAGATATGAATCGATATTCTCTTCAGGCCGGCTGATTAATCTAATCACTGGTTTGAAGGTGTAGGGTCGTCACATCCTCCTCTGTCTCATATATGGGCAATTAGGTGTATTTCAAATTTGTTGTACAAATTGAAATTCAACCTATATTGTTACATGGTAGCAGAGCGTGGTTCGGTGGAAATGCACTGAATTTATTTCATCATTTCCCCTCCACTTTTCTTGGGTATTCCAGAAGGAATTACTCAAAGAGAAAACCAGAAGGAATCTCTATATTAAATTTCATTATCTTAATAGACTTCGCCAATCCGGCAATTATATTCATTAAACTTCGCCAATCCGGCAATTAAATTCAGTCTCTTGTTAGGCTTTGCCAATCTGGCATTTTATTAATTTCAATAACGTTTTTCTTTTATATAAGCCTTTTCTGCATTTGCCTTTTCAATCATTACACTTGAATGTTTCGCCGTTCGTATTCTTTATTTAGTTTGCTTTCTCCTCAGTTCCATTGATTTATTCTTTTATGTATAAATGGCCCATTCGTGGCATTCTTCTTCTTCTTCTTCTTCTTTTGCAATAGTACCATTACGATGGAGGAATCCCCTTGAAGCTTCCAGAAGTCCTTTCCTGGGCTTCATACTATTTTTTAGTCCCTTTGACTTGTTTTCAAACATACTTCTGTTTGAAACCCAGAAGTATGTTTTAGGGAGAGGAGTGTGACGATCCTACTTTTTTATAAGGGACAATCCATTTGGTTTGTTCCCGATTTGTTGGAGCTACGCCTTTAGGGATATCCGATTCATAGAGATATGAATCGATATTCTCTTCAGGTCGGCTGATTAATCTAATCACTGGTTTGAAGGGGTAGGGTCGTCACACCCTCCTATGTCTCATATATGGGCAATTAGGTGTATTTCAAATTTGTTGTACAAATTGAAATTCAACCTATATTGTTACAAGTCCTCTTGAGGCGTCTGAATAGGTCATCAACGTCGAGCAACTGTACTGCTTCTTCACTGACGTGCGATTGTAGCCTCTTGTGATGGGCTATGGCTTGCTTCTTGATTACTTCTTTTATGGTTGGAAATAAGTCCAGACAGTTGTACAAAAGGACTTGGTTGTACAAGGTTAATTTATTCTGGATCGACATTTTGGAGTGTCGACCCATCAACCAATACATTTTCCTGAATTTGAGCCCAAGTTCTGCCTTCTTTTTCTTTACGTGGGATTTCCATCTCAATTTAGCACGTAGGGTGATTCCAAGATACTTGGCTTCGTTGGCGTATGGTACAGTCTTGCCGTTTAGATGAACTGGAATATATTCAAGCCGACATGAACAGATTTCGTTTCATTCAACCTGATCCTCCACGTGGATGTCCAGTCTTGGAGTTGCTCGAGGTATCTTCTGGGTTTAGATATGGTGACGTGGTTTGTTTCTCCAACAGCTAGCACTGCTGTGTCGTCTGCGTATGTTCCTACCATGCTCTCTTTTCGTTCTGGTAGATCGCTAGTGAACAGGACGTACTAGAGTATTTCAAGAATTGGCGAAGTAAAGATGTTACCCTGGTCATTTGTTTGATTATTGTGGACCAACTTTAAAATTTCAAGATTTTCCCAGTTATTTAAAAGTTTATCTTTTTGGGCAAAATGTAAAGTTTTTATATTATTTGACGGATTGAATGGATGATGGATTTGTAGTATATGTGATTGGTGAAGTCATTATAGTCTATTTTGTTTTTTTTTTTTCTGAATAGCTGTTTAGTGTTATTTGATTCTGGTTTTAATTGCTCTATTCTGGCCTACATAATGGGGGTACGCGTGATTTTTTTAAAAATTTTTAATCGAAAGTAGACCTCATCCTGAGAATTTTGACAACAGCCGTTCTCTTATTGGATGAGTAGATCTTTTTCTATGATTTTTCAAAGTTTCTAATGTTTATGACGTCAAGCGCCCCTCCCGCCTGGGTGAGACCCCCCCTCCCCGCTCACTGTGACGTCATAATCCAATCACTGTTCTCCACAATCGAGATGAGAGACCGAAAAATGACTGAATACTCTAATTTATGGATTTCTTTGGCTATTTTGTCTGTTAATATACCATAATATGGGGTTTTAGGATTTTGTTCAGTATTTGATGTTTCAAGGTTGACTACATGAGGAATCATTTGTTGTGACAAATTTGTGTTTTTTTAATTAGTTATTAGGGTGTCTATCAAGTTTTATGCCAGAAGACTTAGTGAACTTCACTGTTAGGATTGCATCCACCTGATTGGATCTTACGCCCATCACTCTCGACCAATGGGATTCGAGATCCCCTTTCACCTCTGACTATAAGAGCTGTAGTTTCTGTAGTGTACCTACAGTTACTGTGTGTTAAGTACTGGTTCCGAGAAAATATTCAACCTTCAACATACTCCTTTTTTTTCATTTTTTACATTTTGAACTTGATTGAACGTTTTCCGTTTGTTATGACAGGCCGTTCAACGAGAACGTCAGCAACGGGTGTCTCATAGAAAACGTCGTCGGAAACTGGGCGCCCAACAGGAACGGCACTTACAGCCCTTTCGGTGGGCTCGTTCAGGATGAAGCGGCTCCGCAAGGCGCCGGGGATCAGTCGCGGGCGCCGGCGCCACCCGGGCAGCAGGCGCCGGTCAAGAAGCAGCGAATCGTGGCCGAGGTGAGGAAAATTGTAGTTCTAGTTTTTGACTTTAATTGGTTGAAAAATCTGCAAATTATTACACAAAGGTTTATTATGATTGGTAAAATTTGTTATTCAATTTTAGGATTCTACGTACCTTGAAACGTAAACCAGCGAATTTTGAGGCGGGGTTAACAAATTTTTCTCGTTTGAATCCAAAGGTTCATTATTGAATATAATAATCCAAAAAATGTAGAGAAGACCTCGTAGATTCGTGGTAAATTGGCTATACTGAACGGACATTGAATAAATTACAATATTTTAACGATTAAGATTTTAAACTCGGCGAATCTTAGGTTTTTATTATCGAATTTTCCTGTCACTAACTTCAACAATCCCCTATCAGCTATTTTCGGTTGATTCATCTTTCGTCCGAATTTGTCACATTTCGATCAAAATTCCCAACAAGGCCCGAAAAATTACGTTTCTATTCAAAAATTCGTTGATTTGAACGCAGCTGTAAGTTTTTTGTACCGTCAAATTTGGTAGTTTAGAAGCTTTTGAATTCTTGGCGCGGCGGATGTCCCCATTGTGTTGACGTTGGTCATCCATTGACAGTCAATGAGTTGATTTTCTTGCCGTTTGGTTTTTTTTATGAGGTTCAGACCCGCCGCGTCGAGGATGACTTAACATCTCTCTTATTGGCATCCTCTTTCTCACATTCGCCGTTCAGTCTCAATTCGTGCAGGAAATCCATCGAAATCGGCTCGTTCGAAACTCAATATTTAGCGAAATGGAGTTTTTATATAATCCTCTCGGATCTACATGATGTAAGTAACCCAACAATGTCAACTTCTACTACATTAATTTCGATTGCCACTTCTTTTCAACAGACTCAGATCGGTAGGATTATTCAGGAACGGGCGAATATCCTACTTTCTATAGAGAACATTAGATAAACTTCTCTACAGTTCAAATTGGCGAAGTAAAATGTTTCACTCGTATTCGAATCGAATGAGACTAACGAGTATCGATCTAGTCGATGGACTCTTAGTTTCAGAATTATGACAAATTTGACAAAGAATATTTTTTTTTTCCTCTGACGATTTAACGTTTTTCCCAAATTCTAAGGTAAATTTTAATTTATAAAATAGCAATCGGTAGGTATTTGTACGATAACAATTTTTTGAAAAATGGTAAGTATAATTATTTAATTCTTCTGGTTTCGGGTTTCATTCTTCTATCCATGATTCTGTTCTGACTTTTTTTCGAATTCATTAAATTTGACTCAAATTGCTTACTAAATTGACTTGGCCTTTTAGAAACTACTTAGGTGGGAAAAGGAGGATTTCAATCGATAGGAAATTCGTCAACTGGCCCGAAACCGTTAAACGACTTAGGTAATCACGATCACCCGGCCCGAAACCGTTCAATGATCGGGGTAGATGGTAGGTTGAGAGTTGAAATGACGAAGACAAGTTTGTGGACTAGAATGGTGAGTGTGGGATGCGAGAGCACCTTATGTACTCCTGAAAAAAGAGGAACGAGAAAAAAAATGTCATAAAAAGTCTCAAAAAATGTCACGATAGAAGGAAATCACCATTAAAGATACGTTAAAAAAATGAAAGGAAAAATTATAATAACGTAAGTTTTTTTATCGGTACACTACTTGAAGTAGATATTTGGAGAGTTTTAGGTTTTATAGTTATTAGAAAGACGTAAATAACATCAAATGTGCAAGCAATGCATCTTTGCTATACGATGCACAAATGCTATTCTGTGTACAATTTTCAGGAGCTTTTTGATCAAATCTGCTTATTGTTTAGGAAAGTCCCTAGGTACTTGGTGTAGATTATAAATTTGTTTTATCAAGACTTGAGAAAGGGCACCTTCAGCGTCCTCTAGTTTCATTAAAGGCATAAAATATAGGCGTATGGACCTGGAAAAACCATGAGTTCTGCTTACATCCGCCATGAGCGCTATGATGAGGACAGAAAACGAATGATGTAGGTAGGTAATGATGCTATAGTTCACTATTTGGTCATTGGAGGGCTCTCCAGTAGCTGAAAATGGGAGCTCAATGGTGGTGGTTGTCATAAAAATCCGTGAATGCTGACGCCGCCTCTGTACCTGACATTGGGATGCAGTCGCCGATTCAGCTAGGAATAAAGCTTCCTAAGTAAGCTACGGCTTCAGAAGATCATTTACACCTCTCAAGTGACAGATTACTCCGTATTCCTGAAGAGAGTGGCTCTCACTCTCTTGGGTGGGTTCAAGCGAGATCACAATGAGGAATTTCACCATGTCGGAATTTCCTATTTTTGACCCCAAAATCGGATTCAGCACCTCGAAAAACCCCCTAAGGCAAACTTTTAGCCCGAACTTCCTAATTTACGAATAAACAAAACAGTGTAGAAAATACGAATGTTTAAAAAACCCGGGAAAATGACGTCATCCTGGAATAGTTAATTTATGGCCGCTTGAAGCGCTGAGATCGAGAAATCTATAGCCCCCAGATGCAAAATTTCATGAAACAGTAAAGTTCGAAATCGAAAAACTGAAGAAAAAATAGAAAAAGCAAGATGGGGAAAATTAGGTTTCCCCTGTTTTTGTTTGATAACTTTCCTCTTAGAAAACACGATTTCGTCGTCCCAAATGGCAACACTGGGAGGAGACGGCGATCCGAACAGCCCAATCAGCGAGTGTTCCCGCTTCACGTCCGTTTTCCCGGTTAGTTTTGAAATCAAAAATTTTGATTGTCTCCCAAAAATAACAGGAGACTTATTTTCCGAAATCAGCCCGATTTTCATCTATCTCACACCATTAACTATTCAGGAAAAATGCAAACAGAATTCGGTGAAATTCCTCATTCTCTGTAATACCATAAGGATCCTACCATCCTACTTAGAGGTGCAAATGTTGTGATCAGCGACCTCTTCGCATTTCTGTCCATTTCGCTTCCTTAGCTCAGTGGTAACGAGCTCCGACACAGAAGTGTAAATATAGTTTAGTCGGACTATAGGAGATCGATCCCCTGTCGAGGGAAGTTAATTTTTGATGATTCAACATTGTGGCGCAGTCATACCGGACATGAATGGTCTCCTTAGCATTTCTCAGAGAAACATTAATTCATTAAAAGATTGGGTCATCAAAACAACTCCCTCTCAAGACACGAGTCGAGCCACCGCCTATTTGGACAAACATTGAGGTCTGCAGATCCCCCGCCCCGCCAATAAGGAAGAATAACAAAAACTCCGAAGCCAGTCAAAAATAGCGCGTTCTCACTGGGTTGGAAAACGCCGGCCAAAGCTGCCCTCACCTCCCTGACTAGGTAAAGGAGTACCTAAGATTTCCTTATGGGGGGGGGAGATGTTGTGATCAGTGACCTCTTCGCATTTCTGTCCATTCGCTTCCTTAGCTCAGTGGTAACGAGCTCCGACTCAGAAGTGTAAATATAGTTTAGTCGGACGATAGGAGATCGATCCCCAGTCGAGGGAAGTTAATTTTTGATGATTCAACACAAGAGCTTACCTCCGTTCTGGACCTAGAAACTGGAGAAGGCCTCAGTTCATCAAATTACCTTTGGACCAAAGATTTAGAACTGGAAAAGAAGACTGAAACGAAGTAACAAGAATTTTTTCTCTGTATTAGGTACCTCTGGATGAGCAAGTTGGCATCCGTGTGTGGATTGGCGGGTATCAACGGAACTAATGGTATCTCGAAGAACAACATGTTATAGAACACATACAGTGAATATAATAAAGACATTATTCTTTCAGGTGAAGCCTATGCGACCGAGCTACTCGGATGTGTTGGCGAAATCCCCACCGCTGACGCCACCTCCGACCACCAAAGCCGCTTCCAAACCGACCAACCAGGAGCCAGTCAAGCCCATTAAGCCTGAAGCGAAGAAGCCCCAAGGAAAAACTCCCACTGGTTCTGGTAAATATTCCTTACAACTGTACGTGGTATTCCTCTGACATGAAGATGGAAGAAGTAGAGGCTCAGTCAACGTTATTGGCAAAGGTCGTGAATAAGCCTAGTTGGCGAGGGGTACAAAGTTATCTTGATGTGAATTGATTCAAATGTATCAATCACCAACATCGATTTTGTTCTACTAATTTTGACTCGACTACCCTAATTTTTGACTTGTATTATACATCATCAAATACTTAGTATAATATATTTGTATTATAAGTTTTATTATATATATTTTTTTATTTATTTATTTTTTTGTTGCTATTTGGGTGGAATGTTCCACCTCTGGAAGCTATCACAAAGAAATTGAAAAGGCCAAGTGAGAAATCCATGGAGAGGAGGCTAAAAAAGGTAGTGGGGGAAAGTTCTGGACTAGTGGTTCTGAAAAAAATCTCGAACCGTCAGAACCAGTTCGAAACAGTCCTGGACTGGCTGTCCATCCACCGAACTAAAAATCCCGAACTGGTTCTGGCACTATCCATACGGCTCAAAAGGGGCGTGGTCAAGTCCGAACCGTTCAGGACTGCCTGTCCAAACAAACCTTAAAGATCGGCCACCAGAACTTTTTGCTTCTCAACCAGATTCTGTCCGCATTTATGTTCGAATCCAAGAAATCCATTCCCCCATCCCCTAGTTGTACACGGAGATTGAGGTATGGACAATCGCAAGATACATTCCTTCTCACCCAGGAATACTTTTCGTGAGAAGTTATAAGGCCTCTTGTCAATCAATGTTTCCCTCCCCGGTCGGAAAACTATGGAAAATAACAATTAATAACCAATATTGTCTATTACTGGCATTTTTAATAATATTCAAGCGTTGTTAAATGCAGTTCCGAGCTTTAAAAGTAATATTGCAGGAAAAAAAGGATTTAGAAACCCAGTTCTCGTTAGCGCCCTAGGGTGCCCTATAGCACCTTAAAAAGTATCAATAGTTTTCGAGGGATGAAAACGGGTAAAAATAGCATTTTACTGCATGAGTCTTTGTTGCAACTATTCAACTTTGAATTTCAAGCACAATCATTTTTATGAAGTAAAAAATGTAGTACTTCGACGATGTTACGGCAACATGTCCTATCAAGTTTGGGGCAACTTTTCAGGAGACACAAAAAACTGTTTACAACGTAACCTATATTCTTCATACGCAGTGTTCTTCTTCTTCGTTCCTTCAGCTCCTGGAGGAGCATAGGGCCTGTACGAAATTCCGCCACCTCACTCTATCCTGACTCATCCCGACGACTTCGTTCCACGTTTTTCCTACTTTTTAAATATCCTCCTCGATTGTTCTTCGCTACGTCTTCCTGGGACCGCCCTCCGCACACCTTGAGGATTCCATGTCAGAGCTACTTTTTCTATCGATCCATCTTGCTTTCGTAAGGTGTGGCCAATCCACCTCCACTTTCGCTCCTTGATTTGGAGTTCGATGTGCCTTTGGTTTGTCCTTCTCCAAAGTTCGTCGTTTGAGATCGTGGCCGGCCAGAAAACCCTAACGATTCTTCTCAAACATCGATTGACAAACACCTGTAGCTGCGATCCCAGCTTCTTGGTCATCTTCCAAGTCTCACTACCGTATAGCAATACGGATTTAACATTTGTGTTGAAGATGCGAAGCTTCACTCTTTCAGAGACTGTTCGGTTTCTCCAGAGTGGATACAACTGAACAAAGGCGCTGTTCGCTTTTCCGATGCGGGCTCTGACGTCCTCATCAGTTCCACCGCGGGTTGAAACAATACTCCCCAGGTAGGTGAAACTGTCAACTTGTTCTACGGGGTTATCTTCGATAGTCAGGGAGTGCTCACTGCTGGTATTAATACGTATTTCCTTCGTTTTCGGACCATTTATCTTCAGACCAGCCTGTTCTCCAGCTTCAGTGAGGCCCTCGAGTTTACTATCCATATCACGGAACCTCTGGGCAAGCAGGCACACATCATCTGCGAAGTCAAGATCTTCCAACCTTTCACACAGTCCCCACTGGATCCCTCTTTTCCGTCTACCTATAGCTTTCCGCATGATTCTATCAAGCACAAGCGTAAATAGGGTCGGTGAGAGCAGGCAGCCCTGCTTCACTCCCATATTCACTTTTATAGGGGCAGTGAGACTGTTGTTGTGCAAGATCCTGCATTCATATCCCTCGTAAAGGTCCTTGATGATGTTGACTAGTTTTTGTGGCACTCCGTACTCTTTCAAAGTTGTCCACAAGAAGTCCTGGCTAATTGAATCGAATGCCTTCTCAAAATCAACAAATGCAGCATACACAGGGCTTTGGAACTCCAAGCTTTGCTCTACAACAATGCGGAGTGTACTTATAAGGTCGATGCAGCTCCGGTTTTTCCGGAAGCCAGCCTGTTCCTTTCTTAGCTTTGTCTCTACGCAGTCTGCTATTCTATTGAGGATAATCCGACAAAGATACGCAGTGTTTCTCTATCGCTATTTTCGGCGGTTTCAAGACTACCAACCGAATTTTTAATAATACCGATCGATTCCCCACGAAAATACGAATCCAGTGGTATGAAAAACTCAATATGCCCATATATGGTCATACGACATGTTGTCGTAACATCGTCGACTTACACAAGCAAAAGTTGAAGGGAGTCCAGATCAAATATCCATTTTAAATCACCTCAACGGAAGTCTGATGAACTCAGAAAGCTGAAACCCCCCTTCTAGTGGAACTACACAGATCCTAGGAGCATATTTAACAAGATTTAACAAGATTGGACAGACCTACGAATTCCCTGGAATATTTGAAGTCACAATACCTGGGTGCCGTTTGGCACCCGTGGGCGCGAATGGGTTAAGATATACTTAATATAGCTACTTTCATTTCAGGTGGTAAATCCTCCAGCAACCTGAAGCGTCAAAACTCGAGTGGGAGCGAGGAGACGCTCGTGGAGAAGGTGAAACTTCCCGCCAGAAGGTGGTCGTCGACTGAAGATCTCGCTCCCAGCCCTCCGAAAACCAGCGAGCAGAAGAAAGAGAAGAAGAAGAAGATCAACAAATCTTCGAAAACCGGTGGGTAAAACAAGGAATGTTTCTGGTTTTCAGGTATGAAGGATCTGCATCTCAGTAGAAGAGAATGAGGAATTTCACCATGTCGGAATTTCCTATTTTTGACCCCAAAATCGGATTCAGCACCTCGAAAAACCTCCTGAGGCAGACTTTCAGCCCGAACTTCCTAATATACGAATAAACAAAACAGTGTAGAAAATACGAATGTTTAAAAAACCGGGAAAATGACGTCATCCTGGAATAGTTCATTTATGGCCGCTTGAAGCGCTGAGATCAAGAAATCTATAGTCCCCAGATGCAAAATTTCACGAAACAGTATAGTTCGAAATAGAAAAACTGAAGAAAAAAAATAGAAAAAGCGAGATGGGGAAAATTAGGTTTCCCCTGTTTTTGTTTGATAACTTTTCTCTTAGAAAACACGATTTCGTCGTCCAAATGGGCAACACTGAGAGGTGACAGCGATCTGAACAGCCCAATCAGCGAGCGTTCCCGCTTCACGTCCGTTTTCCCGGTTAGTTTTGAAATAAAAAATTTTGATTGTCTCCCAAAAATAACAGGAGACTTATTTTCCGAAATCAGCCCGATTTTCATCTATCCCACGCCATTAACTATTCAGGAAAAATGCAAACAGAAATCGGTGAAATTCCTCATTTTCGTTTTTAGAAAGAAAAGTTATTGTTATCGACTTTATTTCTGTACTTGACTGTCTTTCAGCAGCGGACAGAGATGACAAAGCTGATAACATCTACAAGGAGCCGGAAATCAAGACGCCACACCGCAAAGATTCATCTCCCAGCGTCGTCGGCCCGAGTCTCGCCAAGGCAAACGCAGATCGCCCGACTGGAAAACCCAAACTACGCGAAGAGAGAAAAGGTTTGGAAAAATTCCATGATCGAACTAGATGGTCTCTGTAGCATCCATAGCTGTACGTTCAAGATGCTACCTATGTTGTGACTTTGCCACTTAGCTAGCTATATCTTGGTAAATAAACATGTCGCACCCCTCATGGAACAAGGAAACACCCCCAAAAAAGGTGATTTTTAAAAATCGAGTTTGAAGTTTTGCCCTTTTTCAAGTGCCATTATTTCAATGACGTCATGTTGAAAAGTTCTCATTCTTATGAAAATGCGTTCCAAATATTCAGGCTTCAACCGCTCACAGACGGATTTTTTTTCCGACCACCGTGGAAGGAGTAGAGAGATTTTTTATCTCGAATTTCAACGATTTTCGGAGTTGTTTCCTTCTTTCATGGACGATTTTTGAATATTTTTTGAGATGTACCTTCTTTTTAGAACAATTCCCATCAGTTTTTAAACGACCAATTTCTCTCGAGCAAACCAAAAAATTTCGATGATTTCAACGTTCAGTTTCGACTTTTTCGAACAATCGAAGGTGAAAACAAGCCTTTGAAGAGGTTGTTTCTCTTCACCACCACGACTTTTGATGTATTCAGTGTTAATTCTCGACTTTATCCAAGAATCAAAGTCTCTGTTGTCTGTCTTAAAATCTTTGTAACGGGCAAAACTATTCAAAGTTATTCTTCGATTTCGGTTAAATATTCAGAAATCGAGCTATTTGTGTTGCAAATGGTCCCCTATGAAAATAGTCACCCTCTGACTGGTAGCCTCTTCTACAGTTTCCATCCAATTTCGATGAAATTTTCAGGGATTGTGCGAATTGGAGTGTAGCTGAAAGTCATCGCCCCGGATTGATGGAACTTACAGATTGGTGTATTGAGATATGCTTTTATTTTTCAATGCACCTTCATTTCAAAATGTCCTTAAAAACCTGAATTTTGAGAAATTATGATTACAGTAACTGTAGTAGTAAATAAATCAAAACATAAATAACTGTTATTTATGTTTTGATTTATTTAGATCCTTGGAAAATGTCAAAAATTGATCCTCGAAATCTCAGAGAATTATTTTTCGAGGAATCGCAGGACCCAATTCGGCTGACGTTTTTTGATCAAATATACGTAGGATCACATGTTCCCTCATAGTGTACATGAATACAAATATTCAGTGGAAAATACTATTTACATGAATACATATATATTTACATGAATATTTACATGAATACAATATATTTACATGAATACAAATATTCAGTGGAAAATACTATTTAATACAAAACTAAATATAACCTTGTAAAATATCGTTCTCACATCGAAATTCAGTCATTTTTCACTAAGTATTGTTTTTTTCCAGGATCCGCCACTAAGGCTGAACGAGCAACCAACAGCAGTAGGAAATTAGCCAGCAAACGCACGCAGAGAACTTACCGCAAACGAGACAGCAATTTGGGTAAGTGAAGAATATTTGTATATTTTTTTTGAAAACGTGGTATTTTCGGTAGTGTTGCGTCGTTTGAACAAGAACCTGGCCAAATTATTGTTGACAGAAACACAAAATGTAGCGACTCTGAAATCTCAGTTACCTGATGGTGTAGTAGTTTGTATTGGAGATTCTTTACCCCTTAAGGGAACCCAGCCGTTAGTACTAAAGTGGTTCGGAAGTCCAATTTTTGTCCTCCTGGATCTAGAACACGGTTTCAGTCTATTGACATGAAATGTTCTCCAGTTGGTCTTCACTTTAGTGTGGTGGATTTTGAAAATATCAATTTATAGCTTAGGTATGATTTTTTTGTCTGCATTTTTTCTACTTCAAAAAATTATTTTCAAACCTTTTAGTTGAAATTTCGAGAAACCATCCGACTTAAGTGGAGTTCAACTATAGTAGTTTCGAAGAAAAATCGTGGAAACGAGACAACTTCAACCATTACAGGGTCTGTTTGGAGAGGCAGTTTCAGAACCAAACCGGAGCTGAAAGGGGGAGGGGATAGAGGCGAATGGACTCCTCCAGGCTCCTCCAAACCCCTCCGAACCATTCAGGACTGCCTCTCCGAACTGACCAACAGAGAGACAGTGGCAAGAAGGTCCAAAAACGTGATTTTACAGGAGAGCATTTTTTCTGAGAACTTCTCAAAACGCATCTCAAACAAAGTAAAAAGTAACTCCCAATGACAGCAACGTCGTCAAACATGCAACAAAAGTGAAACATGAAAATGAAGAAGAATAAGGAAGAAGATTAATTTCAAATAGATTTATTATCTTTTTCGCGGTTTTGTTTTTTTCTCTCTCGTGTTTTGTTGCTTTCCCAAGTTATGAGCATTTTTCTACCTGTTCCAATTGAACAAAATTAAAAAATAATACATCATTTTGTGCGTATTTCAATAAAGAATTTTTTAATGTCAAGAACAAAAAATCGAAAATGTTTTCTTTTTTTCACTGCTGGGTTCCCTTAACTTGGCAAAAAACTACAGGACGACCAATCTCTCCATCATTTGTTGTACAAGTGCCAAATAGGCTAACAAACAAGAGAAAAATGCTTTGATAAAAACAATATGGCCTCTAGGCCATAGCAATCGTTAATTTTACAGATAGCTTTGAAACTACACTCCCAAGATATCGATAGATCGGGCCATTATAATATAATGGATGTTGCTTTACAGATTCAGTGCCAATATATCGATGCTCATGTTGCATTTGACTAGAACCTTCATCAAACTCGATATAAGATAAATTTTCGATATTAGGTTGAAAAAACCATTCTCACCCGAACTAGCAAGATATGAAGGTAACATCGCGAGATTTTCTCGGAATATTCGAATCTAATGCATCATAACAAGTTCATTCGAGAAGTTTCTTCCCAAATGAACAAGAAATTGGGGTAATTTTGTCGAGATTTGTCTCCACACACCCAAATTTGAACCATTATGACGTTTTGGGATGTCTTGATTGATGTGGGAAGACTTTTGTTGTTGCTTTAAAGCTACGTTGCCAAGTTAAGGGTTGAATGGAGTTCATACGGCCTCATATTGCTTCGCCTACCAAGGCAGAGGAAGTATTGTTTTCACATTAAATGTGAAAACCTTGAAATTTTCAAGGTTGAAAAAAAAAAAATCTTCTTCAAAATCAAAATTTCCGCTCGCATTTTGCGTTTTAGGCCTTTCTGGACGATTTTGGTTCCATGTCTGTCTGTCTGTGTCTGTGATGAAATCCTTGTAACGAGCAAATGTCTTCGACCTGATGGTAGCCACTATGCATGCGCAAACGTGTCTTGATTGGATCTGCAAGAAGACCTATCACTATTGGATACTATACATGCTTTGCACAGTATCCACCTATTCAATCTCAGATCTGATGGAACAGAATTCAAGGAACAGCAGGGGTAGGTAGATCCAGTGAACTGGGTTTAAGGTAGTGCCTTGTCATTAGAGAGTTCCTAAACTGCATCTTGCTTAACGGCGAACGTTACAGGCATCGCCGTTATGAATCTGTCTAGGGCGAGTCAAATCGGATGCTAACCCTAGATGAACGTTAGCGAAAATAACGGCGATGTTGAACAATTTTACGGCGATGACAAAAGTGACGCGAAAGTTAAAGAGACAGGAATTTCTGGCTTCGCCGTTAGATCCTCAGTTCTCTACTGTTGACTGCCTTCGTTTTTCAAGTTCGTTGTTCGCTATTTCAAGTACATCTTGTCAAGGTGTTTGTTCGAGATGGACCATTTTATGAATTTGTACGTTGCGGGTCTACTTTCCGCTGAAGATATGATCACCGTGCTGGAGACGAACGTCGAAAACGTTCCACGAAGACGGCGGCTCTCGGAGTACGGGCGTTTCTCACTGCCAAGTCTATCTTACTACAAGGTAAGGAATCGTATTGTTATTTACTGTGATAGGTACTCACACATAGCCTACCGACTTATTGGTATTTTCAACTACTTTGAGTGAGAAGAGAATAGCAAAAACCCTAATTCTGTGCGGTATAAATTTTGTTCCAGATTCCGGGAAACGAGTACCTACCTACTAACGAACATTTCGGAGTTCCCGATGTCTTTTCAGAACAAAATATATTTGTTTCACTCAACCCAATATCTATTCAAAATTGTATTCAATAAAACGTAAGATTTAATACAACCTAAGTTATTTCTACCTTCACATTCATATTTCAATATCAAGTCAATTTCATGTTACAATTTTCATCTATCTCGTCATACGTCATCTAACGGATATTAAAAGAATCATAAATTCGTGGTAAATAGTTTTTCAGGTAAAAGAAGGTAAGTTGGTATAAAATACGACTATCAGCGTGATTATTTGAGCAAAAATGATCAATTTTAGGGTTTTTCTTAATTTTTGGAAGTTTTTATGCAGATAGGTACACATTTTATAGAATAATTAAAAATTAACTACCTATTTTTTAACTCAACTATTTTAATTTTAAGGTACCTAACAATTTCCGAAAATGACGATATAATTATTTTTTATTGTTTTAATCTCACTTACTGTCACATGGACATCATCATTCAATATTGATATAAAAAATTCTGTTGATAATTTTCTGGGTTGTCAAAAACTCAATTCCATTGGAAATACTTTCTAGACTAGGTTTAATAAAGTGCTACGTAGTTATATCAATTAATATTAATAATAATATCAATTAATATAATTAATTAATAAAAAAATCAGTTCGAAAAATAATAAAACGTCAAAAAACCACTCATTATGACGATTGGATATTATTTTTTAAATATTTACCAGAAATTATATACGTATGTATCAATTTTATTCTCACAATCATTTAATTAACAAAACTAATAACCCAAAATACGGAAAAAATGCACACAGCTACTCGGAAACTGAAATATGACTTCGGATAGGTTAGAAAATAAAGAGCGTTCTAAGCTCCTTTTTTCATAAAGACAAGCTACCAAGGTACGTTTAATTTCACACCTAACTCCCCACTGACATGCATCATCACATTCTGTTAACAGAGTACAAAAATATCTAAAATTTACTTGTAATTTTACTAACACTGAATGTTGTCGTTGTTACTCGCTTTGATCTGCCTTACAATCGGGAACATGAGGTGAGGTGAGGCTTTGTTTTGAAATTGATGTTGGTGGTTGCAAAACTGTTACCGGCATGTCAGGTTCACTCTGCTCTAACGGCGGCCGTTAGTCACATCGACGTTAGCAAGATCGCCGTAAGTTAGCGGCCAGAACGTTCGCCGTTAAGTGCTCGGACGTTATTTGATCGCCGTAATTTTCTGCGCATGCGCAGAAGGTGATCTACGATCGCCGTTAGCTTCGCCGTTATGCCAAAATCATCTTTAGGAACTCTCTATTGGCTGTCATTTGCCCATTCTGAAAAGACTACCTACCCAGAGTAAACCTAGGATTTAGATCTCGTCACACCTAGTCTTGTATTTACTACGATTACTCAGTTAGAGAGCTTATATGACTCGCATCAGTAGTTTTTCCCTACTAGTTCATCCATGGACCTGTCATAGAACGGCACAGTTGAACCGTTGAAACTGTGTATGGGGGTGGGGTTTATTTGGCTTGTGGGTTATTCAGGGAATCGAAAGTTTGAATTAGAGTGGTTCAATCAAACAGGTGGACAGTCGGAAACGTTCGGCTGGGATCGGTTTGGTGTTAAACAATCACACGTTGTCGGCTAGTCGAGAGCTCGAAATTTCATTTGATTTTGACGAATTATCGAGCGATCGGTGAAAATTGTATTGATATTCGCGATGATTAATTAACTCGGAAGCGTTTAGTTATGAAAACAAACGCGTGTTGGTTAGAAATGCGCCGATTAGTGAGAAACGCAGAGACCTGTTCCTCTACAGTCTGCCCTCTCCATCTCTTGTATTGGTGCTCTTCATGACTTAAAAAAAATGACATGACTTGAAAATCACGATTGTATTCTGGTCATTTACCATAAACTGAACGTAAACATGACTCCTTCGCACTAAAGAAGGAAATTTAATGATTTAACCCTAAATGGACCATGGTATCACTAATGTCACCGAAAACATCTCAGGAACTTCTCAACTTTCCCAGTGTCACCAAAATTAAATTGCAGTTTCAAGTTTAATGGACAGCAGAATCATTTGTGGGCTATTGGAAGTGTTTAAGAGAGTTATAAGACAAAAATGTCCAAGGAAATCAATGAAAAAATTTTCAAAAATGTTTGTCAAACATAATTTTTTGATTTTTATTAACCTACAAAATATAGTTCAAAAAATTCAGCTCTGACCAATAAATTTAAAATTGCACTTTAGTTTGGTTACTCCGATGACACTTTGGTACATCTGTGGAGTTCCTGATATGTTTTCGGTGACACTAGCGACACCACGGTCCAATTGGGGTTAAACCAATTTATTTTTTCTGTATTTTAAACTGAAATGAAGATTCGAATCTGCCCATTTCATGCCTGAAAAATACATCAAACTACAAAATTCCCTTGGTCCTTACACTGCAGACAAGTTTATGTTTTCTACTGACGATTACCCACTAATTTGTATTCTACGTTCCCACCTATAAGATCTGCGCATAATTTGAGCCTTGTTGTTGCATAATTGACGATTTTTTTTTCGTGGTTTGTTGTAGTGATGTTTGTATTGTGGCTTTTTCAAGGGGCTTTAATGCGAAAATGGAAGGAACAAGTGTCGATATACTTCATGTACATGGCCTCTTGGCTTATCAACCTACTCTGGGACGTCACTGCCATGTCGACTTCACTTCTCCTGTTGTTGTAAGCTATTTTCGCGTAATAATAGTTTATACATATTTTATTTCTCTGCACTGATGAGTGGCATGACGTTATTATGAGCGATGTAGGTGTCGAGCGGATACCAAACATTTATGTTAATGAGTGAATAACAAGACACCCCTGAGAGTGCAGCAGAGGCAAATTATAGACATTTTTTCTTGTCTTAACTCTGTGCTAGGGCGATATTTTCTTAGGCACCGAAAACTACATTTTCACCATGTTTTCTTCAATGTTCTGTTGTCCAGGTGGTTTTTCCTTTGTTGTTGACTATAAAGGAGAGTAAAAAAAAGTTTTAAAAACATTGCAAGGAACGTTTAATGTTATAATAATAACATTTTATAAAATTATAAATAATAATTTATATAACTAAAATAAATTCAGCCTTTTTTTATCTCGCAGTAAAAATATACATAATGGTGTACTTCGAAGGAAATAGGTACTAGGTACCCACTTTTTATGTTGGGTATAGAGAAAAATTATTAAACATAATTATTTATTGTCAAACAAAAAAGGTTCGAATGTATATGATGCAACCTCCAGCATCAAGGTATCTTCTGGCAACCTCCACTTCAGATGACCGCGAAAGACATGGCCGTTTTTTAGCACCGGCAAACAAAAGGACCGGGTCGATTTCCTCCATTTTGCCGACTTTGCAAAATACGGATGAAAAACGTTCACCATCGCAAATTGCACACTCCCGCGATGAAAAAACCACTTCTAACTCAAAATGTCGAGAAAAGAAATAGTTTTTGATAGAAACGCGACGTACGAGGTCTGATCAAAAAGTTCCGGAACTTTCTCAATAACTTTATTAATACATTTTTTTAAAAATTTCAAATTTTGTCCCCTTCAAAGTACCTACTTCTCTTGGCTACGTATACACTTCTCCCAGCGTTTTTTCCATTGGTCCATGCAGTCGGAATAAGCCTCAGCCGGGATGCTCATCAGCTGCTCCAGCGATTTTTGCTTCAGGACGTTTGTGGTGTCAAAACGCTGTCCTAACGAAGTCGGTTAATTGTCTCACCTTCTGGTTTGAATTCGTGGCAGACAACACTCTTGGAATCGAAGAAAACTGTCAGCATCACCTTCACGTTCGACCTGACGAGCTTTTTTGGGTCTTGGAGAATTTGGTGACTTCCACCGTGATGATTGCACCTTGGTTTCAACGTCGTAACCATAAACCCACGTTTCATCACCGGTTATGATTGTTTTCATGAAGTTATCATCGGAATTGGCCATTTCCAGAAGCTCCTGGCAAACTGCAACACGGTGTTGTTTTTGTTCAGCCAACATGAGTCTCGGAACAAACTTCGCTGCGACCCTTTTCATGCACAATTTCTGGGTCAAAATTTCTGGGCACGAGCCATAGGATATCCTACACTCTTCAGCCATTTCATGGATGGTCAGACGGTGGTTTGAACGAACCAGGGCGTTCACTTGGTCCACATGAGCGTCCTCAGTTGACGTTGAGGGTCTCCCAGAACGAGCGTCGTCTTCGACGGACATCCTATCTTCTTTAAATCACCGATACCAATCATAACACCTCGAACGACCCATAGTTTCATCCCCGTAAGCCTCAGTCACCAGCTTGAAAGTTTCCGTAAAAGTTTTCCCCAAGTTTTTCCCTGTTTCGCGCTCATCGTAAAAATCGCTGCACACCGAAATCGCGCTTCACGAGAAATGCGATAACTTCGAAACTAAGAAGGTTATCGCGATGAAAAAAAAACGACGTTACTCATGAAGAGTAACGCTAACAGCTGAGACCATCGGGAAGTTTCTGGGAGCCCCCGTTCACGGGCAATGTGAAAAGTTCCAGAACTTTTTGATCAGACCTCGTACGAAGTTGAATATCACAAAAACTAGAAGTCGTGACTAGTCCAAGATGGCTACGCCTGGGCCCAGGGTGACGCAGTTGTGCCAACAGAAGAACAGTGAATTTTTTCGTTTATTTTCTTTGGAAATTATTTGAACTTAGTTGATTTTGGCATCGACAGAGGTCTCTGCTGCCAGTAACCATCCCCAGAGATTACAGTTATTATAACAATAGTCAAGACTATAAAATATTGAAAATAAATTAATAAGTAGGTATTATAGGTAAAAGTGATCTATATAGAACCCGCCCTCTGCTCCTCCCGCCCCCTGCTCCTCCCGCCCCCTGCTCCTCCCACCCCTTGCTCCTCCCGCCCACTGCTCCTCCCGATCGGTGGCTACAGCTTTCATACAAGTACGCAACCAGGAGAGACATTTTATGCCCTTTCCCCTTCATATTTCCCCTTCGCGTAACGCTCCCCGCGTGACGATTTTTCATTTATGTGCCATAGTAAAGATATAAAATGTCAAAAATATGTAACAGAACGAAATATAACAAATGACCAACTAACAACTAAAAAACGAACTGATAAAATAACTAAGTGAAAACAGAAAAAAAATGTTGCTCAAGAGGACCACCGTTGCAGGCGTTACATAATGTCGAACTTATCACAAAACAACAAGCGAAAAAACGTCCAAAACTGTCCAATGTATACACCGGATGTCGATTGAAGATGTCACAACGAGCTGGCCCCCTCGGGCCAAACAGAGCGCACCCACACGGTAATGATGGAACCATAGCAGTATCACATGCCGATGGTCCTGTCCCAGGGTTAATCTCAAACTTATTCCACTACCAAAGTTATCAGTTTTCTCGCTGTCGCTACAGGTGTGTGTCTTGTTAATCACTCATTATTATCTGTAAAAATTATTGGTAACTTCGGTCATCCAAATTATCCTGCACTCCCTGTGGGGCCAGGGAGAACTAGCGCCGGTATGTTGCCTAACTTCAGAAGAGAATCTGCGGATGAACACAGCGAAGACTTTCTTGGCTGTTAAGGAATGGTGCGCTCATAATGCCTTCCTCCTGAATGAGGATAACTCTCGGAGTATTGAGCTCCAGCTAAATGGCCGTTTGGCCCATTCTGTTGGTCTTAATGGCCTCAGTATGCCTCTCCTGGGCAGACCATGTTGACTCGCTGTCTGGAAAACTGTCTACGGCCCCCTTCATGCTGAAGAGATTGGCGGGTGCTGTGTCTGGTAATGTGCTGTGAACGGTGTACTTCGCTTGTTTTCACAGCCACTTGTCGTCAACTCACCGCATGCATTACGTATATATTTAAATTACTAAAGAAGGCTATACGAATTATTAAGCACATTGGTACCTCGAGAGCTGTAGAGCCCATTTCAGGGATCTGGGTATAATGACTACCTAGCCTGTATGCTTACGCCAGTCTTGTGTACGGGAACCAAAATTTGGACTCGTTCGACTGCAGTTCGGATGTCCACGGTTACTCTTCTCGAGCTGCTGGAAAATTGCGATTGCATCAAGTTAAATTGGAGGCCTCGATTCTGGGGAGGTCCACATTCCCTTGAGTAACTGTATCCCTGTGTCCTGGTTGTTTATAATACAATTCACCTGATAACATCGCTCAAGATTCTATTCACTTTTCAGGTTCAGCGAAGGCTGCGAAAAAACGATGCTGTGGTTAGGCTCGGCCAAGTCCGGGATCTCGGGCATCACCAACAGGTGGAAGTGGTGGGGGAAAAAAGAGCGCAAGTTCCCCAAAAAGCCGCCAGTCGAATCTCACCCACTGCCCGGCTCGCTGAGCCACAACATAACACTGCCGACTACTGGGGAGGAAGCCATGAAACGGCTTTTGTCTTGCAAAGGGAAAGACCCCTACAGGTTGGTTGGAACCTCTTCAATCTATCGATCAATTTTTTGAAAAATGTAAAAACTGACTGGTAGTACAATCGTCAACAAAGGAACAAGAAATTAATGGTGATAACAAGAAAAACAAATTATTTCACAAAGGTTTATTATTTTCCTGTTTAGATCACTCTTCTGCAAAGATCACAGCTTTGCCATTGTCACTATTTATTTATTTTTACCTACCAACCATAGGTACCTATTACCTACGAGAGTTTTAGAGCTTAGGGACTTGGAAAAGGTTTCATTTGGCTTGGAAATGCTATACTATGTTATATACTATTGATGTACTCAGCTACACCTCTCTCGTCTACCTATCCGCCATATTGGTTCTCTCTTTCGCCGTGAGTATAGTTTAGGTTCAATGGTCACCTACTAAGATCGTTACCGCTTAGAATTTATTCGATGCTTTTGCCTTTTCAGTATTCTGGGGGTCACGAGCGCTTGTACAGACGAAGAGATTAAAAAATATTATAAAAGTCAAGCTCTGCTGGTGCATCCTGATAAAAACTCGCAACCAGGAGCGGAAGAGGCGTTCAAAATACTCGTGCACGCCTTCGATCTCATCGCTGAACCTGTAAGTTGAGTCCTTGAGCATATTGATTGTCTTGACCTCCTTATTTTAGTAAATATTCACAGGCGTGAGGCTGTTCTTGATTTTGACTTCTGCCTGACTCAAGTCATATATCAAGACAGCTCGAGGGACCCCATCAACCACTCTAGTCCAGAAACTCTTCTTGCCTACTTATTACGAGGTCATTTAGAACCGTTTTCATCAACAATCCGTTAACTCCAATCAATAGCAACTGTGTTCAAAGTGAAGTGAAATTGATCTCAGTTCGAAATTTGTTCCGATTTAACAAAGTTGGGCGAGTTCTCAGGAATGGAGTTTCCGTTGATCTTGGGTCACTTCTTCACCATTGAACCATCGAAAATCAGTCGTTGATGTTTAATGGAATCCATACAATGAAAAAAATACAAACAATTGGCGCAGTCAATTCGTTTCTCTGGCTCCCAGGGCCACCAATCCATTAGTGGAGAGGAAGCCCTTACAAACATGGGCGGTCTTCTGTACAGGCAGACCACCCATTTCAATAAAGCCATCCAATAATCGACACTCATGAAATCCCGGAAGAAACGCGAGAAACCGTTAATCTTTAATATTGAACTATACAGGGTGCGGCAAAAGTAATGCATGGGTTTGAGAGGCTATTTAAAAGAAAACGGTTCAACTTAGAGAAATGAAATGTTTTTTATTTGAATCAGCATACAATCCCATTGTTTTTCCTTAATTACGAAAAATTATGTCCGACAAATGGTGTCCTTCAGCAGCCACACATTGATGAAGCCGATTTCGGAAGTTCTCCAGGGCGTTGTGGCACATATCAAGGGGTATAGCGTTGACTTCTTGGATAATGCGATCCTTCAGTTCTTCGATGGTGTGGGGACGATGTTTGAAGACCTTTTCCTTTAAATAACCCCAAAGGAAAAAATCACAAACGCTCAAGTCAGGTGAGCGAGCGGGCCACCCCACATCACCTCTGAGGGAGACCAGACGATTAGGAAACATTTGTCTCAGTTTGGTCATCGAAACCCTTGCAGTGTGAGCTGTTGCCCCATCCTGCTGGAACCAAATGTCCCCCAAATTGGTTTCTTCGTTGAGTTGCTCAACATGAGGTTCAAAAAAATTGTCCAACATTGAAACATACCGTTGAGCAGTGACGGTTACTGTCTGGTCATCTTCCTCAAAAAAATATGGCCCAATAAACCCAAATTTGGATATTGCGCACCAAACAGTAACTTTTGGTGAGTGAAGAGGCCTTTCGTGAAGCTGTCTTGTGTTAATGGGGGACCAATAGCGAAAATTTTGTTTGTTTACAGTGCCACTAAGATGGAAGTGTGCCTCGTCACTGCTGAAAAAAGTTGATGTTGCGGGGATTCGGTTGAGCAGTTCTTGACAGAGATTCATTCGGTTTCGGTAGTCTTGGGGATTCAATTTATGCACGATCATAATCTTATAGGGGTGGAATGCTAAATCTTTGTGTAAAATCCTCCTTACCGACCTTTCTTGCATACCCAAAGCCATTGCATGTTTGCGAGCAGAGCGCCTTGGAGACTGCTCAATCGCTGCCCTCACTAACTCCACATTTTCGGGTGTTCTTGCAGTTCTGGGTCTTCCCGTTGATTTGGGTCCTCTTGTGTTACCAGTTTCTTCCATTAAACGAACCCATCGTTTGATTGTGTTGCCGTCTGGAACGGGGTCTGCTCGCGGAATGTTGAACTGGCGATGGAAGGCTCTCTGCGTTGCGATAACAGAACGACCATTCTGCAAAAACGTGGTTACAGCAAAGCCGCGATGAGTTCCGACCCAAACCATGATATCAACTGAAACGGGGTGCTCGGCCGATGACCTGGAGCCCTTTCCCACCTTTCTACCCCTACCACACTAGGAGCAATGACCCCTCGAAACCCATGCATTACTTTTACCGCACCCTGTATTATCTACCTGTACAGACGTCATAAATATCGAATTTACGTAGACGTTCACAGTATTCAATAACTTTGGTAAGCTGCTTCACTCACTCACTCACTACTTGGGGTTGCCATTGGAAAAGAGTTGCAGGCTCTAATGGCTTATACTCGCCCTCTTTCGAGGTCCCTTTGTGTTAAAAGAGGATTCCGCCGGCTACCACACTTCAGATTTTGTAAATCTTTTGCTGAAATCAGCAAATTTCTTTATGCGTTTCCACGAAATTACACGCAAGGATGCGCGTTCTACTATGTGGTGACCGAATGCTTCCGTTCTGGATCTCCAGAAACGGTCGTATCTGCACAAGAAGTGTTCGGCTGTGTCCTCTTCTTGTTCGCATGGACATATTGGTGATATACGACTGTCCATGATATTCAGCATTCTTCGGAAGTCGTAATGTCCCGTTAGAATGCCTATCATTAGCCTGATGGTGTTCCGGCTTTTTGAGGTCAACCATAAGGCTTGTTTTGCATCATACGAGGTGATGAGCATTCTGGTTTGTCTGTATCTATCAATTTCTTTAGACCATAGTATATTAAGGTCTTGAGATTCCCATTTTTTTTTACCTTTTCTTTACAAGCATTCTTCGAAGTGCCGATCACTGGTGGGGGTCCAGTGAAAGCATTTCTTGAACCCTCCTTGGGCAGACTGTCGGCATATTCATTCCCGGGCTGATTGAATGTCCGGGTATCCATTTGATGGAAATTTTATTATTTCCTAAAATTAGATTATTTGTTCGTCTTTTCGTTGCCCATACCAGTTTTGAGGTAGTAATGGGATTTTGAAGGGCTTTTATAATGCGAAATTTCACCGATTTCTGTTTGCATTTTTCCTGAATAGTTAATGGTGTGGGATAGATGAAAATCGGGCTGATTTCGGAAAATAAGTCTCCTGTTATTTTTGGGAGACAATCAAAATTTTTAATTTCAAAACTAACCGGGAAAACAGACGTGCAGTGGGAACACTCGCTAATTGGGCTGTTCGGATCGCCGTCTCCTCCCAGTGTTGCCCATTGGGACGACGAAATCGTGTTTTCTAAGAGAAAAGTTATCAAACAAAACAGGGGAAACCTAATTTTCCCCATCTCGCTTTTTCTATTTTTTCTTCAGTTTTTCGATTCTAACTTAACTGTTTCATGAAATTTTGCATCTGGGGACTATGGATTTCTCGATCTCAGCGCTTCAAGCGGCCATAAATGAACTATTCCAGCATGACGTCATTTTCCCGGTTTTTTTAAACATTCGTATTTTCTACACTGTTTTGTTTATTCGTAAATTAGGAAGTTCGGGCTGAAAGTTTGCCTTAGGGGGTTTTTAGAGGTGCTGAATCCGATTTTGGGGTCAAAAATAGGAAATTCCGACATGGTGAAATTCCTCATTCTGGATCCATATGTATAGCAATTAATGGTATCTGCAGAGTCAACTGGGTTTTGTTGATGTCTCCATTCTTCTCTACTTTCTATCTCAAAAGTAGTCCTAAGATTTCAAAAGTATTTCTTTCTCTTCTCGTCCGAAGGCATGAGTTTCTGGTACATATGCATTAACAGTTTTTTAATGCTAAGCTGCTTAAATGATACTGAATAAGAAATGATAAGAATCAAATGTGACAAGAGCGCTAGTCAACGTGAAACAAGGAGCGCTAGTGTCGCGTATTTCCTAGTTTTAACAGCCTAACTTCGTTGTGCTGGATATCGTTTATAGAAACCTATGCCATGCCATTGTTTTGATATCTTCGACCATCTGGTGTTGACAGGAAGAAATATTGATCTGACGTCCCTGAAGACTGTCTAATAGGTGGTTGCTTGTCATCAATACGGTCATCTGGCATAGTCTGTCTTTCACACGAATTCTGTGGAGGTGGGAGTTCAGGTAATCATGACCTGTTAAGTGTCGAAAACCCGTCTTACGCGACAAATCTTGCACAACGCAATTTTAGGTCTTCAGCAAGCCATTCCATCGCCTACCCTCTGCTGCACGGCATTGGCCTTCCTTCGCCTTTGCTGCTACCGAGTCCTTTATGTACCTCTTTCCAGCTTGAAAAGGTGTCGGTACTCGTTGATTCGTACATTTCAATCTTCAGGAAAAACGAGCTGCCTACGACAGGTACGTCGCTGAAACCAATCAAGTGGAGCAGGCTTGGAGTGAACTCAGCGACCTTCTGTCTCAGCTTCACGAGAAGATGGAGTACGCAGCCAATACTATCAGGTAAACATTTATTTTGGTGATTAGAACAGAATTCTGACGGATTTTTCAATGCTGAATAGAAATCATCTTCAAATATGGTCGTGAATTGTAATGAGACATTTTTTTTAAGCATGGAACATGCTTTACTCATCATCTAACGTGACGAAACCGTGAAACGAAAGTAGCGCGAGATTTTGTAATAATTTTCACTTACATCCGACCCGTTTCTAGGGAGATGTATCGCCGTTAGATTTCATCCCACGAAAATCGTTCGCCACTCGCTTGAAAAGCCCTCAATTTATTCGTAAATTATATACTGCCAAAACAGGTGTAAATATGGACGAAGCTGAAATATACCTCTGATTTAAAAGAACTGTAAACATATTCGCGGTAAAAACCAACATCGATTTAGTGGATTATAATGATGTTGGTTGGCTTGGTTTTTACGAATGTAATCAAAGGATCTTGTTACCTAGGCTTTTAGTTTTGATTTTTTCTTCGACGCTTTAAATGTTTTCGATTTCTTAATAATAAACAATACCTTAGGGACATCAAGAGGTGAATGAAATGATGAACAATTTGAAAAGCAGGCCCATAAAGAGCTAAATAAAAACAGCATACCACAAATTCCTAGTAAAAGGAAACAGCAAACAGACAAAACGCGGCTAAAGCATGTTCCATGTATCTTGAATTTTAGCCGAAGGCTCTAAGCAGTCGAGGGGCTCCGAAGGGCCGAGTTTTATGTATTTATCTTATCTATTATTTTATCCAATTTATTGATATATATGCTGGTTTTCCTAAAATAGTTACCTATCAGTACTCCCAGGTTTGGTCTCCATTAATACTGAAATCCTTGGGGTTGAAAACGGTCTTCCATATTGCAAAATCCTACCCTATGGAAGTATGAGAGGCTAATTCTACTCCATGCTACCTTGTATGCCTATGTATCATGTAAAAGTAAAGTTTAAAAAAAGTAAAGATCAGAATATGTTCTGATGATTTAACTCATGGCTTCCCATTGCCTCACCGCCCTGGTTTGGGTCAAGGGGGGACTGAGCCAGGCTGGCACGAAAATAAAGGTGTATCTAGGGGAAGAAAGTAGTGGAACAGTGTGAGCGCTGCCTAGCGAAGATTAGATAAACCTTCCGGAGCTCAAAAACCTAGGTTATCTCTCTTATCAGTTGGCTTTCGTGGTGTAGGTAACGTGTGTTGTGTTTCTAATTCTTTCGTAAATAGTGTGAGCCCCCGCTCACTGATCTAACCCAGCAGTGAGGGGGCTGAGCGAACTCCACCTATGCTCCCTTCCTCCATCGGGGGCTGGTGGGGTGGAGCGGGCATAGTACCATCCCCGCTCCAGGGCGCCACCACCATCTTAGGCGCCCACCACCAGAAGCACTCACGTCGGCCTGACGTCACCGTCCGCCAATCACGGGCCGCCACAGATCCCTGCTGAGACGCCTGCCGACGGAGGGTGGGGGCTCCAATAATGAAATGATCTAGTCACCGCGTGGAGCGGCCATAACCTCCCCAGTCCTGAAGCTATCATCCACGCCCCTTCGCTTAAGATTAGATACGAATATCGAACCCCCTTAAAGCAAGTAGTGTTGGAAAACCCCCCTCGATATCAGTCCGCCGAGAAAGCCCTGTTGCCCACGAGTCTGATTATCTGAGTATCCCCCTGAATCCAAACGGTAAGACCTCGTGACATCCGTTCTGGACCATCCCCGAGGTCTTCTCTTCACACCACCTCCGGATTTCCTACGGGCCCCGCCGCTGTGAGTGTACAAACTAATTCTATACATTGGCCAATGATAGTTGTGTTCAAACTGTGTAGAAATAAAACTAGCAGTCGTAAAGTAAATGAACAATTTCGAAGAGTTAAATAATCAAGTCAAGAGTCAAATTGTGTAAAATTGAGTAAAGTCATTTGTAAAGTCGTTGGTAAGAAGGAGAGAAAGGAGATTGAAAACGCACTTTTTCATGTAAAACCATTTATTTTGTATCTTGTATTTTCTTTGCTCACAAGAATCTTAACGTAGAATCACCTTACCATTTATTTTCATTAAAAGAGTTCCTATTAGCTTGTAAAACTGCATTTCTCATTTGACTACCTAAATTCCGTAACAGACAGGTTTTACGTGTGATCGCACCTTTTCGTGCGATCACACCATTTCAGTGCAACGCATCATTTTCATGCGTGCGCAATTCACCGTGCACAGTTTCACTTTTCGTGCACTAACAATTCCCTTCAGGAAACTAACTTCAGTCCTTCAGACCTAAACATAATTAAAGATTTATCAGTATCAGACCCTTCAGGTGTTATTTTGATTTTGAAAGCCTTCAGCTACCTCCGAACCGCTACAGCTGTCTACCAGGTAATTATCTATCATTTTCACTTTTATCATTTAATAACAGTAAAATCAATTACCTATTACTTGTGTCAATATAGCCTCTCAACCTATATTTGGGTCGGTTTCAAACAGGTTCACTCGAGAATCATCAATTCAACAGTAGAACCCAAGCTTACAATAGTAGAATGCTTCAACAATTAATGTTGGTTACCTATGAGTACATAGATTTTCATTTCACTCTAAATGCTTCAAACAGACTTTATTGCCTTTTTCATTGAGGGAAAATTTCTGGTTTCCTATAGCTTAGGCAGTGATCTACAGACAGTACCACTGGTCGATAAAGGAGGTGCATCCATCTTGCCAAAAAAGAAGAGAAGGTTCATCTAATCGCTGCTAGGTAGTGCCCGGGCCATTCCACCACTTTCTTTCCCTAGATGCTCCTGAAAATAGGCTCCCAAGGCGAGCCTCGAACTCACGGCCCTCCACGGCCAGTCCGAGATACATCACTAAAAGACGCATTCTGCAACGGGCACGACCACAGCTGACCCCTATCATGTACACTTTGTGTTGTGTAATCTTTAAGTATCCATGGAAACTGTTTTCCATCCTAATTTGAGTTCTCGTTCAGGTGCAACAACTGCGGTAAACGACACAAGCGCCAGATGACAGACAGACCAAGCTACGCTGCGAGGTTTTGCGCTCAATGCAAAATCCATCATTCTGCTAAAGAAGTGAGTTTCTGTTGGTTCAAGTGTTGTAAAAGGATTTGTTTAGTTCAACTCGTCTTCGATTGTCCCCATTCTTGAATAATCTTCCTCAAAGTGCAAAGTTTGTTGCAAATGAAAACTGCAAGGTTTCCAGAGTCCTGAAAGATTCCTCGGTAGAATTGGGTTCTTTGTTCTCGATAATCGGTAGTACATCAACAGAAGAAATCTAAATTTTGAGTGACGGTAAGGGCAGTGCAATTGGTGTTAAGGAAGGCATATCCGAGTCAAAGGTTTTCCTAAACAAATTCAAGGTTTTGCTTTTCAAATTCAAGGTTTTCCTATTAACAAAAAAAAAAATAAATAAAAAAAAATAAAAAAAATAAAAACTAAAAAAAAAATAAACAAATAAAGAAAAATAAGAATAAAATAAAATAAAAAATAAATTTAAAAAAAAATAAAAAAAAAATAAATAAAAATTAAAAAATTTAAAAAAAAAAAATAAAAAATAAAAAAAAAACAAATATAAAAAACTAAAAAAAAAACCAAACTAAAACATGAACTAAATATTAAAAAAATAAAAAAATAAATAAATATAAAAAAACTAAATATAAGAAAACTAAAAAAAACTAAAAAACAAAAACCCAAACTAAAACATAAACTAAATATTAAAAAAATAAAAAATAAAAAATAAATAAATATTTTAAACTAAAGGGTTTTATTTGCACAGAAATCAGAACAAACAGTGTTTCACCGAATGAGGAGATTGAGAATTCATTAATTATTCAACATCATGTTGTTTGGAGATTTTCGATTCGAATAAAATCACTCGAGGAAGAAACCTTGAACGATAGTGTTTGCTTTCAATCTTAGCTCAAGTTTAAGAGGCTTGGAGAGCAAAGTAAGCAAAAATTTATTAACTCTAATTGGACCATGGTGTCACTAGTGTCACCGAAAATAGGTATCTCAGGAACTCCACAGCTACCACCACAACTGTCACCAGATTAACTAGATTTAAATTGAATTGAAAAACTAACGGGCAGATCTAAATTTTTGAACCATTTTTTGTAAGTAGGTAATTAATAAAAGTCAAAAAATGATATTAAGAAATTATTTTTGAAAATTTTTTTTTCAACGATTTTTTTGGAAATTGTTGTCATCTTTATTTTGAGACTTCCAATAACCCACTAAATATTCTGCTGCCCATTTAAACTAAAATTGTAGTTTAACTTAGGTTACTCCAGTGACATCTTGGGACAGTTATGGTGTTCCTGAGATGTTATTGGCGACACTAGTGACACCATGGTCCAATTAGGGTTAACAGATTGTGCTTATTACATAGTGGATATGAAGTTACAGCTTCCCAACGCCCTACTTGGATAGCTAATGAATTCATTTTCATTAGGCACAACACTTTAGTAAAGTAAAAAGGTTGGTTCTACTCTATAACTATTAATACTATGACCGTTTGACCTTGAACTTGATATCTTATCACCTCTTATCAGTAATACCCTACCCACCACCTCCTCCTTCAGCCACGACACCTCAACCTCCCTGTGAATTCCTTGTAACAGCTGTAACTTCTATATTTTCTACCCAAATTCGATGACATTTTCAGAGATTGTGCGGGTAACGCGTGGATTTTCGTTTGTCCAGAGACTCGCCACACTTTTTTTGTTGTTGTCTCACCACTGTACTTTCCATTTGTTATATCAGCGTGTCGTCGATTGAAGGAGATGACCTTCTCAATGCGGCTGATGTGATTTCTTTAGCCCCTAATCAAACGTCGAGAGATAGTCCCTAGCCCTAGCCTGAATGCACTATCGCTCCGGCATCTTGCGACCAACTACTAGGCGGAGTGCATGAAAATTTGTTTGCATGTAGTCTCTGGCGTCTGTTAAGACCTGCCGTTATTCAACAGGACATTTATCTAGTGAGCCTATTTATTCGAGGAGGGCTCTAAGGTAAAGTAGCTGCGGAGGTCAGCGTCGGTGAAGACGAACCGTGGTCTCTGTAACCGGTCAAATCCGGTGGGCTTGGCATTGTGTCTCTCTCGGCATGTATCCCTTCTCTGCGCCGCCGGCGCCTGATAGCCCTTCAGGGGTCGAGCTGGGAGGTCGCCCGTGCGGCTGCTGATCTTGATTTTGTCAGGCAGCAGTTAGAATGGTGCGACCGAGCAACACCATCTGCTCCAAAACCCAGTTCGTCTGCTGAGTTCGCTGCTGCGCTGCATGAATCGGTAGATGGTAAAGAACTCCGACAGTGCTCCGAAAGCCTTGTCTCATCCCAATGGGTAGATTGGGCTTCGGAGGGCATTGGGGCCCGCGACTACCGACACTTTCACGCCATCCGCGTGGCATCTTTGCCAACTGCGGTGAGGTGTTCAAGAGGTAGTCGCGGGACAACCCTACCCCTTTGCCGCGCCTGTCGGAGTGGAAATGATCATTTATATCATGTAGTGCAGCAGTGTCCTCGGACTCATGGTGGCCGCATTCTACGTCATGATGCGGTCGCCAAGCAGATAGCAGGTGCTTTATCATCTAGCGGCTGGGATGTTGAGAGAGAGAGATTGTATCACATGCCAAGTGACCAGGGTAAGAAGCCCGACATTGTTGCTGTCAAGCCCGACCAGTCTTGCATTATCCTGGATGTCCAAGTTGTCAATGGCAGCTTGTACATGGAGCAGACTTGGCGGGCCAAGATAAGGAAATATTACACAAATGATTTACGGCAAGCAGTGTTGGAGCTAAAAGGAGTGGCACCCAACAACATCAGGGTGATGGCTGCAACCTTGTCATGGCGCGGTGTGTGGTGCGGGAAAAGTGCCACGGAGTTGCGCGAGTTGGGCATCTCGGTAGGCGTACTCCGTGGTATCACCACCCGTGTCCTGCTTGGCTCATATTTGAACTGGTGGTCGTTTTATAGAGGCACTTCCTTTCATCCTTCTCTCCCACCCCCACCTTCCTCATCATCCCTTATCCCTAGGGCCGGCGTTGGGTGAGTCCTGGGCGTCCTCCCCATTATATTTTATTTTATTTTATTTATTTTTTTTAATTTATTTATGGCGTGCCCCCTCCGTCACCAAAGACATTTTGTCTTGAGGGGAGTTAATTAAAAAAAAAAAAAAAAATACTTTATCTTGATGGACTGAGGCGAAGGTGATGAGAAAAGAACAAGTCAATCGAGTGGAATAGAATGCATACTGGAGCATCCCTGAGTGAGCTTATGTACTCGTTGAATTTTCCCTGAGAGGAGAGTGGTGGTAGGGTGATGTTACTTGACGTGTTCCCCCGTACCTTACTCTCCCCCGGTGGTGATGACTCACTCAAGGGTCCTCCCGTATCTTCTTTATTTAAGAACTACATGCTTAGTATGTGTGGGTCATAACACCATTGTTTCAGGGCGACATGTGGGCGGAGTCCCGAGGATGGGGCTGGTGGGGCGTGAGGTACTACGCCTGCATGGAAGGCGCCGTCTACGACATCACCCAATGGGCAAACTGCCAGGGCAACAGCATCCAGAAAGTCAAACCAGACTCCCACTCTGTCCAGTACCGCGTTCTCATGGGACGAGCACCACAGCATAACCCACCGTAAGTTTCAATCTTGCAAATTTGATATTTAATTCTTCGTGAAAAATTTAGGGAGTTACCGCTTGAAGTTTTTTCTAACCTTTCAAATAATGTACTTAGATAAAAATACATATCCTCCGCTTAAGAAACAACATCCCCTATCGACCATTTACCAACTTTTCAGGAGAAGCAAACACTGGTTGAGATGGGCTGTTGCGTCTTAAGGCGCCCATACACTATACAATTTGCCTGCAGGCCGTGATCATGGTTACCCACACATTATCAGTAAAATCTGAAGGCCATGGACTCCAGTCCATGAAAACTGAAGGTGTGTGGCCGCAAGGCAGGTGAGGATTGGACGTGAGATCGGAGACAGGCATGGACTGTCAGTCCACGATCTCAAGAGGGCTCCCAGCCACACATTATCAGTTGGCCGGCCAGCCAACCGCTAGCAGTTTATGTGTACGACCCCCTGCAATCCACTATTTGTGGACAGGTGGACGTATAGTGTGTGTGCAAGCGAGCACTTCATCTGTACATCCGACTGATAGTGTATGTTGCTCGGCAATTTTGGCCGGACGTTTGCCTGTTGAGGCAACGGCCTGCAGGCAAATCGTATAGTGCATGGGGCGCTTCAAGCAACGATAAGGTGGGTTTACACGCTCAAGCCATTTGCACAAACCGGCTTGCACAAGCCAGTTTGCGCAAACTGAACTGAACAACGCGGTCGCGTTCACACGTTCAGTTGTGCTTGTGAAATTGTGTGGGATTCAGTCAGTGGACTTCGTCGATCAGTGCGCTTTAATTAAAGTTGATTAATTAAAAAATTTTAAATTATTCAAAAAAAAACCAATCACAAATTTCGACATAATGTTTAATATGGATGAGGAGGAGCTTATCCTGTGTACAACGGCGGCTTGCTTGATAAAGAAAAAATTGGGCTCAAAGAGTTCCAAAGGTCGGAAATGGAGCAAGGATTAGTTGCTCAGGAGGGACAGCCTTTCCCATACCAATTTAATAGTGGAATTGAGAGGGGAACCAAATGATTTCCGGAATTATTTGAGACTTGTACAGCTCAATGAATTCACAGAGAAATTCTCTTTCTTTCTGCATCGCAAGAACCAATCAACCAATGCAGCTTGAACGAGCGCTAGATGCTCCTGAGTGATATGGGGTTGGAATAATGTGATTCACACACTTGAAGAGAAGGAATGCGCCGGCGCGAGATCGTGGGTAGGCTTGAACTGCGTTCACACGCTCAAACTCCAACGATATAACTGTGCAAACTGGCTTGTTCAAGCCGATTTGCGCAAATGGCATGAGCGTGTAAACCGGCCTTTATACCCCTGTCGGGGTATACCCAATTTGATGAAGCTCGAGATGATGCGAAGCAGCTGATTCAAGGGATAAGCAGAATCTAGCCCTAGCGGAGATCGGATGAACTAATGTGGTTTCGACGTGTCTTCGATGTTCTAATCGCAGTGTTTCCATTCCAGGCCAGAACCTGACATCGAGGATCTCCTGAATTCTCTCTATTCTCAAAACGGGACCGGCAGAAACAAGAAGAAATCAAAAAAGAACAAATAAATCGGGGGTAATTCCACCCTAATTTTTTCTCTCCAGATTTATTTGACTCTAAAAACTTATTCATCGGAAAAACTGACGTATAATTTACAATTATGGATGGAAAAAAGGTTCTAAGGGAAGAAAATTGTTTAAATTCGCATTTCTTTGCTCTTTCGCCGTACAAGACGTGCAGCGTACTTCGGACGCTTCCATTTATTACGCTTTTAAAGCGAAAGATAAACATAATAATTAAACATTCTTACAAAATAGAGCTCTTAACGAAAAAACCCTGCGGCAAATTTTATAACTTTGTTATTTCAACCAAAGAGAACTTGATTTCTCTCTGAAACTGTTAAATAAAACAAAACCGTTTTGATCTCATTTTTTCGAAATCAGATTTGTTCAAACAGGACTATTTTTTTTCGCAATTCTTCCTTACGAATTCATTTTTGAGTTGAAAATTTCAATGTTAGCGGAGAAATATTGACGGCTCGACGAATTCTGGGGTATAATTTATATCGTTGTTCTGCGAGAAGGCTTCATGTTATTTTTGTTGAAAATATGTGGATGCAATGGTGTAAAACTGCCCTTGATAAATGTTGTTTAGTTGGCAATAAAGTGATTTTTCTTTTCGCTTTCGTTCCCGTTAGAATGGTGTTTTGTTGGTTTGAAATCCTACACCTCCCCGCTGGTGAATGATTTCGTCGTGCTGTCTGGCAGAGTTGTGCAAAATCATACTCGAGAATATGATTAAGATTTTTATCACAGGAATATGTTTCAGAGGTTATTAATAAGATTAAATTCGTATTCACGTACTAAGGGCGGAATTCAGAGTCCCTCCTCAGGACTGAGGGCGGCCTCAAAGAGGCTTCCGAGGAAAGTTTTTACTCGTATTCAGAGTGGCGAGACTTTGTAGGCGACCTCGTGTTTGAGCTGAGGCCGGCCTCAAGGTTAGTTCCAGCCTCCTCAGCCTGTTCTGCGTGATTAGATTTCAAGGGCACCCTCGAATTTCCTATTCAGAAACAAATTTCGGAGATGAGTCAAGAAATTTCCTGACTTCAAAGTGCTGGAAACCCACCTCCAACCGAGGGACCCCCCAACCTACCTTGAAGTGCTTTTTTTAGCGAATTTTCGAAGAAAGTATTGCAATGGATTCAAAATTTTCACCATGTAATTCTTTGAATGGGGTAGTTGCATGGGTCGGAATTTCGTGTTTTTGACTTCAGATTCGAATTTAGCGCACTTAAAAACGTATATGGACCAGTTTTCAGTTCGAAATTCCATTTAGTTTAGCCGTATTTCAATAAAGAAGTACCATCCTTTTTAGTGTTGGCGGGCCACTCCTCTTACGTCATCCCTAAACGAGAATCTCACGATAGAGTGCGTTGAGATCACTGCAATCGAGGACAATTCGAGTCAGAAACATTGAAATGTACTTGCAAAATGATGGTGATGATTAAAAAAACTTTGAAATATATTTTTCAGGTTTTTTATGTTTGAATTAATCGTTTAAATTGAAAATTTTGAAGCATAATTTTGGCTGTTTTGCCGATGCCCGGGGGCACATCGGCGCGGGGTACTTCAATTAACCCCGTTGCTTTAACAGTCATAGTTATCACGTTATCAGTTTTTTGGGTGGCCCTTTCTCGTAGTGCGGTCCGAGTTGTTAGTTGTTATAGTTTACACCGGTATTTACCATAATTTATTAGTTGATTGGTTTGGAAAAGATAATGTTCACTGTAAAGTTTCAAGAAGCTTTTAATAAACGCTTGCATTCGAGTCTGCAACACTCACTTCACTTTTTCCCGCTACCTACCCAATCTGGTTTCGAATGTTGTTGACAGTTCTTTTAACTCAGGGGTAGGTATATCTCATTTTCTTCCGTAAGTACAACGGTTTTGGCAGTATATCATTTATGCGTAAATGTAGGGCTTTCCAACGAATGGTGAACGATTTTTCTACGAACACGAATGACGAAGATAAAGTTCGATAGGAACGACTTGGCTGTAAGTAGAAATCATCAGAAAAACAATCGTAACTTTTTTTTCGTTTACGTGCCAAAGTATTGACATAAAATGTCTATATGCCAAAAAGGAGAGCCATCGACTAGAGTTTCCAGGTAGCTTCCCTGGAAAATATTCCGTACATAAATATTGGCATGTTGTACGATTTTTACGTCAATAACATCAAGTTCGTCAGCGCCGAAATAAAAGGAGCCAATAATGTGAGGTAAGTTGACACTTTTATAGTAAAAGGTCAGTTGTAACTGTGATTTCTTGTGTGTAGTACTTCTTCATCCAAATGGTTGCTCATTTATTGGAAGTTTCATTGTAGTGTCATTATCCTGTACAACGTAGTACCAATGAGTGTTAGTAAATTGTTAAATAAAACGATGTTGGTTATGTCCAACTTAGAAGAATCTAGCAAATTTGCGACGTTGTGGCTCGAGTATCACCAGAACACCGCAGTTCTTCACAACCGTATGAGGTTTAAGTCACAGTGGAGGGAATGCCAGTAGGAAACAAAATCTTTGATGCAACATGTTTCGATGGCACAGCTAGCAAAATTCAGTATAAAAGCACCACAAAGTGTGAGTGATTCTCCAATTTTATTGCCACAAACGAACGTAAACAAACCCAACAGAGGGTTGCTATCAAAGGACCCCCCGGGCAAAGGAAGGGGTCTCTTGGCCCCCTTCACACCCATGACGTGGCCCCCACCCCGCAGCGTCCAAGCCGTGTGTAGGTTTTCCCGCCTGAATCCTAAATCCCGTTTTTCGAAAAAATCTCTAAATTTTTTGGAAGCGTTTCCGGGAGTTTTATTTGCAGATACGTACTTCAATAGAGATTCTCTACACAGAAAAAATACAAAAAAATATCATGCAACGCGGAGAGAGAGAGAGAATTCTGAAACGATTTCCGAAGTTTTTCCGAAAATCGAATTGTTTGTATTTATGTGAGTATCATCATTCTGATGATAGGTAACTTGATTAATTCAGCACAATGTGTTTAATATAAATAAGTAAATTGTTAAAAAAAATGTGTAAAATTGTCACACAAAAATTGTAAATTATTCGTCCGCTCTTTTTATCTCCATTGTTAGGATGGGTGGGGAAAAATAATTAAATAACCCCCATTTGTTATTGTAGATTCGGATTCTACGTAAATCTCATGAATTTGCACCCTTCCTCAAAATTTAAGTAATTTTTATAATGAAAACCTGCGTATCATCGGGCTTTGAGTGATATCTTGTAAAGTGACAAAATTTCTACAGTGAGAAACTGGATTGGGAAAGAACCTGGTTAACCATCCCTATTAACTTCATAGAATTCTGTGATATACGTGGGAAAATTTTAATTAATCATGGAGTTTAGTGATACTTCTTGGATTCCTTTTACTCCGCAGGGGAGCATAGGGCCTCTTAGTGATACTGGTACCATGGAAATATTTTTATCTAATCATGGAATTCTGTTATTAATCACAAGAAAAATTGTAATTAAACATAAAATTATGTGATTTTTGTGATTATGAATGGGAAAATTGTGATTAATTGTGGAATTCTGTGACTACTTATGGGGGGGGGGGGGGGGGGGGGGGCTTGTGATTATTAATATAATTCTGTGATTAATTATAGAAACTTTTAAATTAGTCAGAGAGTTTTGTGATAAATATGGGAAAATTACCCTACTTTTGGTATCTTTAGAATCGAATGAGACCATTAAGAGCTATAAGAAAAATAATAAACCGTTGTGTAATCATTTTCAGCGTTTCAAAATATGCGGCCTTTCAAAAATCCTCCACCTGCACTCTGGCCTCATAATTTGACGTTTGAAAGCGTTAAAAAAACTCGAAAATACGAAATAAACACTTTATTTGAAAGTAGGTAATAATAATTATAATTATACGATAAACGCGCAAATGGGTGTACAAATTAGGCGAGAACGGCTTCGATGGAGTCGGAGATGTCGCAGTACTTGATGCAGTCGCGACAGATGCCTTTGTCGGATATCTGGCCGAGGCGGACGACACCTCCTGAGGACCCGTCGCGGCTGATGGCGAGACCGATAGCTGAAACGAAAACGCAACAGGCCGTTTGAGGAAGAATTTCATATGAAAAATGAATCAGTCCGAAGTAGGAAATCAACAGGAAAAGTTAAAGTAAGTAGGTAATAATAATAATAATGCTCTTTATTTGTTCACCTTATAGGTATAAATGAATGGAAAGAGAGCCAATGCCTTCGAAGTCACCTCCGGCGTGCGTCAGGGAGACCCAATTTCCACCGTTATGTTCAACTTGGTACTGGAATATGTCATACGTAAGCTGGAGGTTAACATCTCCGGGAACATCTACCACTGAACCACACAACTCTTAGCTTTAGCTGACGACATCGTAGTAACTGCAAGGTCAGAGAGGCACCTCGAAGAGGCTTTCCTACAGTTGCGGGCTGCAGCTGAAGATGTTGGGTTGGTCATTAACAAGGACAAAACCTTGTACATGAAGACGTCCCGCAGCGAGGAAAATTATCCTGATTTTGTGAAGTTAGATGGCTCTATTTTTGAATCCACCAAAGAGTTTAAGTACCTCGGTGTTATGATATCCAGCAACAACGACTGCTCCAAAGAGATTCGTTCTAGACTGGCAGCAGGGAACCGGGCGTACTTTGCTCTCCAAGGCCTGATAAAGTCGAAGGTGCTCTCGAGAAATCTTAAGATCAAACTGTATGAGACAATCATCCGCCCCATAGTGACATACGGCTCAGAGTGCTGGGTTCTCACCAGCAAAGATATGAGAGCTCTTGAGGTATGGGAGAGGAAAATTCTCAGGAGGATATTCGGGCCGGTATGTGATCAGGGAACATGGAGGATCCGGAAAAACTTGGAGCTACTGGAGCTTTACCAGAGGCATGGAATAGTCGGGATTGTGAAGAGCGCGAGGCTGCGATGGTAGGGACACGTGATGAGAGCTGATCCAGAGAGTGCCTTAAGAAAAGTATTAGATGGAAACCCTGGAGGACGTCGAGTTCGGGGATGACGGCGGAAGAAGTGGTTGGAGGATGTGGAGAATGACATTGAGGAGCTGGGAGTGAGCCAAGGCTCTCAAAGGGCCGTTGAGTCAAGAAGAAGATAGGTATGAATGCGTAAAAAATAGAAAATACAAGTCTGTCAACAATTTATAAATATTAGTTTCAAAAAAATTTATTTACAATGAAAATGTGAAGGGCAGGCGGTCCCTGTCCCAGTCCCACCCACCATGGCGGCTCCCGGGGCCACCTGCAAAATCTCTCTTATTACTTGTGGGGTATCATTTTGGACGCTCTATTGAGCTAGTTGATTTGTTGGTGAGTAAAAGTAAAGTAAACAACCATTTTAGGTTGGATTTTCGTCCCAACTGCTGTTTCTGGCGTCGTGGACGTCAACAGCTGTCTTTCACTCATGGCTTCCCATTGCCTCACCGCCCTGGTAGTGGGGGAGGGGGACTGCGCCAGGCTGGCACGAAAATACGCTCCCAAGGCGAGCCTTGAACTCACAGCCTGCCGCAGCCAGTCCGAGACTCGTCGCTAAGAGACGCATGCTGGAACGAGCACGACACAGCTGACCCCTATCATCTAAACTTTGTTCATTTAAATAAAGAGGTGAAATTATAAGTTCTGAGTCGAGTGTGACTCCGACTAACCTCCAAACATCTTCGTCATCTTCAGCTCAATTTCACTCATAAAACAATATTTCGTATCGTCATAAACCAATGACTTTTCTGGATTTGAGGCCCAACGGATCCCCTGCTTTAAGCCCGGCTTTCCTACATGCGTCTCGCAGCTGCGGCTGCAGCTCGCATTCAGCCGCATTGACTCCTTCAATGTATTTCATATGTGGCCTCTTTCCTACATGCGGCTGAGCCGCTGCGTCTGCGGCTGGACTGCTCAAGGGACCAGTGCCTAGCTGCAGCCGGGATATGCAAACCCGCATCGTACGTCGCCCTCTCTTCAAAAATGGGTATCACGGACGATAAATGTGAATTACAGACTTCGCACTATTTACTTTTTGTCCTCCAGTTCCCTAACTTTTTCGAAGTGTTCAGTATGTTTACGACAGAGGAGGACGAGGTAGTCGTGGGGTTGGTTGAAAAAAATGTTTTTTTGTACGATAGAATAATAAAATAAACCAAAAAACAAAACAAAAAATTTTTTGTAGAAAGAATGTAAAAATGCAACAAAAAAAGAAAAAACCTGGGAAACCATTGCAGAGGCGTTGAAGAAAGACAGTAAGTATCCAAACATTAAGTATTTAATATGGTACATTGTTAATACAATAAACATTGGTTTATTTATGTAGCTCTAATAAAGTCGTGAGTCCGGCCATAGAACTGCCCCATCTCCATTGAAGTACTGAGCAAAGTCGTCTCGAATAGTGAACCCTTCTGCTTGCTGATATCCCCCTGACCCATTGAGGTTGGAAAATGTTTGTTACTCTTCGACGAGTGAAGCTACGAAGTTGAATTGGCTGAAATTTAGCCAGAAGAAGTTCCGGAACTTCACTTCATCACTATTCAAATGATCTTTTACCAAAACATGAAAAGCCCCTTCCGAACGTCGCAATCCAAACAAACTATCTTCTTCTCTCCTCATTCCTCCCATAATCACCCTTTCCTCCTCTTCCACAATCCACCAAGCCAATAGACCCTTCTTTCTTGACATTCTGAACACTACTGAATGCTTGAGCCGCATGGCCGTTGCGTCCAGACGCGTGTAGGAAAGATACCCCCCTGCCGCAGCTGCAAGCTCTGTGGCTCAATGTGATCGCGAGCCACAGCCGCTGCGGACAGACGCGTGTAGGAAAGCCGACCTTTAGAACGTGAAGGTCTCTGCACAGCTCCTTCACTTCCAACCCTTGAAACATCCATAAAATATTTCTTCTAGAAAACCAAAATGGCGGATTTTGATTCTATCCGATGAACTCAACCTCGATGATTAATATCGAAATAATCGATTCATCGGTCTGCCTCTTGAGCAGTAGAAACCTCTGAAACTCACCTCTAGTCAGGAAGTTCTTGCACTCCGCTTCAGTCATGTTTTCCTTGAAGTTGGTGTCGGTGAAACCAAAGACGAATGTGCTGCCGGAACCTCCCATTGCGAACTTCTGACGGATGACCATCCCACCCAAAGGAATCGTATACACCTGCAACAACGTACAACCATCGTGGAGTCACTGAAGCACCAATACAACAATTTTGCGCAAACGATGTCTGTTGGAGTTTTCTCTAGTGCATCAGTAAAAAGAAACAGAATAACAAAGAAATGAACGAACAAACAAGAATTGAAGGAAATGAAATAACGAGAGAATGATCATAATGGAAAAGTTGAAGATGAAGATATTGGTCAATTACCTGTCCTCCCTTGACTTTATCCCATCCAGCAATGATCAGACCGACCTGCAACTGATCGCGGTACCTGTAGTAGACATCGCGGAACACGTTGGCCGCAATCTCCACAGTCGGTTCTTCATTCGTTTCATTTCTGTAAGAAGATACAAGTATATTCAGATATCACAGCCTAATCTGCATGGGTAGTTTTGGGCAGCACATAACCTGTCCAGGCACTTGTTGAGTTGTCAAGTGAGGTGACAGACATCCTCAGCACATAATAGAGAGTTTTTGCAGCCAAAATGTGACAGGCCCTGTTAGGAGTCTAGGGCGAGCAACGACGATGCTACCCAGTTAAAAGAGGAGGCCCGGGTAACTATTAATTGATTAAGGAGAGCCGATACAAACAGGACTGCGCAACCCCTTCTATCTGCAAGCAGGTAGAGAGCCACGAGCACCCCTAGGGGTAATCGAGGGGGTGGAAGGAACTCACCACCTGGGAGCCACAGGAGAGCTAGTCATGGCTGTCTGCTCCCCTGGGTACCTGTTTGTTGAAACGCCACAGGTTGGGCCGACCTTTCTAGCCAAAGTTCTACCAACGGACACTGGACGGTGGGGGGCTTTTGAAACGGGTGACTGTCAGGGGAACCCTTTCATCATTGCCTGCTGTTGACAGGAGACAAATTCACGGGCCCCGAGCTTTGTGAAGAGGTTCCCACAGGCCCCGGTAATGGTGGGCAAAAACTCTCCAACACAAGAGGTTCAGAAACCGTACCTGTAGAAATCCAATTGGTAGGCCACGATATCCAGGACGGCTTGGGTGTCGGCGGCGGACCCCGACCTGCAGCAGTAGATGTAGTCGGTGACTTTGGACAACTTGTCCGCCGCTCTGTTGGCGATGTAAGTTCCCGAGCTGGTCCTCGAGTCAGCACCGATCATCACGCCTCCTTCGAATTCGCACGCCATGATGGTTGTCTGTAACATTATGAATGAATGATAACATGTTTTTATTGGCATAATGGCTATGGAGAAGAATAAATAGTAACATGGTACAGGCTTTGATGATTCTATCTTCAGCCAGGGTTCACCGTTATATTAGTATTAGTCATAATTATAATCATAAATATACAGTTTTTCAGTTAAACATACATATTTTTCTTGCACTTTTTCTTTTTGTTGCTGATTCAGCAATCAGCTCACGTCGGTAGGTCCAGTCTATCTTGGCGAATTTGCACAGGGCCATCCATTTAATGGAGAGTTCCTAGTAGGTGTGGTTTGGCTTAAATACATCGTGACGTATTTGAATCTGGCGCCGTATTGTTGATAAGGACACGCCGTATCTGATCCAGAGTCGGATTCTGTCATGTAATCATTACGTAATAAGTTATTACGGTGCCAGATTGAGAATACATCACGCCATATTTAAGCCGAACTCTCCAATAGAGAGTTCCTAGTGGGTTTGGTTCGGCTTAGGTACAGCATGATGTAACACACACACCGTATTGTGATAAGAACGCGCCATATTATTACGGTAGAATACGTTACTAGGAATCAATCCGGCGCGCCGTATTGAAAACATGGCAGACAATCTGGTTCTGGTGCGCCGTATCTAAGCCAAATCAACCCTACGAGGAACTCTCAAATAATACAGCACTGGTTGAGGATACGTCTCTCCGTATTTAAGGGGAACCAAACCTACTAGAAACTCTATTTGAGAGTTCCTCGTAGGTTTGATTCGGCTTGAATGTGGCGTGGCGTATCCTCAATCTGGCGCCATATTAGAGAGTTCCTAGTGGGTTTGGTTCAGCTTAGATACGGCGTGACGTAACACACACACACACACCGTATTGTGATAAGAACGCGCCATATTATTACGGTAGAATACGTTACTAGGAATCAATCCGGCGCGCCGTATTGAAAACATGGCAGACAATCTGGTTCTGGTGCGCCGTATCTAAGCCAAATCAACCCTACGAGGAACTCTCCAATAATACAGCACTGGTTGAGGATACGTCTCTCCGTATTTAAGGGGAACCAAACCTACTAGAAACTCTATTTGAGAGTTCCTCGTAGGTTTGATTCGGCTTAAATGTGGCGTGGCGTATCCTCAATCTGGCGCCATCAGTGGCGTCTCCTCCAGGCAAACATAGCAAACACTGTTAGCCTTACCAAAAATATGAAAAATGAATACATTAATTTTTATTGAGATTCTCCTATATTTCCATTTTTTTCAAGTAATATTTAGCCGATTTTGGAAAACTTTAATAATATTTGGGGACTATTTCGTTATTACCAAGGAAGTTAGTTGAAATAGGTACGTATTTTGTCGTGGCTACTAGCCCGCAACACACCTGCGAGTTGAAAAGTTCAGTAACGACGACGGATTGCGGATACACGAACAATACACGAACTTGCGCGAGGCCTGGCGATGCAAGGCAAGCAGTTCACGAAAATGAATTTTTCAGGAGCATCTAGAACGCGGCCCGCAGGTGCTGCACGCGCTTCCTAGCGACAGTACGGCGAATCTCTCAATTATCTAATTAATGCTCTCTGATGACTAGACGTAGGTGTCATGCTGGAGCTAGTTCTCCCTGGCCCCACGAGGAGTGCAGGATAATTGGGATGACCGATGTTACCGATAATTGGAGCAAAGATAATGAAAAACAAAGACGAACTAATAATGAAATGAAATAACGAAAAACAAATAATGAAAATGAAAATGATGAAAATTGCAAATTTAACGCTTTTTTTAACGGTGCAATAAGATTTGAATTGGCCTGTGATTGAAGGAAGGCCATTTTAGTTTAGTCAAGTCGATAACACGAAAAAAAATTCGTTGCAGTGTCGCTAGGAAGCGCGCGCAATTCCTGCGGGCCATGTTCTAGATGCTCCTGAATTTTTCGGGACTGTTATGGATGAGAAAAGACGATCGGCGGGTAGGCACAGGGGAGTCAGCGCAGGGTCTAGTATTGCTACACCCCCACTATAACAGCATAAGCAAAGGCAAACAATCGACTAGCTGTTTCGTGACCTTGAAAGCAGAGAAAATGTGAAAATGAGCCATGGATACCTACTAAGCCACGGGTACGCTTCCTTAGCAACCAGTTATCAAGTTTCTTAATGAATGAATTCTTTATTTCTTTCAATGCAGTGTGATGCATTTCATCTGAATAAGCTCGATTGTGAAGCGAAAACATGGTTGGTTGGTAGGTAGGGACAATGGCAAAGCTGTCCTCTTTGCTGGCGCACAGAATAATAATAAACCTTTTTGTAATAATTTGCTGCGTTTTTTACTATTGTTTATTCCTCTAAGACAAAGGTCTAAGACTAGTCAAGGTGTTTGCCTGACGAATATTGTCACTGGGCGCCATATTAGAGAGTTCCTAGTGGGTTTGGTTCAGCTTAGATACGGCGTGACGTATCACACACACACTCTCAATCCGGCGCCGTAATATTAAGCTGGGTTCACATGAGTACTGTCGATGCAGTTACGGTTGACCAGTTCAGCCATTTGATTGGCGGCGCTTCAGCTGCCTGAGTACTTTTGAGATTTCAAATCAGATTTAAATGTATAATAGTTCGGACGAACTGAATAGCGTTGAAACTTTGGAAAATTTAGCTGAAAGTACTGAAAAGTTCAGAAAATTTGTTGAATGTTTAGCTGAAGCACAGGAAAATAGAAGTTGAAAAGGCGGGAAGGTGTTGCATCAACCGCGTCCATGTGAACCAGGCAACCCCCAACCGCGTCGACTCTCAGCTCACGTGAACCCAGCTTTACCGTAGAATACGTCACTAGGAGGCAATCCGGCACGCCGTACTGACAACATGGCAGACGATCTACGATACCCAACGTGGGAATTTGAGCCCCCCCAACAGTGCCAGTCTAGATAGGTAATCCACAGGATATGGCTCGCCGTATCTAAGCCAAATCGACCCTAGTACGAGTGGTCAAATCGAGTTCCTAGTACGTCTGGTTCGGCTTAGATACGGCGCGACGTATCCTGTGGATTACCTACATAGCCTGGCACCGTGGGAGGGAGGACTCAAATTCCCGTGTTGGGTATCGTTGATCATAGTTTTTGTAATTCTGTCCAAATTAGACGCCTTGAGACCCCCGTAGACTACTTGGGAGTAAGTCTAATTACTTTATTTTAACTAATAAAATGTTGGTATGACGAAAAATATATTAATTAACCCATCATGTGTCTAAAAAACAACTTTACAGTTGCTCCGTGTCTGTCAGACCCTTTCTACACTGGGAATCCATCAGAGGGTTATACACACCAGGGGTTATTACTCATTTTACCTGAGGACAACATTAATCATATTAGTGTGAAAACCCCTGAAGTGACACAGTGTTGGTATGCTGATGACAGCTCGGCGCAGGGGTCTCTCCAAAGCCTAAAATCTTGGTGGGATAAACTCAATCAGGTGGGCCCGGGATATGGCTACTTCCCCCAAGGCAGGAAGACCTTTTTAGTGGTGCACCCAGCAGAGGTAGAGGAGGCTCAAGGCGTGTTTTGTGGGACCGGGATCACTGTTGTGACAGGACATAGATTCTTGGGGGGATATGTTGGTCAGCCTGAAGGGAAGCAACAGTTTGTCGAGGCAAAGGTACAGGATTGGGTACAGCAGGTGGAGAAACTGTCTGAGGCAGGAGTGCATCAACCTCAGGGAGCTCACGCAGTCTTCTGCAAATCCGCACAGTTTAGATGGCAGTACCTACAAAGAGTAATTGCAAGCAGAGAAGAGGAGTATTACCCCTTAAAGTCAGTGATCAGAGGCAAGTTCATTCCAGCCATAGTGGGAGGGGTGGTCACGGATGATGAAGCGGAAATTTTTTCACTCCCTGTGAACAAAGGAGGCATGGCGGTTACTGACCCAGTGAGAGGTGTGAGGATGGCCCACGAGATATCTCAAGGAGGGTCAAGAGAGTTACTCTCAGCCTTTCGGGATCGAAGGGAAGTTGATGTCCAAGAACACAGAAGGAGAGTGTCAGAAGCGAAGAAAACATCACGGGGCCGCAGATCTGAAGAGGAGGACACGAAGCTGAGAAACGCACTGGAAAAGCTCACTGCGGATCGCAGGAGGGCAATAGAGCGTTCAGTGCATCAGGTCTCTGGGTCTAAGTCTTCAGGATGGCTGTCAGTAGTGCCCCTTCGTAAGCATAACTTCGACCTCAGCCCATCTGAATTTCGTGACGCTCTGACAGTAAGGTACAAAAGAGTCACCAGCAACTTGCCTCCAGCATGTGATGGTTGTGGTGCCAGGCCCTTTTCAGTTGAACACGCACTTAGCTGCAAGATGGGTGGGCTGGTGACTCGAAGGCATAACGAGGTCAGGGATTGATTGGATTTGATAGGGGAGGCCATGATGCTCGCATGGGACAATTGCATCAAGGAACCCATAATCACGGAATCGACCAATCAAACCCCCGGCCTAAGGGGTGATTTGGCGTGCAGGGGGGTGTGGGAACCACAGAGGGAGGCGTTATTCGATGTACGTGTCACTGACACTCACGCTCCCTCTTATGGTTCCCGTCCCGTAGCCACAATCTTTTCGGCAGCTGAGGAGGAGAAGAAAAGAAAATATGTGGTGGCATGCGAGGCACGACGCGCCACTTTCACGCCTCTTATATGCTCAGTGGAAGGCCATTTCGCACCACAGTTTTCCAACTTCCTGAAAGTTCTAGCTGAAAGGCTGAGTGACAGGTGGGGGAGACCTCAGGGAGTGGTGCGAGGGTGGCTGCGGGCCAGGGTGTCATTTTCAATCCTGAGGGCAGCTAGCATGTGTCTGCGAGGGGCAAGGAAGAAAAAGGGCGCAGCTGCGAGGAGCTTATTGGGTTCCAGGATGGATCAGCGGTGCGGCTACGATGATAGAAAAAAAAATTGATAATGATGACAAGCAATCAAGATAGTGGTCGACAGTGATTTTCTTTTCAACTACACACCTTTGCACCCCTTTTGCTCTCTTACATTCTTTCCCATCATTGATCATGGCAACAAATGATTCAGTAGTAGAAAAAAAATATATTAGTGTCTCATTTAATCATAATCGAGGACAAGACGGTTACCTACCAGGTAGGAATGAACTATCAATATGACCGTATTATCAATATTCTTCTTATTTATCCGAGACTTACATCGAGATTCTGCGTTTAAACAAGACAGCTTCCGTAATGAATTATTGTTCGTAATGTGGACTGTGTAGGTCATTCAGGGAAGCCAGGATATTCCCCAAGGTGGGAAGAGGGCGATGCTTACCTTGGTTTTGAGGTTTCAACCAACCTACCAATGGTTTTTGGATTGAACATAAATGAGATCGAACCAACAAACAAAACACGAGTCATTCTAACATCGTACTGAAGTAGACAAAATTATGTAGCTTTGTTCAACTTGTAGCTCAGAACTAAAGCAGTTCAGATACCTCTGGAAATATACCTTTATTCTGTATAGATTACCAATAAAATCTGTCGGTATAGAAAAGAAATCATGATTTCATGTTCCAAATACTCACCCCCGTCATGAGCTCTTCGTCGAAACAAGCGGGCGCCCCGTAGGCGTCGTGGGCCTTGCTGGACATCACAGTCATACAATCCATCGTGAAATCAATGAATTTGCAACTAATAGAACAGAAAAGTTGGAAAAAAGTAGAGGAAAATCACAGAATGAACGATGGTTTTTCAAAAGTTGAAAATCACCCCGACTCGGCGAAACCTTCTGGTATGGTTATCTGAGACGCTGCTCTTTGTGTAAAACTCCATATAGCCATGGATACTGACACATACCTACTCTGTGTTCATATACCTTCTAATTAGGCTCGAATGTACCATTTCTGAGGGCTTCAAATTGTTTTTATAAGTTTTCCATTTTCAAAATCCAGTTTTTATTGCTAATAGTAATACTTTTGTGAAAATTTCGAATAGTTTTCATTTCAGAACTCATAGGTAACACTGTGACTCGAACTCCGCGCGAAACAGTCGCTTGAGGTTACTCGGTTTTCGAAAATAAGGTTATGTTTATTAAAAATTTGAATTTTATCGCCGTTTTACTCGCGGAATGCCGAAAAAACTCAGCATTAAACTCAGTTTGAGGAGAAGCGTCAAAATCAGCAAATGGAAAGTCGAGCCGGGCACGATAGTCTACGATGGACGGGTGCTGCTGCTGTATGAGGAAGGCGACGGGAAAAGCTCGAAACTCAAGTCGAAATACGTCGGAACCGTCGTCAAATTGATCGCAGAAGAAGGACAGACAGTCAATCCCGGGTAAGAAGTCAAATTTGGTGGTTTTGGAGTGAATTTGAGGCGTGTTGTAGTAAGCGGAAAAACGCGCCATTGTACGGGAACGTACCCGCTCATGCGACGTTTTTTCAACATTTCTAACGAATTTTTGAGTATTTTGGGAAATGAGCGATTGATTTAGATGGACTATATTGTAGTTTTATTGATGAAATTCAGATGGAAAGCCTCTTGTTTGTAGTTTTTGTAATACGAATTTAAACATAGCTGACGTGGTCCGCCATGTTGGCGATTTTGGCGGGTAAGTTCAAAATTGCGCTCTTCAGGAAATAGACTAATCAAATCAAATAATTGATTGTAAACGCACTAATAGTTGATACCTTAGAGAAAATTTCGACAGCTATTCTCTGCCCCCACCTACGAAATTTTGTTTTTCCAATTTATTAATGTAAAGAAAATTCCATTAATGTAAAAAAAAACGCTACCAAGTGGGTGTGGCACATAGTTTCCTCGTACCCATAACCCGATTGTATAGATGATCCGATGCATAGTAGTTAATCTCAAAACACCAATCTCTAAGTACCTTTCACTACCCTCATAGGGGACCATCTACACGCTAATCTGGTCAATACTAGAAAATGTCATCAAATTCGGATGAAAAATGTAAATGTTATGGCTGTTACAAGGATTTTACGTATGCGCATGCGCAGTGGCTACTATCATTCCGAAGGCGGTGATTTTCATAGAGGACCATCTAAATAATAATCTCAAAACATCAATCTCTAAGTACTTTCCATTACCCTCATGGTACCTCCACTATCTACACGCTAATCTGAACAAACCTGAGAAATTTCGTCAAAATCGGATGGAAAATGAGGAAGTTACGGCTGTTACAAGGAATTCACGTTTGCGCATGCGCAGCAACTACTATTAGTCTTGGGGAGATGATTTTCATCGGGGACCATCTGAACGCCAATCTGAACAATCCTAGAGAATTTCATCAAATTCATCAAATGTAAAATTTACATAACATTTAATGTTATGGCTGCTACAAGGAATTCACGTTTGCGCATGCGCAGTCGCTTCTATCAGTCCGAGGATGATGATTTTCATATGGGACCGTCTACACACTAACCCGCACAATCCCTGAAAATTTCATCGGAATCGGACAACAACTTCGTATAGTTATGTTACAAAGATTTCATGACAGACACGGAACCAAAATTGTTCAGAAAGGTCTGAAACGTAAAACGCGAGTGGAAATTTCGATTTTGGAGAACTTTTTCTTTCAACCTTGAAAAGTAAAAACAGCTTCCGCTACCTCGGCAGACTCGGAAGCAATATTACGTTGAGGTTCTTATTGATATTGGTGCATAATATTGATCAAATCCGACTTTCTTTGGTGAATCTCAGCTCACTTTGAGTATATAGGGTCTTTAATAATAATTCAGAAGCCATTGGAGGATCAAAACCATGAACTGGAGCTCCAAAAAGTGTCATAATATCCTCTCTTTTCTCATTTATTGTAGGAGGTGTCGAAAACTTGTGCGTTTACCTTACTGGTCATAACTTGGTACCTTCTACCTTCGTGTCGATTCATCATTAAACTACTTCGAGGAGTTGTAAGACCCAGGCAGTCTTGTAGGGTCTTGAGTAATCCTCCCTTGAAGTATTCTGGAACTACATACGCTGTTCTTTTTGTAATTTAGTGCATTCAAATCAAAATTCCATACCCAAAATTCCATGTAGTATTTGTGTTAGCGCTGAAGCCATCCTTCGTTGATAGGTAATGATCAAAAATCCTGTGGGGGAAACTGATACAAAATTATTCAAGGACTGAGGAGAAACTAATATCAACGTTTTCACTCTGCAGAGATCCATTGTTGGAAATCGATGTCGGTTGTCGACACCCAACGGTCATCAATGACCTCTGCGCCGAGTGCGGTGCCGACCTCCAAAAGGAGGACGAGAAAGACAAGCAGGCGACTATTCCTATGGTTCACAGCATTCCACAGCTGAAGGTTTCCCATGAGGTGAGTTCTATTCTCCATACTCGATAGATTTCGCTTAAGCTGGCCCCACACGATCAAACATGCTTGACAAGCATGGTCGCTTGTCAAGCAGATTTGATCGTGTGGGGGGTCATGTTTGAAGGTTTGACAGCACGCTTTGAAGGTTTGACAACCAAGTTTGATCGTGTGGGTGAGCGTCAAACCATCAAACCTTCAAACCATCAAGAAAAAAGGGTGGTAGGGGGTAATTTTACTGTGAATCACAGAGTTAGTTTCCGTGAATCACCGAGTTGGCGTCTGTGAATCACAGTCTCCATTAGGGATGCAAAACGATTATCGATAATATCGATATTCTCCTCCGATTATTGATGCTTTTTTATCGATATGGACTACTCCGATATTTATACTCATATTTATACTCCGTTATTAACCAAATTATCGTTCTCATCTCTGAAGATCCCCTTATTGGGGTAAAATCTCTGATTTTGATTATTTTTTACTAAGAAAAGCTGTTCTAAAAAATTGAAATCTAAATCGATTATCGATATTATGTCGTCGATGTTGCATCCTTAGTCTCCATCGCGTGAATCACAGTTTGCGTACAGTTCGCGTGAATCACAGTTTGCGTACAGTTCGTGTGAATCACAGTTTGCATAAACTGCATCTACAGATGAACGCAACATGAACACTGAACACTACTGAAGCTTGGTGGATGCGGTTGAAACAGTTGGTTTGAACGTGTGGGTGCGGTGTCAAACGTCAAACATGCTTGACAAGCGCGGCATGTCAAGCATGTTTGATCGTGTGGGGCTCATTACTCATTGCTTGATAGTTCCACTCTTAGTGGTCTACGGCATAATCTGGTTCTCGGATGGAATTCGGGGATTTCACCTCATGAAATGTGCACATGGAAGTGATAGGCATGTCTTGATGATGTAAAATTATGTGTGCACGGATACTTCAATTTACTTACTAAATTGAATTACAAATCAAATTGTAATTATTACAGCGAATTAATGAAGTTATTACCAATTTAGTGAAATAAAGTCAAAATCATGAGAAAAAAAACTTTAAAATTGAAATAACTCGGAAAAGAAAGGTTTAAACGAAAATTGCTAAGAGACATTTTTTGTTGCAAATTAGTTGTAAAATCGATCCTTTGGAGGAATGAGACCTGTTTTGTGGACTCCCTGTATAAGAGTTTGTACCAACATCATCAGCAGCCAATTCAACTATTGAACGGAGAACCAATCATTGTAGTTGTTGATAACGTCTGTTGTTTTTCTCTCCAGCAAGCTCAAGAGATCGGAAAGGCGGACGTCGAGCGGTTGATCAAGGACAGGAAACTGGTTTTGTTGGTGGATTTGGATCAGACGTTGATCCACACGACGCACGATAACATCCCTAATAATTTACGGGTGAGTTTTATCATGGAAATGAACTGAAAATGAACTTAGTCCAAGAGGCAGCCATAAGAGGCCTCAATGTTGTTCCCGCTGTGCATAGAATGGGGTATTTCGGTGGGTCGGAAATTCAGGTTTTTGACCTCAAATTTGGATTCAGCACCCTTGAAAACATAAATACTACAACTTTAAGCCCAATGATACTATAACATGTGGTAGCAAAATTAATTGAAGAGATCACACGTTTGAAAAAGGCGGGCCGCTATAAATGCACACACACTAGGCAAGGACTACGCTGCGCGCGTGTGTGAGTAGAATTTTGTAGTATCCAAGAGGGGTTTCTGTGCATGGATACTTTTTCAAAGACAGTTGGCTAGCTACGTCACACCATTCAAATCTTCAACTTTCCTAAGCTTCTCTGATTTTTTAAAAACATTTTCTCGACGAACAGACTCAATTACCATTATTCCTGAGCCTTACTCTTTTGGAAAAAATAAATAAAAAAAATTGACTGAAATACCCCATTGTCGGGTCTGTGCTAGCAAAAGTCAGCATCAAATACCAGACAAAACGTGGCAAATTTGGTGTATAGGGGTTGTTCCAAGAGTAAGTTTCCGTATTTACTTGGTCAAGAACTGTAAAGCCCCGTCCACACTTGCACTCTGGCATGTTCAGGGCGGCAAAACTTTCAACGAATGATGATTGGAAGAGCAGAGTGCAGTCTGATTGCTCTATTGGCGGTTTTTCATCTTGCATCCAAGAAATGTTGGGAGTGGGGTGAGCCTTGTATGGGAGGTAGGGATGGGTATCGTTATAAAAGTATCGATATTTTGTATCGATACTGTATCATATCCGAGTATTGATATCCCAAGTATCGTTGGGCATGAGAATCGATATTTTAAAATATCAAGTATGGATACTTTAGTGTTTCAAACTATCAATATTATCCAATATTCTCAAGAAAAATAATTTTTTCAACAATTGTTATTCATTTTTCACTATCAAGAGTCCAAGCAGGGTGATTTTCTCCATGATATAAACGTTATTTGTGCAACCAAAGAGTAATGACCCAAAAGCCTCTCTACTTTCTCCATTTTTTAGCCGTTATGTTGAATTTTCCGCGAGAACTGTATCAATATTCGATATTTAGAAATATCGGATCCAAAGTATCGAAATCCAAAAATATCGGATAGTGAAGTATCGATACTAAAATATCGAGTATTGGTACAAAAGTATCGATATTTTGAAATATCGAGTATCGATACCCATCCCTAATGGGAGGCGAGAGGTTCGGAGCGCTTTGATGTTAGGGCAGAAGAGCGGAGCTAGGGTAAAGAGTGAGGTTCGGAGCGAATGTTGCAAGTGTGGACGCAGCTTAAGAGGTAGCAACTTGCGGAAACTGCCAAATTTTCAGTTTGGATTTGGTAGTGATCTTTAAAAATGACAGTTTTAACCTACCTCGAGCATAAATGGGGATCAGTGGAATGGAGTTGTTAAGCCCCATCCACACTTGCAACGTTCGACCGCTCCGAACCTTGCTCCGATGCTCATTCCTTTGAAGTTTTGCTGCCCCGAACTTGCCAGAGGATTGGAGCAAGGTTCGGAGTGGCCGAATGTTGCCAGTGTGGACTCAGCTTTATAGTTGACGTCAGCTCATGATTCTCTGTCAGATATTTCTGTGAGCCTTTAACGTTGGGCAGCCCCTTCTACAACAGTGTTGCCGTGTGCAGGGATATTTCCCCTTTCCCCAAGAGGGTGTTTCCCTTCTGACTTTTTTTTTTAATTTTCACGAACGTCAAGATTTTCTTACCAGTTGATTCAATTTAAACCTAGTTCTGACCCTGGTTTAATTTGATTCTACGTCCAAAATTACCTACATTGAAACAGATACCCCACTCAAATGTAGGTTCACAGTAAAGCTGGATTCACATGAGATGGAAAGATGAGAAAACCAGTAGAGGGGGTAGGCGGAGTCGGCTGAAGGTTCATATAGATGGAATGATAACCTTCCGCCTGGAAGCCTTGCCTCCTAGTGCAACCTCCACCAGTGGTTATCAGCGCGCAGATAGCAGCAGACGAACGATGGTATAAAAATTTCTCCCACCCACAGACTCTCCACCGACCTGTCAAGATGGTGGCCACCATTCTACCCTGGGGAAAATCAGCCAATCGGATTGCGTTATGTCTTTCCGTTGTTCCGGCCTTTCTGTCCCATGTGAATCCAGCTTAAGAATAGAGAGTTTTTTGCTTAATACAGAGGCGAGCTCCTGTGACTGTGAATCTATGGAAAAATCTAAACTTCCATCGCTTGTTTACTGCGAAAGGCTCGCTGTTACCATGGAAACGGGACGCTCTGTGAATTCTGTTATCATAACCTGACACCGCCACCATTTTGTCTGTGAGAAGTTCGTCACCATTTTCTTTCTTGTTGAAGTGATGCATGAGTACAAATGCAAGAATTCATCTAATTTTCCTACCATATTGAAATGGCAAGAATTGAAGAAAAAAATAAAAGAAATCTTGCAATTTGCAAAAAAAAAAGAAGTAATAACTGTTATCAATGTGTAACCTACCTAAAGGTTGCAAGGTCCGTGGGAGGGGTCTGTGCTAAGAGCGCTTCGCACGAGGTGGTTACGAGATCGTGTTGCCACTGCAGCAACTTCAGGAACCTTTGTACCTTTTTGTTGATCATCAGACCGCATCATTTCCCCGGACGGTGGCTCCATATGAAGCAAAAACTCTTTAATGAGTCTGGTTTGGCCGCAGGGATACTTTTTCCCGTTAGGTTGGGGTTCACTGCCCACCACCCCACGGCACTGTACAGAAAACCTGTGGCACCACGCACACAGAAATATCTGAGTATAGACTGCAGTCCCTTCTTGAATAGAATCTTCACTTTTCTGCACAAGAAACCTCATCAACACACTAAAACACCCACCTCGTAGTGTTTCATTCGTGATTTTTACTCGACTCTTTTGTTGGTTTCACTCAGGATGTTTTCCACTTCCAACTCCAGGGCCCCAACAGCCCTTGGTACCACACCAGGTTGAGGCCCGGGACGATGAAGTTCCTCAAAAACATGTCCAAAATGTTCGAGCTTCACATCTGCACCTTCGGAGTCCGGCCGTACGCTCACATGATAGCGCGAATACTCGATCCAGACGGAAGTCTTTTTGGTGGTAGAATCCTGTCTCGAGACGAGTGTTTCAGCAGCGACTCTAAATTCGCCAATCTTCAGTAAGTTAAGCCAATCACATCTTAATCACGTTGATTCATGAACTTCAGTGCAGATATTGCGAGTTGAAAAAGAACCAAATCCTTCACGTTTTGCATTTTTTTAAACTTGTTTTAGTTAAAACTATTTATGCTCCTCAAGGCATCATCAAATACAAAGAACTGTAGCCGCTCAATCTAATCTCAGATGCTTGATTTGAGATCTCAATGGCTTCTTTGCTCCAATTCTACAGCCCTAAGCAGCTGTTAATGCTGGATCTTCATGGATCCTTCCCAAGGATCTTCATGGATCCTTCTTTCCATAACTCCCCCCCCACCAGTAGGATTTGTTCTGGTAAGGAAAAGATAAACAAAACCTCAGCCGTTTGATCTGGAGACGCCATATTGGAGGATCTGGTCATGGATCCTCCCCCGTTTTTTTTCTTGTTTGCTCCAATTCTTCAGCCCTAAGCAGCTGTTAATGCTGGATCTTCATGGATCCTTCTTTCCTAAACTTCCCCCCCCCCCTCACCAGTAGGATTTGCTTTGGTAAGGGAAAGATAAACAAAACCTCAGTCGTTTGATCTGGAGACGTCATTGGAGGGTCTGGCCATGGATCCTCTACCCGTTTTTTTTTCTTGTTTGCTCCAATTCTTCAGCCCTAAGCAGCTGTTAATGCTGGATCTTCATGGATCCTTCCCAAGGATCTTCATGGATCCTTCTTTCCATAACTTCCCCCCCTCACCAGTAGGATTTGTTCTGGTAAGGAAAAGATAAACAAAACCTCAGTCGTTTGATCTGGAGACGCCATATTGGACGGTCTGGACATGGATCCTCCCCCGTTTTTTTTCTTGTTTGCTCCAATTCTTCAGCCCTAAGCAGCTCTTAATGCTGGATCTTCATGGATCCTTCCCAAGGATCTTCGTGGATCCTTCTTTCCATAACTCCCCCCCCCCCCTCACCAGTAGGATTTGCTCTGGTAAGGGAAAGATAAACAAAACCTCAGTCGTTTGATCTGGAGACGCCATATTGGACAGTCTGGACATGGATCCTCCCCCGTTTTTTTTTCTTGTTTGCTCCAATTCTTCAGCCCTAAGCAGCTCTTAATGCTGGATCTTCATGGATCCTTCCCAAGGATCTTCATGGATCCTTCTTTCCATAACTTCCCCCCCCCCCCAACCCACCAGTAGGATTTGCTCTGGTAAGGGAAAGATAAACAAAACCTCAGTCGTTTGATCTGGAGACGCCATATTAGACGGTCTGGACATGGATCCTTCCCCGTTTTTTTTTTCTTGTTTGCTCCAATTCTTCAGCCCTAAGCAGCTGTTAATGTTGGATCTTCATGGATCCTTCCCAAGTATCTTCATGGATCCTTCTTTCCATTACTTCCCCCCCCCCCCCCACCCACCAGTAGGATTTGTTCTGGTAAGGGAAAGATAAACAAAACCTCAGTCGTTTGATCTGGAGACGCCATATTGGAGGGTCTGGACATGGATCCTCCCCCGTTTTTTTTCTTGTTTGCTCCAATTCTTCAGCCCTAAGCAGCTGTTAATGCTGGATCTTCATGGATCCTTCTTTCCTAAACTTCCCCCCCCCCCCCTCACCAGTAGGATTTGCTTTGGTAAGGGAAAGATAAACAAAACCTCAGTCGTTTGATCTGGAGACGTCATTGGAGGGTCTGGCCATGGATCCTCTACCCGTTTTTTTTTCTTGTTTGCTCCAATTCTTCAGCCCTAAGCAGCTGTTAATGCTGGATCTTCATGGATCCTTCCCAAGGATCTTCATGGATCCTTCTTTCCATAACTTCCCCCCCTCACCAGTAGGATTTGTTCTGGTAAGGAAAAGATAAACAAAACCTCAGTCGTTTGATCTGGAGACGCCATATTGGACGGTCTGGACATGGATCCTCCCCCGTTTTTTTTCTTGTTTGCTCCAATTCTTCAGCCCTAAGCAGCTCTTAATGCTGGATCTTCATGGATCCTTCCCAAGGATCTTCGTGGATCCTTCTTTCCATAACTCCCCCCCCCCCTCACCAGTAGGATTTGCTCTGGTAAGGGAAAGATAAACAAAACCTCAGTCGTTTGATCTGGAGACGCCATATTGGACAGTCTGGACATGGATCCTCCCCCGTTTTTTTTTCTTGTTTGCTCCAATTCTTCAGCCCTAAGCAGCTCTTAATGCTGGATCTTCATGGATCCTTCCCAAGGATCTTCATGGATCCTTCTTTCCATAACTTCCCCCCCCCCCACCCACCAGTAGGATTTGCTCTGGTAAGGGAAAGATAAACAAAACCTCAGTCGTTTGATCTGGAGACGCCATATTAGACGGTCTGGACATGGATCCTTCCCCGTTTTTTTTTTCTTGTTTGCTCCAATTCTTCAGCCCTAAGCAGCTGTTAATGCTGGATCTTCATGGATCCTTCCCAAGTATCTTCATGGATCCTTCTTTCCATTACTTCCCCCCCACCAGTAGGATTTGTTCTAGTAAGGGAAAGATAAACAAAACCTCAGTCGTTTGATCTGGAGACGCCATATTGGACGGTCTGGACATGGATCCTCCCCCGTTTTTTTTTTCTTGTTTGCTCCAATTCTTCAGCCCTAAGCAGCTCTTAATGCTGGATCTTCATGGATCCTTCCCAAGGATCTTCATGGATCCTTCTTTCCATAACTTCCCCCCCCCCCCACCCACCAGTAGGATTTACTCTGGTAAGGGAAAGATAAACAAAACCTCAGTCGTTTGATCTGGAGACGCCATATTAGACGGTCTGGACATGGATCCTTCCCCGTTTTTTTTTTCTTGTTTGCTCCAATTCTTCAGCCCTAAGCAGCTGTTAATGCTGGATCTTCATGGATCCTTCCCAAGTATCTTCATGGATCCTTCTTTCCATAACTTCCCCCCCACCAGTAGGATTTGTTCTAGTAAGGGAAAGATAAACAAAACCTCAGTCGTTTGATCTGGAGACGCCATATTGGACGGTCTGGACATGGATCCTCCCCCGTTTTTTTTTTGTTTGCTCCAATTCTTCAGCCCTAAGCAGCTCTTAATGCTGGATCTTCATGGATCCTTCCCAAGGATCTTCATGGATCTTTCTTTCCATAACTTCCCCCCCTCACCAGTAGGATTTGTTCTGGTAAGGAAAAGATAAACAAAACATCAGTCGTTTGATCTGAGGACGCCATATTGGAGGATCTGGTCAAGGATCCTCCCCCGCTTTTCCCTTCTTTGCTCCATTTCTACAGCCCTAAGCAGCTGTCATTGCTAGATCGTCATGGATCCTCCTCATAACTTGTCACCATATCAACGTAAGCAGGATTTGTTCTGGTGGGGGACAGATAGTCACTATTTATGTATACTTTCATAACATCAACGCATAACTTTGTTCCAAGTTCTCTAACTGTACTGTTTTCCCTGAACGGCAATGCTCTACCTCAGTCTGATACAGTTTTCCTGTATTTTCTAATTCGGAAATCGTTTTTCAGAGCTCTATTCCCCTGCGGCGACGAGTTAGTTTGCATCATCGACGATCGCGAAGACGTCTGGAACTACTCGCCCAATCTCATCCAAGTGAAACCCTACCAGTTCTTCAGGAACACCGGAGACATCCACGACCCCAACGCTCCTCCTCTCCACAAGACTGTCAACTACTTGGCGCCAGGTTAGAGACGCTTTGGGTTTTCTAGAGAACACAAAATCCATCTTTTGAGTTTGAAATTCTACTACGACTTAAGATTTTTGTACTTTTATCTTAATTTATGTATTAATGTCTCATCGTTGGAAGAACTTTGAAGAGAATTTCTCAATTTCACCAGAAAATTTCTCATTTTTTTCAAGAGATTTTCTCATTTTCTTGAGAGATTTTCTCATTTTCTTGAAAGATTTTTTCATTTTCTCAAAAGAGTTCCTCAATTTTACAAGAGATTCTCTCATTTCCTCGAGAGGTTTTCACGTATTCTTGAGAGATTTTCTCATATTCTCGAGGGATTTTCTTCAGAAGTTTTCTCATTTTCTCAAGATGTTTTCTCATAGTCTCGAGAGAATTTCTCATTTCCTTGATAGGTTTACTCATTTTCTCAATAGAGAATTTCACAAGAAAATGTTTCATTGTTTAAAAAAAAATTCTCATTAACTCGAGAGATTTTCCCATATTTTTGAGAGATTTTCTCATATTTTTGAAAGGACTAATTTTCTCAATAGAGAATTTTTCAATTTCACAAGAAAATTTCTCATTTTTTCAAGAAATATTCTCATTTTCTCGAGAGGTTTTTTCAGTTTCACAAGAACATTTCTAATTTTCTTGAGAGAATTTCCCCTTTTTTTCAATAAATTGAGAATTTCTCATCTTTATGTGACATTTAGTTGGAAAAGAGTCGGAAACAATGGTGAACTGTCTCAAAGCTGAAGCCGTATAAAATTGAGCTTTTCAATTTTCAGTAAATTCTCTGTCTTTGTGGAAATCTTCGTCCTCTATCTTATAAGACTTCTTTTGAACCCAAAATTCTCTGATAAAGTTTCTAAATTTTCCACTTATTGGAAAATTCCGAGATACTCCAAGAAGAAATTCACTGGAATTTCTACTTGAAAAATTTTGAAATAAACTTCCTTGGATCTTTCCAGTTTGAAGTTGCAATGATATTATTGATGAGTTACGTGAAGAGTCCAGAAAGAGCAGAAGTGACATCTATTTGACCAGGAATTCTAGTTGTCTCTATGACCTAACCAACATCCCACCCAACTAGAAGAAAATTTGGTAAAAAATGAGTCAGAATTTGTAATTTACAAAAATTGTCCGCTATATTCTGGGATTCTCTTCAGGCGTCCGTGTCAAAGAGAAGCGACCTCCCACTCCCGAGGCTTTGGTGCCCAAAAGCGACAGCCCTGGAGACCTCCTCAAAGAAGAAGACGAAGCGTTGAAAGACGACATCAAAGATGAGGAGATGCCGCAAGAGGTCGAAACCAACGATAAGGATCCCTCGGCGACGACGAATAGCAATGACAAGTTGCCAGTTGAGTCAAACAACATCAAGCAGGATCTGAAGGGGGAAGAAAAGGAGGAGAAGATGAAACCTGAAGACGTCCCTGTTGAAAAAGAAGTTGAAGAGAGCAAGGAAGAGAGCGACACAAAGATGGAAGTCAACAACTTTGTGGATCGAAGCATGGAGGAAGAAGACAAAAATATCGAAGAGGTTAGTTTTCCATAAATCATTGGTTTACTCCCCTTATTTTCGCCAAAGGTGATGAGGCTAAACAGGCCTCTAGTGTGATTCTCTAAATAAGAGAGTCAAACGTTTTTCCAGCTCTTTAATTTCAATGAGGGCCTTAACACTTTCAATGCAGGCCCTGAAACCAAGACTATGCCCAGGCACGGGAGCCTCCATGGAAGTAAATATCACAGTACTTTTCTGTTATACCCCCCCTCCTCTATTTTACAACTTTCGCGAATGTTTCACGCCCACCCGATGTTTCTAGGCACCGGTAATGATTCCTTTTCACATTTTATCAAATTCATGAATGCTCAGATTGAGGGAGTGAAGAGACATCGGTGAATTCTTGGAAAAACAAGGGGGTAAAGTCATTGACCAGGGGCGCTGCATGCTTGCTTGGTTCCAATACCTTCCCGATGAATTGGTTGGTTTAAAAACATCTCTTCACAAAGGTTAGGAGATAAGGAACGTGAATAATAATTGCAAAGGCAGGCCGTTCATTTTTTTGTTCAGTCACAATGGAAGTACCGACTAGGGATGAGCATCGTTTGGAAACTGCCGATAGTCACCATCGAATAAACTATGGTGGGTCTCCTGACTAGCCGCTGCCCCCTGAGATACCATCTCAACAAGATGGGCAAGTCCAGGACAGTTGAGTGTCCTGCTGTTGCATGTACCATGTTCCGGCATTTTGGTAAGGGTGCTCTTGTCCCGGCCGAAATTGCTCGGGAAACGCCCGAAAAACGTCTTCACTTTGTAAAAGAAGAGGTTTTCATACGAGCACTTAAGTGAAAAGGGAATCCTGTCAAATAGATCAATCTTATGGTCTAAGTGACTAAGGGCTTGCCCCGTCCCAATAAATATTAAATAATTAAAAAAAGGGCCCTTTAAATCAAAAATGTAAAGAATTATTTAGCAAATTAAGAGCTAAGGTTGACAAAAAAATTCAATGTTTGGCCTGGACTTGAACAGGGGACCGCCAGTTGGAATTTTGGGTCTCCTTGGTGCTCCAGATGCGAGGTGAGAGGTGAGTCCATTGCGAAAAGGTCGATTTAAAAATTCCACAAAGGCAAGCTTCCTCTTGCTGTCCTACAACCAAATAATTTGAGGAGGTGAGCAATTTGGTTGATCATCCTCATGAAGGCACAACTGAGGGGAAGAAGTAGTGGATTTGTAGGTAGTTTTTGCTCACCAGAGTTCGTCCATAAGTCCGCCGACAGGTTGATTTGGGATCCTGCGACCCAGGAATGTTTCTTCTTCCGAATTGCCTGGAATTTCCTCTCGTAGATCGGGAAACGTTCAAAGGAGCGGCATATGGGGCTTGCTGGATCCCTACCACGTCGAGATGGTTGCAATAAAAATCCTGCTGCCTGGTGAGATTAGAGAAGGGCTTGGACGAGGTGGCGAAGCGAGAAAACAAGTTCAGAGTCCAGTACAGCGCAGCAATAAGAATGAAAAGGATAAAATTAAACTGCCTATCTTGTACTAGTAAAAGTAAAGTAAAGTAAACAACCATTTCAGGTTGGATTTTCGTCCGACTGCCATTCCTGGCGTTGCTGATGTCATCAGCTGTCTTCCAAAAGGAAGTGCTCAACTAGTACTTTTTTTTTCGGCAGGTAGGTGAGAAAATCTTTAAGATCCACAGGTGGAGTTGGATCTCCTAAGATACCTTGAAGGATCCGCGACTTCAAGGTTATGTGGGATTCAAACCCACTAAAAAAACACCTCCTTTTCTCCCACGTTGGATGATCAGCCTGGAACTGTTTAACACATTACTTCAGGCTGAGTCCTGGGGCACTTCATCAGTTCTGGATGGCGGGACGGACCAGGTGTTCCCTTCTCTGTCTCTCTCGTTCTAACAATGTCTTCCTTGTCAGGATACTCTCTGCGTACGCTGCCACAAGACTCCAGCTCCTCTCACCTTCCAGCATCTTGCTGACGACAGCTTCTGGTGTTGGAATTTGGGGAGTTAATCCCAGCTCTGCCAGCAGCTGGCTTCTTTCAGCTTCTGAAAGAAGCCTTCAGCCGCCCATTTGGTGCATTTGAAAAAGGTGTGCAGCGCATCATCATCTTCTCTCTTCTGGCAGTGCGGACATGTTGGGACAGTTACCTTTCCGATTTTATGTAGATAGGCATAAAGCAGTCCATGTCCTGTGAAGAATTGTGTGAGGAAAAAGTTCAATTCTCCATGCTTCCTGTCCGTCCATTTCTGGATGTTTGGCACTAGCCGTGCGGTCCACCGTCCTCTATATTCTCTTGTCCATATCTCTTGCCAGCTTACCATCGTGCAATCTCTTTCTTCCTTGGCTATGCGGGACCTGTCTCCTTCATCCCTTCTGTCGAAAATCCTTTTTCTCTCTGAAGCCATCAGCTGGATCGGTATGACACTGGTAAGCACAAAGATAGCGGGTTCTGACACTGTTCGGTAAGCACAGGCGATTCGTAGAGCTCCTCTTCGCTGCACAGCTATCAGTCTCTGTCGGAGATACGCCACACTCAGTGCATCCGCCCACACCTCCGCTCCATACAAGAGAATTGACTCCACCACTGTCATCATCAAGCGTCTCTTGCATGATCTAGGGCCATTTATGTTTCTCATAAGGTGACAAAGAGCTGCCGATTTTTGTGCAGCCCTGTCTGCAGTTCTTGTTAAATGTTCACCAAATGTGATTTTTGTGTCCAACATGACTCCTAGATATCTGGCTGCTGGTTTAGTTGTTATTTCAGTGTTTCCGATCCGCATTGGGATGATGGTAGGTATGCGCTTACGGGTGAAGATGACTACCTCTGTTTTTGATGTAGCTAGTGCCAGGCTATGTTCTTCCATCCACTCCGTTACTCGTGTCATGATCTGCTCCAACTTGACTTGGGCTGAATCCATTGTCCTTGCGAGTACTACTGCTGCCACATCATCAGCATGATATGCTGTTGGATATTATCCAACAAGGAAACAGTCCTCAGGCCGGTTACGCTAATTCACAGAAAATGCCGAGACACACGGAAACTCCAACTATCAAACACTGTAGGCACCGACCTGTTACTTTATTTCGATACAAAACTAAAAACGTCTGCCAAGTAGGTGTGTCACATAGCTTCCCCGTATGTTATGGCTGTTACAAGGGTTTTACGTTTGCGCATGCGCGCTACCATCAGTCCGGGGGTGATGATTTTCACAGGGGACCATCTACGCCAACCTGCACAATCCCATTACATCGAAATCGGACAATAACTTCGTAGTATTGCCCGTTACAAAGATTTCATGACAGACAGAGAGCCAAAATTTTTCAGGAAGGTCTAAAACGTAAAACAATTTCGATTTTGGAGAAATTTTTCTTTTCAACCCTGAAAAGTGAAAAAAATACTTCTATTACCTTGGTAGACTCGGAAGCAAAATTGATACTAAAACGCAGCAAATTATTACACAAAGGTTTATTATTTTTCTATATAGTAAATCACTCGTCTGCAAAGCCACCAACCAACACGAAGAAAAACATCGATCGCAATCGGTCAGCTAAAATTTGAACGGATATTAGGCATCTTTTGCGATTCACAGTGTTTTTGATTCATCGTAAGCCCAATCATTAAATTCACGTAGGGAGCGAACGATTTGTCCTACAGGGCTCCGCGTGGTCTCTAAAAATCTTTTAAATTCAATACTATCATAAATTGGTGAAAAAACAATACCTTTATATCTAAATTTTCAAAACTTCAAACCTTATTTTTCAACCTTTAGAAGTGACCTACATCAACCAAAATCTTCGGGGCACAACTAGACCCCAAATGGAGCCTACATACCAAATTTCATCAAAATCAGTCAATGCTAACTGGGGAAAGTGCCGCGTACGGCGGACGGACGGCCAAATTTTTATTTGATTTTCGGATTCTACGTACCTTGAAACGTAAACCAACAAAATTTTTTTGAGGGGGGTTAACCTTTTTTTTTTGGTCGATTCCCAAGGTTCATTATTGAAAATAATAAACCAAAATTGGAATCAATATTATTGAATTGACTTTGGTTAAATAACCAATAACAAAGACAATGCAATATTGGGGAACCAATCAAAATTCGAGAAACCTGAAGTGAGAATCGATTGTTTTAGCTACAAGCACCGTTGCTTGTTACCGCTAATAGACCATAGATCTATGGTCGGATGATGATGTCGGATGATCGATGGTAGGACCCCGTCGTATGATGCATTCCACAGTTGAGGACCTAGTAGCTCAACTAGTACTAGATAGGGTTCAGCTGTGGCCGAGCGAGTTCCGGCATGTGTCTCTGGAGACGAGACTCGGACCAGTTGCGGGGCCGTGAGTTCGAGGCTCGCCTTGGGAGCATATTTTCGGGTAAGCCAGTCGCAGTTCCCCCTCGTCCCAACCCAGGGCGGTGAGGCAATGGGAAGCCATGAGCGCAATCATCAGAACAAATTCTGATCTTCCCTTAGGAAGACAGCTGATGACGTCCGCGACGCCAGAAATGGCAGTCGGACGAAAATTCAAGCTGAAATGGTTGTTTACTTACTTACTTACTTAGTAGTGTGTACCCAGCTTAATACATCTTCAGAAGAATCATAGATGGCGACTGTACTTGATGGTGGAAAGTGTCGACTAGTTGAGACTCCATGATGTAGTATACATCACCTGTGACTGGGGGAGTCCGGCCTGATGTATTATAACATCAGCCGCATTGAAAGTGTAAGGCTTTAAATTTTGATAGTTTTAGAGTACTTTTTGGTTTTTGGCGGGGATATGACTTGTGGTTCTTGAATCTATTTCAATTATCTACAAATTTCATTCGCACCGCTGAATCAGGTGTGCAAGAAAATGGACGAAGACGACGACAGTCTTTACAAGGAGGAGATCTCAGACAAAAGCGACGACAAGTCCGAGAAAGGAGTCGATAAGGCGGTCGACGACGGGATGATCGACGTCGAAGACGACGATGACTACTTGCTCTACCTGGAGGCCATCTTGCAAAGGATCCATAGGAGGTTCTATAAAGTACACGACAAGGTGAGAGGGGAATCTTACACATCCTACGACGGGAGACCCAAAAATAACGAGACTTTTGTTATAACACTCTGAAAAGCGTGGTAAAAGCGTGCACAAACATGAGGAGGCACAGGCTGGCAGCGAGGTAATACATTCTTTGACAAAACTTTCGATATTTATAGATTATTTTTATTCCCTTGAAGAATCGGAGAATCGATTCGAGAATCGGTCCGAGTTTTTTCATCAGACGGTTGAGGGAGATAAATTATCATCAATAATAATCCCTTCTACCAGTAACCATCACAACCACATGGGGAAGGAAAATGGATGAAGATCGTTGCTTATCACAACCTAATGACCAAAACATGAGAAACACCACTTCAACCTATCACGATGGAACTTATAATTCATCACGTCATTAATTTATACATATAATTGATTCTTTTTATTTACCCATCAGGGAAGGTTAGGGCCATGAGGCCCTCTCTTCCACCTCCCCTGGGCATTGATGGAAGGTTCTTGAAGAAAAATTAGTTGGTTGTCATTTACGCAGAAGTTATACAGCTTTTTCGTGGCATAAATTGCCTGACCCACAGCAGGAGTCTCATTATTTTTGGGTTCCTCTTGTACTTTCATCTAACGCCAATACGTATCTTACATTCACGCGTATTAATGTATTATTTCAACATTTTTAAAAATCAGAAAGAAGACGGCGAAGCAAGTATGAAGTGGGTTTTGGCCAAAGAGCGAAGTTCCGTCCTCAAAGGATCCGTAATCGTTTTCAGTGGACTAGTCCCCCTGAAGGCGTCACTCAACGAATCTGGTGAGTATCTTCCAGTAACAATTACACTTGCCAGTAAACGAAATAAAACCGTGAAGTCAGCGCATGGATTTCACGTGAATTTTCATTCAGACTGAACTCTTCAAGTTGCGTGAGAGAAGTGATGAGGGAGCGTTTTCAGTGTTGCCAACTTAAGAGCTATAAATTACCGTAGATCATCAGCATCAACATCAACTTCGACAAACACCTTCAGTAACCTGGTATTGCTGACCAGAAATCATCTCCTCTCACAATAATAAACTCTGGTGATAAACTGGTTTTGTAAACCAGAAGCTGACACCTCAAGTTTCAATAAGCCGGTTTGTACAGTCCTTCTAGGAATAGCAAAGTTAGCAACATCCTTGAAATGGAGCACATTTCGTACTATATCTCTCATTCATTGATTGTACTGAGGAAATAGGACGTATAAAATTCATGTGCTGACTTAACTATTCAGGGTGTTAAGGGGGTTCGACCGCAAAATGAGCCAGTAGCGCACCTCACGTCTTCATTTGATTATGATTCAAAAACTATCAAGTCAATTATTTTCAAACTTTCACAAAATATTCTACACTGTACTAAACTACTGTGAACATCTGAATCGGTTACGGTAAGAAACAAAAATGACAAAAATCGCCAAAGACAGATTTCCAAACAACAGAAATACCCAATTTATGTACCTTTTTCTCAGAAACGGTACACACCAGTGAAACTATGTTTCGAAACGTTGTAGGTATAGTCTTCATGAACATTGTGGTGGAAGGGATTTGAAGAAAACGAACCAGGGTGGGTGGGGACGATCAAATATTCAATGTGATAAATTAGCCCGTTTTTCAAAGGCTTCAGTCGCTCATAACTTATTTCAAAACGAAAATATTGCCATTTCGTCTCATACCAATACTCACAAACAATAAACCTTGAAAAAAAAAAGTCTGCCAAGTTGGGTGGGCAGTATAGCTTCCTCACTCATTGTAACATGGACGTATAGAATCAGTTGGCGAAAAAATTATGATTCAAAGAGTTATTGAATACCAAAATATTGGCGATAATATGCGGGATAGGGTTGCAGGTATTAATGTTTATTATAGTGTTGTAAAAATTTCATCGAAATTGGTTGAATAGTTTCGGAGTTTTGGTTGTAACAATAAATTTAAAGTTCGCGCATGCGCAGCGGCTATTGCTTGACCAATTTGATTGAAACTTATAGGGTGTCTCTTAGAAGTTAGTCCCTAACTAACCTCCAAATTTGAGCAAAATCGGTTCATTAGAAACCGAGGTTCCAGGAAATTCACGTTTGCGCATGCGCACTCGCTCCTATTGGTCCGAAGGTGCTGAAATTGATAGGGGACCGTCTAGGACCTAACCCGCACAATCCCTGAAAATTTCATCAAAATCGGACCACAGGTTAGTATAGTTTTGCCCGGGACAAGGATTGACCACAGACAGACCGACAGACACGGAACCAAAATTGTTCGGGAAGCTCTAAAACGCAAAAAGCAAGTGGAAATTTTGATTTTGGAGGACATTTTTTTTTTCACTTCTTTCACGAATACAAAGTTTCTCTACCTTCGGTAGTGAGGAAGCAAAAATCAAGTGGATACCTCCAGTAGTTCTAGAGAATTAGGTACATGAACGTCGAAAAACATCATTTTTCAGAACAGCTGATTTTCTGAAGTCATGTCAACCAGCAGTGTTACCAAGCGAGTTCGCGCTCTGTGCAACTCTTCCATTACTCTTGTGTAATTATTCTTCTTCTTTCTAAGGTCAGCTACTTTCATTTTATACTATCCATGTTTCGAAAAGGAGAGGAAGAAGATGTAGTAGGTTACAAAGATACAGGTTTTGTTTATTTTACTGTTGGTGTTGTGTTGTTTGTCTTGGTCAATTTTTCTGTGGTTTTTACCATCGTGTTACCTAAGATTTCCAGTTATAAGTCTCCGTATTGTTTTTTTTCTCAAAAAATGCCTCGAAGTACGCGAGTGTACAAAAAGCGACCTAAACTGCACGTCCTCAACATGAATAAACGACGACAATCAAAGAAGGCGATGAACCATCCTACGCTCCGGGAGGATATTGATCTATGTTTGAGAGGCTGAAAAACAGATTTCTACTTACAATTTTGAGATTTTTTTTTTTTGAAATGTTCACAAAACAGTCTAGTTTAATAAAAAATTATGAACCAAAAATCGAAAAAAAAAAATAATTTGTTGTTGAACCCCCTTAACCTTAATATAATGCGTTATCTGATACACCCAGTGTAGAATCGGGAGATTGACAAAGGGACAACTACTAGTGCTGGTCGTTTTAACCTGCGAAATTAATGGACTGTAACTACTAGGAAGAAAGGGGGATCGGCTGTATGTTAAATAGGTACCTAACAAGGTACTTACGGGTGACGACGTCGATAAAGCTTACCGGCCGGTAAGTATCCAGGGATGAGGAGAGCGATTCGTGAAGTAGGTAGACCGCCGAAGTTACACACAGCCGAATATTATGATAACAGGGAAACTAAACAGTCGAACTATTGTGGGTTAACAATTAAACGATTTGACGACGTTAACAACAAGAATTTAGGTAACAACTTATTAGAATTTCATGAACAAACGAAAAACAAATACGAAAAAAAGCGAGAGAGGTTTGACGGGGGGTTCACGACACACACAGTGAAAACGAGAGACAACTGCCACCGTTATCATCAGAATCGGGGTAGTAGACGATGTGACCGCGCGTGGCAGCACCTTGCAGACAAACATTTCTGGCGCCCACAAACGAATGCATTGTACACCGCCCACCCAAAATGAACATTTTGTGAACCCCTACCGCCCTACAAGTAACTTATTGATCATCAGAAGAATCGGTGGGTAACTTAGCTAGTTTAGCCACCGGGCGTACATAAAGACGAGTAGAAGTACGTACGCGTGCGGAACGTGCCACACCATCCACCCCAGGTTGAAGTTCCTCCACCCGAGCAATAGGCCATTCCAATGGCGGTGACTTGTCTCCCAAAATCACGACAACATCCCCCACTTGCAAGGGGTCCCGATCAGAAGTCCAGCGTTGACGCCCAATGAGGGTATGGAGATACTCTGCCTTCCACTTCGTCCAAAATTGTTGCGCCGCACGTAGCACATGCTGCCACCGAGAAAGGTGAGAGGTAGGGACCTCCTGTAAACAAGCCTGTGGGGAGCATAGCAGCGGCTCTCCGATGAGAAAGTGTCCAGGGGAGAGGTATGTGACAGCACTTTCTGGGTCAACTGGGATGGAGCAGAGTGGCCTACTGTTAAGGATGGCTTCAATGCGTACTAAGACAGTGACCATCTCCTCGTAGGTGAAGGTACGATGGGATGTGACATGCTGCAGGTGACGTTTTGCGGATTTAATTGCAGCCTCCCATAGTCCACCCATCCATGGAGCCTCAGGAGGATTGAAATGATATGAAACTTCACGGGATGATAGAGTGTCAGCTACCATAGGTGCCACATCCTGTAGAAATTGCTGCAATGCTTTGCGTTCCTGGGCTGCGCCCACAAAGTTCAGACCATTGTCACAATAAATGTCTGTGCAGAGTCCACGTCGAGCCATGAGTCTTTCCAAAGCTCCCTGGTAAGCTGCAGTTGTCAGGTCTCCCACCAGTTCAATATGGCATGCCTTTGTGGACATGCATACGAACATTGCAATATAGGCTTTATATTGCCTTGAAGTACGATGAGGGCTCATTTTAATCATTAATGGGCCTGCCATGTCCACAGCTGTCCTTGAGAATGGGCGTGAAGGGGTTGTGCGGACCTCTGGTAAATCTGCCATTCGTGGGTGAGATACTGTTGAGCGCACACGAGTGCAGGCCACACATCTATGAATACATGAACGGAGCACAGAACGTAGACCAGGTATCCAATAAGTACGCTGAATGGCAGTTTGGACTGCACGCGGACCACCATGAAATTGCCACAGGTGATAGTGGTGACACAGGAGCCGAGTCAGGGGGGCCTCTTTTGGTAATAGCAGAGGATGTTTGCTGTGTGTTGGCAGGATGGAGTTTCCCAACCGACCGCCCACCCTGAGGAACCCATCTCCATCAATGAAAGGGGACAACGGCCGTAAGGATTTACTGCAGGGTCGTCCCTTGGTGATAGCTCGCTGCTCCAAATGGTAGTAGTGAGCCTGTGTGACACGGACACAAAGTTGTGTAGCCCGCTGCAATTCACTCACTTTTAGTACTCCATACACTCTGGTGACGCCTTGCTGTGAGTTATACCGGAAACGTAGAATCCATGCTAACACCCGTCGAACCCTGTTGAAGCTGGAGATGCGCTGGATCAGGTCGAGTACCAGCTTACCATGAGTACTGGATGTGGTAAGGAGTGAGGTGACTGGTGGCGAGTTAGATGGCTTGAATTCCTCATGGCCTGAGAGGGGTGGTAAGGACGAACGAGGTGCCGGCCACCCAGAGACTGGCAGCTCTAAAAAAGCTGGCCCTGACCACCAAAGGGAGAGGTCAACAAGTGAGGCTGGCTCCAAGCCCCGTGAAGCACAATCCACAGCATTCCAGTGGGATGGCACATATCGCCATTGAGTAAGGTGCGTATGATTCAGCACCTCCACCACACGATTCGCAACGAAAGTTTTAAGGAGGTGAGGCGAGGTATGTAACCATGATAGAACGGTGGTGGCATCAGTGAACAGATGAACTTCCTCAATGCCCAAACGCTCCCTGATGAGTTGCACTGAAGTAAGAAGTCGACCCAACAGCACAGCACCACAAAGTTCCAGTCGTGGGATGGTCTGAACCTGTAATGGAGCCACCTTAGTCTTAGCCTTCAACAATTGGACAGTTATTCGGCCATCTGGGGTGACTGAACGCAAATAGACTGCTGCTGCATACCCAAGGCTTGAGGCATCTGAGAACCCAATGAGTTGGTATGAAGTAGCCTCCGACAAAGTACACTGCCGAGGGATCTCCAGGGATGACAAGACCGGGAGCTGACTTGCAAAGGCCACCCACCGTGTAGCGAATTTTTGAGGTAAGGGAGAATCCCAATCTAATTTTTCCATCCACAGTTCCCGCAGGAACACTTTGGCCCAAAATATTACGGGGGATAACCAGCCCAATGGGTCAAATACTGATGCAATCTGGGAGAGGATAGCACGTTTAGTGGAGGCAGCATCCGGGGGATGGATATGGTACGAGAAGGCATCCCGTGCTGGGTCCCAATAAATGCCCAGGATATGTAAACTTGGTGAACGATCTGGTCGGAGTTGCAAGGAGGATGCTTGGTGCTCTGGGGGAATATCAGAGAGTACCTCCCGGTGGTTTGTGGCCCATTTTCGCAGCTCGAAACCACCATGCTGAAGCAGTGCTTGCAGTTCCTGCTTGAGCTGCACTGCAACAGCTGGATTGGCCACGGAGGTACAGCAGTCATCCATGTAGGTGGAGTCTCTCAACACCTGTGCAGCCAGGGGGTAGGCCTCGCCATGGTCCCTCACTAACTGAGAAAGAACACGCTGTGCTAAAAATGGTGCACAACTGGTGCCATAGGTTACTGTACGCAACTGATACTCTTGCACTGGTTGATCCTCTGTTGCACGCCATAGGATATGCTGGTACTTGCAGTCCTCCTCAGCTATCTGGATCTGTCGATACATCATACGAATATCTGAGGTTAGCGCCACGGGGTGAAGGCGAAAAAGAGTAAGGACGTCGGAAATGTCCTTCTGGAGTGGTGGCCCAGTCAACAAGCGATCATTGAGGGAGAGTCCTGAAGTATCCTGGCAGGACGCATCAAAGACCACCCGTACAGGACTGGTCACAGAATCACGCTCAATAGCAAAATGTGGTATATAACAAAGACCTGGTGATTTGGCTAGCTGCATGTGTCCGAGTGAAAGGTATTCCTGAAGGAAGGAATGGTAAGCCAGTCGTAGTGGAGTATTGTTGCGAAGTCTAGTCTCCAAATTGCACCAACGTTTCAGTGCAATTTCCCGAGACTGGCCTAGAGGTGGAAGTTGAGATTGATCCCGGAAGGGTAGCCTCACTGAATATCGACCTGATGGCAGACGAGTAAACGTGGATTGGAAGTGATTCTCTGCTGCCTCATGAAGAGGATCCGCGGGAACCTCATTGACCACCTCCTCTGACTGCCAAAAACGCTGAACTGAATCCTCCAAGGACATCACCCCAGTGAGCAGTGTCAAGCTCATGGGGCCCGGAGCTGGGACTGCTGATGGTATGCGTCCCATAATTGCCCACCCAAACACTGTCCTCAGCGCCGTTGGTCGCCCATGAATCACCTCGCCACAACCCTGCAATACTTCGTCGATCATTTCAGCACCCATGAGGAAGTCAATCGTGCCTGGCTCGTGGAAAGCTTGATCTGCCAGGTCCAAATGTGAGAAGCGCTCGATTACTTCAGGAGAGAGATGTGCCTTAGGTTGATCATGACAGATATGCGAGACTATGGCTGCCTGTGCAGTTATCCGGGTGTCAGGAGCTAAACGAGATGCCAGTACACATGAAACCATACCGCTGGAGCTACCTACTGGTTGTTGCATCGCCCCGCAGAGTGCCTGTCGAAATGGTGTGACAGGCAGTCCTATCCGCTGGTTGCAACTGCCTGTAATCATGTTGATTTCTGAACCTGGATCCAAGATGCAGCGGATTGGGACCCACCTGAGGTTAGAATCCAGTATGAGTGCCTGTATGGTTGCCAGTACCACCACTGGCCTGGCCACCGGAACCTGAGAAGCGCCCGTCAGCAGAGATTGGACTGCTGATGGATCCGGAGAGGGTGGTGGATTGTCATTGCTAGCAGGTACCTGCGCGTCTTTGTCCACATGCAACGTGGAATGATGAGACGAACTCTTACAGGAACTACATCGCCCTCGAGAGCGGCACTGCGAGGACATGTGAAGACCCAGGCACTGATAACAACGTTTGGTACGAGCCAACCAAGCCCGCCTATCCACAGTGGACATTGCTAGATACTCCGTACAGTAGTAGAGTTTGTGCTCGACCGAGGAACAATAAGGGCAAGATGGTGGTGCAGCTGAGGGAGAAGTAGGAGAGACAAGCAGAGCTTGCGCCCCTTGATATTTAGAGTAGGCAGCCCTGACAGGAGGAGTCAGCTTAGCAGGCACTGGAAGCTTAGTATGTTTGGAATTCCCTGCAGTTTGATCCATGATCTGCTTGATTTTGACTTGCTCTCGCACGAAAGAGGTAAGTTCTCCAAAGGAAGGTATCTGAGTGTGATTACCTAAGCTGAGTTCAAACAAGCCTTTGGTATTGGAGGGTAAACACCGAAATGCTAAGGAGAACATAATGAAGTCATGAGGATCTTCAATATTTAAATTGCAGAAGGCCTGCATATTTGTACCAAATATATCTAGAAACTCTTGCAGCTCGTAGATGCCATCATTAGATAACGGCGAAAATGAAAACATTTTATTCAAATGATGAGTCGCTCGAACCCTGACATTATTGTAAGTCTCACAAATGGTTTGGTAAGCTATTAAATAATCTGCATCGGTAATGTTCAAATTCTCAATAAGTTTCCGAGGCGGTCCAGTAAGTAGTGACCTCAAGTATGTAAGTTTGACGGATCCGGAGAGGGAACTATGATGAATTGCCGCATTGTATAGTGCGAAAAAATTATTAAATGCATCTGGATCTCCACCCCACACCGGAACCTCTAACTTGGGCAATTTAATGTGGGAATTGTTGTTGGCATTTGTCGGAGGTGTGTCCACCACCATGGAAGTATTAGGCGATGATGACCCCACTTTCGTTAGAGTGCGTTCAGTGGAGCGAACAGCATAATACATGTCGTAGAAGGCTTTACTGACAGATCGACAAGACAATTGATCAGCATCCGCCGCATCTATGTTGGCCTCCATGATGTCAGACATCACCGACTCGAATTGTACTCGAATATTATCTAGATTCGCGCAACCTGCCAAAAATACGTTGTTAGTTCCAGGTTGAACATTTTCAGTTTTGGTCATGTCATGGATTTGTTGAAGTTGATGGTAGACACCTTCCCTTTTACGACGCAACAGACGTAACGTACGAAGGACGTCTTCTGAAGTCTGTGTGATTGCCATTATGAAAGATAGATCGAATGAGAGACAATAACTCGAAAGCTTGTTCGTTCAAGCGGACAACTTTGACCAGAAAATATGAAAGAATTATTACCTATGAGAACTAAGGTTCAACTTGTACCATTGACTTATTACACGGAATAGAATCGTGAAGCAACAGGAATGAAAATAGTGAAATGAACCTAACTTGACCACGTGAATGACTGGCCAATTAACACAACGATCACCCAATTGTCAACCTAATTGTTTGGTATAAATTACGTAAATGTGAGAAAATACATAACAAAGATCTCAAGTAGGTAGTGTAAATCAATATTTCGACTGTTTAATTCAAATAAGTATATTTTGAATGACCCGGTTCGCCAGGACCACTTGTAGAATCGGGAGATTGACAAAGGGACAACTACTAGTGCTGGTCGTTTTAACCTGCGAAATTAATGGACTGTAACTACTAGGAAGAAAGGGGGATCGGCTGTATGTTAAATAGGTACCTAACAAGGTACTTACGGGTGACGACGTCGATAAAGCTTACCGGCCGGTAAGTATCCAGGGATGAGGAGAGCGATTCGTGAAGTAGGTAGACCGCCGAAGTTACACACAGCCGAATATTATGATAACAGGGAAACTAAACAGTCGAACTATTGTGGGTTAACAATTAAACGATTTGACGACGTTAACAACAAGAATTTAGGTAACAACTTATTAGAATTTCATGAACAAACGAAAAACAAATACGAAAAAAAGCGAGAGAGGTTTGACGGGGGGTTCACGACACACACAGTGAAAACGAGAGACAACTGCCACCGTTATCATCAGAATCGGGGTAGTAGACGATGTGACCGCGCGTGGCAGCACCTTGCAGACAAACATTTCTGGCGCCCACAAACGAATGCATTGTACACCCAGAATTATAAAATATTATGGCTTGGATAACCACTCGAAACCTCGTTGGATCCGTGTCTTCAGGTACTGTGGTTATGGCTACGAAGATGGGAGCAGTTGTGGAGGAAGAACTCTCCGAAAAGACGACCCACCTCGTAGCAGCGGCGAGAGGAACGGCCAAAGTCCACCAGGCGAAGAAAATGAAAGGCGTCAAATCCGTGTCTCCTCATTGGCTGCTTACAACCGCTCACAGGTAACAACTTAGTAGATTTCGCCTCTGAATTTAGGTGTCACGGAATCATTTCCACTTCCCCTGGTGCAAATCCTCTTTGAAAATGTTTCATTTCAGGTGGGAAAAGGTGGACGAGAGGCTGTTTGAAGTCGGGACTGGGGGACCTCTTCCTCTGTCGAAGCTGATGCCTCAGCCGAACAAGGATCTGCCGCAGTTCCTCACTCTGTCCAAGGAAGAGATGGACGCCATGGCCCTGGAGGTGGAAGACGACAGCAGCGAGAATGGTAAGTACTTCTTGTTGTACGTCCCATAACTCATAGAGTACCCACATGTTGTTTCGTCCTATTAGCGAATACTTGGTCTAGCCATAAGTTCTGTCACACAGTTTTAAGGAGTTTAGTAATACCACATACTGATTTGAAATTTTGGTTCGTATTTGGACATATCTATGAGCTAAACCAATTCACTTTACTCGAAGTGTCCTCCATTTGACTTGACACAAGCCTTGAGACGTCGGGGCCAGTCGTCAATCAATGCACGCACCTTATCCAGGGGTATTTCTTCAACGGCTCTAACTAATGCGCGTTTGAGGGAGTCAATGTAGGGGTGAGCTCTTCTACAGGCCGTAGCCTCCGATTCGGGCCATAATTTGTAACCCAAAGGATTAAGGTCAGGGCTCACCGAGGGCCACTCTTCAGCGCTTGAACTCTGGCAAATTGTCTCTCAACCAAGCTTGCGTGTTCCAGCCTTCTGGGCTGGTGCCGAATCTTGCTGAAACACCCAGTGCTCTCCATTGAAGAATGTCTCATTCGAGGGAAGTGCGACACCTTTTAAAACTCCATCTAGGTACATTTTGGCAATTGTTTTCACGCCCTTCACAAAAATGTAGATTTGTGACACCTTTCCAGGAAATTCCCCACCAAACCGTCGCACTCGCTGGAAAATGTCCTGTTTGAACTGGACATGAACCACTTCTGAAGCTTCTAGGGAACTTCTTGCATTAACTCTATCATTTCGTTGATTGAATTTTTCTTTGATGGTGAAAATTTTCTCATCTGTGAAGAGGATTGAACGATGAGCATTGTTGGCTTACCGACTGGGAAGCACTTTGCTTCTTTCCTTTTTCTACTTTTTTTTCAAGGAGGAGTGAGGGCGTGCCCAGTGTACCTACAATGTGCTCTGAGTCCAAGGTCCTATTTAGAAGTCGGGGAAGGGAACGAGCGGAAATATTCATTCCTCTCCACATAACACTTTGCTTATACAAGTTATCTCAAAGTTGCGGCTGTCGGAAGAGACTTTGGACGCCTCCTTGAAGGTCTCATTGAACCTTTCAGTGGTAGGTAGATTAAAATGAACCAGTGGTTGAATCTAGCTGATTTCAGCAATTTAAAATCTCTCCAGCTGACTTATAATAATAGAACCACCACTGCTGCTCGATTTCCATTGTGAGAGAACACGGTGTCAACTGACGAGGAAAGCATCACCCTCAATGGAGTATGGTGCTGAGTTGCTGGTCACAGCATCTGATACTGCTTTGTCCAGGCTGGCTACCACTCAGAATAGAGCTCTCCGTCTCATAACTGGTGCCCCTAAGTCCACTCCAATAGCAGCGATGCAATTGCAAAGTGAAATTGAGCCAGTGGCTCTCAGATGGGAGGCTGCAGCAGTTAAGCTGCATGAACGCCTGAAGAGAGGCAAGAATGGATACTGGGAGAGGTACCAGCCTGCAACCGAGAGATTGTCAACCCAGCATACCTTTACATCAAAAGTGCAAGATCTGGCTCTTTATGAGGTGCTTCGAGATAATGAAAGACAGTCATTCCCAGCTGTAACAGAATTGGCTCCACGAATGCTTGCTCGAGGATCATTGACCTTGACAGAACCTGTTGACAAGCTGAGAACGCCTACAGCTATGCTTAGGGCTGTGTTCCTGGAGACCCTGCATCTATGGTACCCACTAGAGCATTGGCTGCACGTCTATACAGACGGCTCAGCCAGAGATGCAAGATCCAATGCAGGGGCTGGGGTATACTGCACACTCTTTGAAACCTCACACCCTGGAGGAAAGCTCTCCAGCAACTTTGAGGGAGAGGTCTGTGCAGTGAAGCTTGCTGTAGAGCATCTGCTTGTGCGGGGCGATCGCCAAGTCGTGATTTTTGTCGACTCACAAGCTGCCATTCAGTCGCTCACAAGCAACGTTTTGACTGATGTCGCCCTGGTCCTCAAGTGCCGTCTTGTCATTGAGAAGTTGTTGATGAGGGGCTCCCAACTGGTGCTGCAGTGGGTTCCCTCACATTGCCAAATAGAGGGAAATGAAAAAGCAGATGCGTTGTCCAAAAGAGGGTCACTCCTGTCGCAGCCAGATGCTCCTCTCCCTTACAGCACAGCCAAACGCCTGGTTGATGCCAAGATACAGTTAATAGCTCGAGAAGGCCATGAGAGAGCAGCAGCTGGAAAGCAATGGGCCACCCTACTAAATAATCCCATACCTAAAACACTGCCTAGAAAGCAAAGTGTAGCTTGTTTCAGGATTCAGACTGGGCATGATTTCCTGGCCAAGCATCTAAACAGAATCGGTGTCTATGACAGTCCAATCTGTACACTTTGCCACTTCGAAGATATGACATCCCAGCATTTAGACGCATGTCCTGCACTGCAAGACGTAAGAGAACAGATTGGAGACAACGAAACCATATGGTATAGGAAAGCAAATATTTATTGTGCTGTGCGTGAACGAATGGCCGCAGAGCCTCGTAATTTAAAAAAAAAGGAAAGCATATTTTTAACAAGTATTGGTTTTATCGTTTGAAACAGATAAAAAAGAGCAGGTTCTCCACCCAAGAGATCAACGTCAAACTTGTGTGACAGAACTTATGGCTAGACTAGGCGGCCAATTGATGGCCTCGTACGTTATTCAAACTGAAGCGGGAAATTGACATTGATGAGGAACAAGTTGCCGCATTGATCTCTAGAGTTGCATGCAAGGAACTACTCCAATGACAGCACAAAATACCCGTCTGGGCTGTCAACACTTGAAGGCGAAGAAGACGAAGGTGGGAGGCCACCTCCTCACTCTACTCTGATTGGCCGCTAATAACTTAACCTCCTTGGTTCAATGGCATGGACTCGAAGTAGTAGCTTTCCTCGCGGCAATTCGTCAAATTAACATTAGTTTGGTTAATACCGTCAATGTCATCTGTCGTGTAGCTGTCAAGAAGTATCATTATAAAGTGAAGTCCCTTCTGTCTTCGGTCTTGTTCTTTATCCACAGTTCTACCACGCTCACAGAACATTTAGGGTAGCCTCCTTTTTAATTTGACATGTACGAGGGATGTCCGGAAAAAAGGGGACAAATGCTGTTAAAATTAGAAAAATGCATATATTTTAATGACATTTTCAGGATATGTTAAAAATTTAATCCTTTATTTTTCAACATAGTCCCCGGCAAGTTTCACACACTTCTGCATCCTAGGCACGAGCTTTTTTATGCCTTCGTCATAGACGCTCCGCTCCACCTCCAACAGCCACTTCTCCACAGTCTCCTTGACCTCCTCGTCGCTGGAAAACCGTTTTCCACCCAGGAACTCCTTCAGTTTTGTGAACAGATGAAAATCCGAGGGCGCCAAGTCAGGGGAATATGGTGGGTGGTTAATGACATCCCATCCAAATCTCACAAGGAGGTCCTGGGTCACACGCACGGTGTGGAGCCTGGCGTTGTCATGAAGGAGGCTCACGCCTCGAGTCAGCATTCCCCTCCTTTTGTCCTTAATTTTTTTTTTTAAATTTTGTTAAGGTTTCACAATAGGCATTGGCGTTGATGGTGGTCCCTCTGACCATGAAATCAACCAATAACACTCCCTTCCAGAACATAGATGCCATGATTTTGCGTTCCGAAAATTGCACCTTGAATTTTTTGGCACTGGGGGAGTGGGTATGGCGCCACTGTAGGGACTGTCGTTTGGACTCAGGGGTAAAGTGGCATACCCAAGTCTCGTCCCCAGTCACTATACAGTCCAGGAATGCTTCTCCCTCCGATGCATACTGCTGCAGAAATTCGTTTGCAGCCACAACACGTCGTTGGCGATGTTCTGGAGTCAACATTTTCGGCACCCATCTGGCACACTTCCTGTAGTCAAGATTTTCAGAAACGATTTCACCCATAACAGTCCGTGAGATGTGTGGGAACATTTCATGAAGGGAGTCGAGGGTCACACGACGATCGCTGCGAATTTTTTCATTGACTTGCTGCACAAGTTCTTCTGAAACGACAGACGGCCTCCCACTTCTTTCTTCATCGTGCATGTCTGTGCGACCTTCTTTAAACTCCTTAACCCACTTGAAAACCTTCGAACGTGTCATCACATCAGGTCCATAGGTTTCCATTAGGTGACGATTGATTTTGGCAGCTGAATTTCGGCGCAAAGTGAGGAACTTGATCACTGCCTGAATCTCGCACCTGCGGTAGGTGGAGCGAACAACACCTGCAGAGGTTGACGCAACGGGCTCCTGCGACAACATTTTTGAACGAACTGAGACGGGCGAGCGCTCATTGTGACCGTTAGGAGTTCCCCTACACGCAGGTATGCCAACTTTGAACAAAAAAAATTCCATCACCCCCTACGACAATTGTCCCCTTTTTTTCCGGACGTCCCTCATATATAATGAAAAAGTGAGTACCTATAATTGTTATACCCAGAAATGCAGTAGCCGTGTGGGTACTCTATGAGTTCGTGGAGACGAGTAGAACATGAATATGGACTCCTAACATCTTCAACGCATACCGGTGCATACAGTATGTTGGTACGGTATACTGAAAATTGAAAAAACCAAGAATCTTGAAAATAAAACTTTCTTAAAGAAATTGCAACACCATTGTTCCTTTTTTTAACTATACCTCGGTCGGGCTCACAATGAGGGATGTCAACTCCCAAGTAAAAGTGCAAGCTGGCCTGTCTGACACCTTCCAATCGACCAAAGGACACAGGCAGGGGGATGCACTGGCATGCATCTTGTTCAACATAGTTCTTGATCGGGCAATCAAGGACGCTGGTTTGGATCGCCGAGGCAAAATCTTCAACCGTAGCGACCCAAATACTGGCATATGCAGACGACATCGATGTGATTGGCAGGAGTGAGCGGGATGTGAGGGAGGCTTTCTTGGCATTAGACCGGGAAGCACGAAAAATGGGACTCGTGGTGAATGAGCAAAAAACGAAATACATGATTGCAATGCGTAATCCACCACCAATCCAACACATTGGCATGGGTGAGTACAGATTCCAGGGTGTTGAATCCTTTCAATACCTTGGGTCTGTTGTCACAGCTGCTAATGATATGTCCCGAGAAATCGCAGCTAGACTTGTGGCTGCCAACAGAAGCTACTTTGGATTGGTGGGGCACTTCAAGTCCCGGAACGTGTCAAGGAATACCAAGCTCCTCCTGTACAAGACCCTCGTCCGCCCGATCCTCACCTACGGCTCAGAAACATGGACCCTGACTGCAGCAAATCTAAACGCACTTGAGGTCTTTGAGAGAAAGATCCTGAGAAGGATATTTGGACCAGTCAGGGAAGGCACACAGTGGCAAACCCGGTATAATAATGAATTTTACTCTCTGTATAATGACCAGCGCATTACCGCGTTCATTAAATGTGGGAGGCTGCGCTGGGCCAGCCACGTAGCACGCAAGGCTGACACAGAGACACCAAGCAGCATCCTACGAGGGAGTCCTGGAGGAAGGCGGCCTAGAGGTAGACCTGGTCTCCGCTGGCTGGATGGAGTGGAAGAGGATTGTCGGGCGATGGGCGTGAGAAATTGGAGGGTTGTTGCCGGGGATCGGACGGAATGGCGACGGCTACTGGAGCAGGTCAAGGCCCGACACGGGCTGTAGCACCATGGGGTTGGTTGGTTGGTTAACACGTTGAACGCGGATTGCGTCTATGTCACGCAAATCCCGGGGTCTGTGTGGCTGGCCGCGTCAATGTAACGCAAACACCTCTCGCAAAACAGGTTCAAGAATATCTGCTCCTGTTCTTTCATTCTCAGTTTCCACTCTTTTCTAGCATTTTTTCATGATAGTTGAACATATTATGAGTTGAACGGTTCAATCCGGAGCTGAATCGGTCGAGGTTGAAGGTAATTGAGCAGTTATCAAAGTGACACCTTATCTTCGTGTGCTCTTCCGGTAATTTTTTTATGTTTTCACATTTTTCATCCATTTTTAGGGAATAATTCACTCTTTTTAAGGTTGATCGACATTGTTTAATTGTTGGTTGTGTCAATAATCAGCTCAATCCTCTCATAAGTTTCATACTTTCAGTTCGTTATCGTGAAAAAGAAACAGTGGTTCGACTCCGATTTTTTTTGAGTTTCACTCGATTTTTCTGTTTTGAATCTTTGCCAGAGTACTCCCAAAAAAGAGAAGACTTGTTCTCTTTCCAGGTATGGATTAACTAGGTATTATATTGTCGTACATGATTGATTCCTACCCATTCTATGCACCATCAACCTATCTCCCTTGCAAAGGCCGCCAGAATTCGCGTCCACTGGACGGGCGGCCTGAGCCAACCCACTCACATAGGGGTTGATTTCCCATTCAAACTGGAGCAACTTGACACCACCGCTGGCCGCGTCACATTGACGCCGAGAATAAATTCTCAAAATTCTCAACTTTTTTTTATGTCAAAATTTTTGGAAAAATGTACATTTTAATATATGTTGCTTCTATAGCGTTTCGTAGAGAAAAAGTTTCTCTGCCACAGGGGACCAACGCGTTTTTTTTCCCGCATGCAAGGTGTTAAAGAAATTGCAACACCATTGTTCCTTTTGTTAACCATACCATCAATTGAAAGGTTTCTTTGAAAATTCGCTCATTAATTCATCCGGCTTGAATGGACTTTTTCACTGTACCACCATAAACATTTTTTTTTGTTTGAAAAAATCGATTTGTTGAAACGCTTGTTTCATTGGAACACCTAAAACCCGCCGCCTCTCGTCATCTCGTTTATTCCGTTCTGTTCTAGAAGACGAAGACTACGAAGCGCCCGAAGGCGAAGGAGACGACGACGAGAACACTGCCGACTTCTCCCGAACGCCCGTCGACTACTCGAGCGACTCCGAACCCGAAAGAGACCCCGCGGACCCTGAAGAAGAGTGGTCTCAACTCGGAGCGGAAATCGAAAAAGGCCTCACAGACTTCATGTAAAAAAAAAAAACCAACTAATTTTTCCTCCATCTTCATTCCTGTATATAAAATACACTGTTTTGTTACGTTGTGTTCCGAGTAAATTCTTTATTTATTCATACTGCCGAACTCTCTAGCATACGAGTCATGTTAAAGGCTACTGATTGTACATTTTTTTAATCGTCTAATTGTAAATTTTCCACGATGTAAACTTTTTTTTTGAATTAGCTGGTTTTTTTTTCTTTTTGATCAGTATTGTTGATTTTTTCACGTTTCTTCAGTTTTAAGATTTTGCTCAAAAATATACACTGTTGAAATATACCGCTTTTTTCTGTGGACTACCTGAAGAATAGGTTGTGCGCACGTATTTTTTTAAAAATTATTTATCTCAAAGAAAATGCCTTGAAAAGAAACGAAATTCGGCTCCTACAGAAAAATAAAGCCTCCAAAAAATTACAGGCGGTAAGGAAAATCATCAGCAAAACGCCACGTCAAAAACGCTGGCGGATTCACGTGTTTTTTCCCCCGATTTTCGTTTGATGCGCACTCCCTATTGATTGATATTTTGTGATTAGATGATATAGGAAACCAAAGTAATGACTTGGAGAAAACGAAGCAAATTATCATACAACGGTTTATTACTTCTCTGTGTAGAATGTGTTGCCTGCAAAGAATACGTTGTACTCTTGAAGATCAAATCAAAGGCTCAGGAAGATCAAAGAAGGAAATAAATTCGAATAATCAAGAATTTATTATAATTATTATGGTATTTATAAATTAAAGAATCGGACATGGAGCATCACTGATACCTCAATATTCAAACCAGGTCATACGAAATCAGCGAAACTTACTGTGAGAAGGTTACATGAACTGTCCACTGAGTAGGAATGGTAGGGGTTGTCGGCGTTGAGGGAGTCAGCTTTTGACGAGCAGGCCGTGCACAGTTTCACAAAACTTCCTGGAATTACAGAAATCAACACGAGACATCCTTTAAATTGCAAAATATCCAGTTATAACGTCGAAGTAATTTCCATCAGTAAGGCATTCGATATAATTTTAGAACCCCAGGCGTTGAGCGCAAAAAATTCTCAACCGGGCAGGCAATGGGGAATTAGCCTCAAAACTGAAAGACCAAAAACACTCAGACTGAATCATATGATTCGAATCGATCTTTCGTTCGTTTTTTGTTTCTTTTAGCTCATTCGATTCATTCAAATCGCCTCCTCATCTGCTCATTGTAACCTATTCCGACTCGTTCGGTGTTTCGAGTCACGACCTGGATCCTTATAGATGTTGTTTGTTTGGTTCCAACGTTCCGACTTGCTCAGTTTACCAACTCGCTCGTTTTTGTGACTTCTGACCGGTTGGTTTTTTGTCTTGTGTGTGAACGTAATGAACGGATTCAAAAGACCTGGTCTCTGTAATGAGTGTTTAATACAACTCGCTCGTTTTTGTGACTTCTGACCGGGTGGTTGTTTGTCTTGTGTGTGAACGTAATGAACGGGTGAACGGATTCAAAAGACCTGGTCTCTGTAATGAGTGTTTAATACAACTCGCTCGTTTTTGTGACTTCTGACCGGTTGGTAGTTTGTCTTGTGTGTGAACGTAATGAACGGGTGAACGGATTCAAAAGACCTGGTCTCTGTAATGAGTGTTTAATGAGAATTGGGTTTTTGTGACTTCTGACTGGTTGGTTGTTTGTCTTGTGAGTGAACGTAATGAATGGGTGAACGTATTCAAAAGACCTGGTCTCTGTAATGAGTGTTTAATACAACTCGCTCGTTTTTGTGACTTCTGACCGGTTGGTTGTTTGTCTTGTGTGTGAACGTAATGAACGGGTTCAAAAGACCTGGTCTCTGTAATGAGTGTTTAATGAGAATTGGTTGGTTTTTGTGACTTCTGACTGGTTGGTTGTTTGTCTTGTGAGTGAACGTAATGAATGGGTGAACGTATTCAAAAGACCTGGTCTCTGTAATGAGTGTTTAATACAACTAGCTCGTTTTTGTGACTTCTGACCGGTTGGTTGTTTGTCTTGTGAGTGAACGGGTGAACGTATTCAAAAGACCTGGTCTCTGTAATGAGTGTTTAATACAACTCGCTCTTTTTGTGACTTCTGACCAGTTGGTTGTTTGTCATGTGTCTGAACGTAATGAATGGGTGAACGGATTCAAAAGACCTGGTCTCTGTAATGAGTGTTTAATACAACTCGCTCGTTTTTGTGACTTCTGACCGGTTGGTTGTTTGTCTTGTGTGTGAACGTAATGAACGGGTGAACGGATTCAAAAGACCTGGTCTCTGTAATGAGTGTTTAATACAACTCGCTCGTTTTTGTGACTTCTGACCAGTTGGTTGTTTGTCTTGTGTGTGAACGTAATGAACGGGTGAACGGATTCAAAAGACCTGGTCACTGTAATGAGTGTTTAATACAACTCGCTCGTTTTTGTGACTTCTGACCGGTTGGTTGTTTGTCTTGTGTGTGATCGTAATGAACGGGTGAACGGATTCAAACGACCTGGTCTCTGCAATGAGTGTTTAATGAGAAGTTAGGGATTCGAATCCGCCAAATGACCTTGTCTTACACACCTCTACACTCAGCTATTCACTATTCACTCTCTCTAAGTTTAATCATTTGGAAATTCAACTCACTTGGAGGTGATGGGGTCTCCAGGGATGTAGAAAGGGTTGCAGACGGCATCGGCGTAGGCTCCATGAAGTTTTCGAAACATCTGAAACGGAGAATGCGATTTTCGAGGAGGTGTGTGAATTATCACTTATTACGGTGAATAATAGAATGGTCTGTTCCAAGTACTTTGACTGTAAGGGGGCCGTAAGATGTATAGCGCCAAGCCAAAAAAAAAGGGTCTACCCTTTCAAGCCAGCCTTTTTGTGAGTGGGTCACACCCACAGGCCAGCGTTATTTTTTATTTCTTCAATTTTGTTATTTCTTAAAGTTCAAGTGCTCACTGATGGTCTTGAACAAGTTTCAGCTTAGGCGAAGAACAAATTATGCAAAAATGGGGGATGTATCAAATTTATACATGTGGCCTCATGGTGTGTTACTGTTTGAATTTCCTCAGCCACTGGCCGCGTGTATACCTTTGCCACACATCCGATTTCGAAGTAATTTGGGGGAAAAAAATTTATTTTGAAATTTAATGTCGATGTTATAGACTGATGTCTATAACGTGCTATGTATGCCCTTTGAGGTAAGCTAGGGCGTCAAAGAGGGAGATTCGCTGTCAGCCACACTGTTAATCCTGGCTCTGCATGAGGCTGTCAAGAATGCAGATAAGAAGGGAACAATTGGTGACAGAACATGGCAGATTCTGGCTTATGCCGATGACATTGCTTTAATGGGGCAAATTCTGGATGCCCTGCAGGAGGCTTTTGGGGGTTTGCATGAAGGGGGAAAGCCAATGGGTCTGCGAATAAATGAAAGCAAAACTGAATACCTCAAGATATCTCCCCCGAGCCGTGTCCAGCGGGTGCCCAGAGGGGTGGCGTTTGGTTCTTATAAGTTTGATGAAGTCAGGTCCTTCACCTATCTGGGGAGCTTGGTCACGAATAGAAACCAAGTACAGGATGAGATGTGCTCACGAATAATGGCAGGCAGCCGAGCATTTTATGCCAATATAAAAATCTTCAAGAGCCCTGTGATCTCCAGATCACAGGGCTCTCTCCTCTCTCTCTCTCTCTCTCCTCTCTCTCTCTCTCTCTCCTCTCTCTCTCTCTCCTCTCTCTCTCTCTGTGATAGATCCCTGGTGCGGCCTGTAGTTTGTTATGGATCGGAGGCTTGTACCATGCAGGCTGAGGATGAGGCTAGACTGCGGATATTTGAGAGAAGCATTATAAGAAGGATGGAGCGGTCAGCAAGGGCCAAGGGTGGAGAGCAAGACAGAATGCTGAAATTGATGAATTATTAAAACACGAAGACATAGTCCGATTCATCAAAGCTGGGCACATCCAATGGCTGGGACGTGTCGACTGCATGCTGGTTGAGGCCTGCCCGAGAATGATGCTTCGAGCTAGAATGGAAACAAGAAGACAAAGAGGTCGTCCTCGGAGTTGTAACGACTTAAGACTTTCGAAAAAGGAGAAAATAAAATAAAGAAATCGTTCAAAGCAAAATCTCTGCTACCACCCCAGCTTCCTGGGGAAAGACACCCAAAAATAGAGCCCAAATAAAAAAAGGGCAAAAGGAAAAAGAAATGAAGAATAAAAACCAAATAAGGGGAAACGAAATGTACTCAACGAAAATGAGAAAAAAATGAAAGACAAAAAATGAAAACTCCTACTGCTTGAGGTAATAAAAAATGGAAAAAAAGAAAGAATGAAAATAACGAACCTGAATCCACTGGATTGGATGAAAACAATGAAAAGTAGAAAATCGAACAAAAAGAAAGAAAAACCGAGACCACGAGGGATTTTAGAAGAAATCCAAATTGGAGAAAAATAGAAAGAGAGAGAAATACTTCGCGAGATGCTAACAGTCTATCAGACAGAGCTGAGTGGCGAAAATCTTCGTTAGTCAAATGAACTAGGGAAATAGCTAGAGAGAGGGTAGCCCCCTCCAGAGAGTTTAACTAATTCTACCGTCTTGCTCTCGGTCCGGATCATGGTTATTTTCCCCAAGGACCAAAATCATTTCTCGTAGTTCACCCAGACGACATTGAAGAAGCCAAGGAAAGATTTTCCAATACCTTCAGAGGGTAGTTGACAGCAGAGGAGAGGACTATTCCAGTCTGAGGGAGGCCATTTGGTCCATATTTCTCCCTGCGTTGATTGGTGGTACCATTTCAGCAGAGGAGTGCGCCTTATTTTCACTATCCGTAAGTAGAGGAGGGTTGTCAATTACAGATCCAGTACATTCAGCCAGCCTGTCGTACGAAACTTCAAGGGAAGGTTCGGCTGAACTTGTGGAAGCAATCTTGGGAGGAGAGCCACTTGAAGTAGGGGACCATTTAATGAAAATGAATGCCGCAAAGCGGGTAGCAGTACATAGGAGGGATGAGGAAGAAGAGTCCGTATTACAATCTTCGCTCAACACCTTTCCAAGTGAACGACAGAGGGCAATTTCTAGGTCAGTGTTTGCACTCAGTAAATGCAAAACATCCGGATGGCTCACTGTGCTTCCCTTGAAGAGTCAGCATTTTGATCTCTCTGCAAATGAATTCCGCGATGGATTGTCACTGAGATACAAGCTGAGACCACAAGGGCTGCCACTGTCGTGTGATGGCTGCGGTTCAGAGTTTTCCCCCGAACATGCGCTAAATTGTAAAATGGGTGGCTTGGTATCCCGGCGTCACAATGAAATAAGAGATGTATTTGGGGAGCTCATGAGTTGAGCATGGGGGAATTGTGTAAAAGAGCCTCTAATAAAGGAAGCGACGGCCTCAAGTCCTGCTTTGCGAGGAGACCTTGCATGCCGAGGGGTTTGGGAGGCACAGAGGGATGCGTTATTTGATATCCGTGTTGTTCACACCGACGCTCCCTCTTATGTCTCCCGCCCCGTCCCAGCAGTGCTGTCCTCTGCTGAGCAGGAAAAGAGAAGGAAATTCGCTGACGCATGCGAAGAGCGCCACGCTACATTTACCCCATTGGTGTGCTCTGTAGATGGGATGTGGGCTCCACAAGCGATAGCCTTCATCAAGATTCTGGCGGAGAGGCTCTCTGAAATTTGGGTAAGGCAGCAAAGCAAAGTGCGTGAATGGCTCCGTGCTCGACTGGCCTTCGCTGTACTACGAGCAAGCAGCTTATGTTTCAGAGGCGCTCGGAAACGTTGGAGGTGTGCCGACAACCTGTTAGGCTTCGATGGGGGTGCAGCCGTCCAGCTTGGCTTGGACCCATCCTGAGCAAGTCTTTCTTCGAAAAAATTCTTCATCTCTGGCTCTCTCTTTTTTAAATCATCTCTCACGCGGCTCCTGTTTTGTTTTTCCCTGAGTTGTTAAAATATATTGTTACCAATTTAAAAAAAAAAAAAAAAAATTCTACCGTCTACCGACAGATGGTGTAAGTTTCCTGATTCGTAGAGTAGCGCACTGTCACAGAGTCACTGGCTTGCTGATGTCTTGAGGGACTTCCGGGTGGTGGGATTGCAGAGGTCTCAGAGGGGGTGACCATGCCCAGTGGTGGAAGAGAGTTCGGGAAGCCAAAGGCCACATCGGCCTGTAGTGCTGTGTAGTTAGTTAGTTAGTTATAGACCGATGTCGACATTGATGTGAACATCGATATTTTTGTACCATAGCCCGAATGTGTCCACCATGTTGGAGGCTCACAGATAAAAAGCGCGCATGCGCGAACCAATAAAATCGTCTATTTTAAACTGACTCCTGTTCTTGTATCCCGCATGTAAATTACCAAGACATATTCAAAACAATTTGACTTGGAACAGACCGTAAGTTCATACAAGTTAACACTTACAGCTCGGATTTCATTGTCTCGTAAACCAGTGTGATTAGCATCGATGACGATCACTATTTTGATCTTCGTATTAGTCACATAACCATAACTGAAACAAATTACAACATCAGTAGAAACAAGGGAGGTCCCAGGCGTGAGGATTGTGGAGGTTAGAAGTAGGGATGAGCATCGATGATCGATATCAAACTATCGATGTTTTGCATCCGATAATCGATGTTTTTCACCATCGATGGTTTAGTACCGATGTTTTCACCATCGATTGTTTGAAGCCGATTTTTTCGCGATCAATGGTTTCAACCAATGTTTCAGTACTATCAAATACGTCAATGTAAAAGCGTGTCTGTAATCCGTAAATTACGCACTACATGTGAAAACAGCTAATAGTATCGAATTTTTTGCTTACTGTTATCATTCGTTATCAGTATTAGGGATAGGTATCGATTCTCGATATTTCAAAATATCGATACTGTCGTACCAATTCTCGATATTTTAGTATCGATACAGCTGTATCCGATATTTTTGGATATCGATACTTTGTATCCGATAACTCTATATATCGAATATCGATACAGTTCTCGCGGAAAATTCAACATACTTAGTGGCTAAAAAATGAAGGAGGTAGAGAGGCTTTTGGGTTACACAAATAACATAAATATCATCGAGAAAATCACTCTGCTTGGACTCTTGATAGTGAAAAATCAATAAACATTGTTGAAACAATAATTTTTCTTGGGGGTAAAGGAAAATATTGATAGTTTGTGACACTAAAGTATCGATACTCGATATTTTAAAATATCGATACTCATGCCTAACAATACTTGGGATATCAATACTCGGTAATTCTGAGCAATTATCCGGTCAACTCCGATATTTCTCATACTTAACCATGATATATGTAGAGTAGTAAATATCAATATTCAGACCGAAATAAGTGTCGGAAAAGGAAAATATATTGTGAAAATACTATTTTGAGTTTTGCTGTGTTGTCAGATGATTCCGATCGTTAAGATACATTTTTGTATAATCATGGTGTTTTGCCACGAAATAAAATATGCCCGTCATGTAGTAGTGTTATGTCATTAAACATTAATAAACACAATTTTGATTGCTACAACTACATTACAACAGTAGATAATACTATAGTACTAGCCGACATCACGCACAGAACTGACTTGCAGCAACAGCATTCAGAGTCACTAGGCTCGGCTTGGACTTCGACCCCATTATCGCTTATCGTTATCGCTTCCTGCCTTGTCGCATTACGTTTGAGAAATATCGGAGTTGACCGGATAATTGCTCAGAATTACCCAATACTCAGATATACCTAGTATCGATGCAAAATGTTGATATTTTTATAACGATACCCAACCCTAGTCAGTATCAAATTCAAAAATTTGTTGGTAATCTGTTCTCTTTGACCGTGCACTGAGCTGTGTTGGGACAAATCTTCAACCGTTCAAGTAATTCTGGAGGGGAGAATGCGACAAAAGAATAAGATATTTCGATAAGGAGCTAAATCCCATTTGTAGTAAATTGAAAAACATCGATCTTCTCGACATCAATGTTCCCGATCTATACATATTAGAGAGTTTTTGGTGCCAAAATCTCACGGGCCCCGTTAAGAGGAGACTAGCGCGAGCAACAGAGGATTCTACCCAGTTGAAGGAGGAAGGACGTTAACTTTGGACAGGGGGAGGGGGAGGGAGGCGCTCGTCACGGTGGGCCTCGAGGAACGGGTGACTGTCTGGGGCACCCTTTCATCGTCGCCCGCTGATGTCAGGAGGCAAATCCATCGTCACCCGCGAACTCCGTGCTTTGTGAAGAGGTTCCACGGGCCCATTAGTGATTTCCAAAAACTCTCTACTAATAAATATTCGATAACCTTTGCTTGTAAGTACCTACTCAAATAGATTTTTTTTTCATCTGATGAATCACTTTCTAGCCACTAGGTAAATTTCTACCCTAGTACATTTTCCAAATGAATATTTAAGGCAGTTACACCCCCTAATAAATTAGGTAAATACCTCAGTGAATAACAAAAGTATATGTTGTTCATTATTTTCATGGCACTTCCCCAGGCGTTTTTTTTTTTTTTTTTTTTAATAGGAAAGCTATCACAAACACATCGTCGCTGCCACAGCAACACTGGCTAAGTGACATTTTGGCGATTTTCAGGTTTTGACAGTTTCTTAAGTAATTTTTCGCGCTGGATCGATTGGTGAAGTCGGTTTTTTGCTATTGGCAACACTGACCCCGCTATCACGAAAAAGGCAACACTGACTAAGTGATTTTAGTTCGGAAACAGTGGCTATCTACATGTTTTTACCTTACAATCTCCTACCTCGTGTGACCATCCCATTGGTTTTCATGATGATTAAATGGAATAATTTCTACTTTTTCACTCATTTCGGGAAGAGTGAAGTTCGATTATCAATATTTGAGCATTGATTTCATTGAATTTGGTTGAAACATTTGGTTTTGAGGTGATGAAAGTTTTTAGTGCAGATAGCTTATGTTGTGCACTCGTGATGTAGTTAGCCTCTGTTATTTAAAACCAGTTTTTTCGCTCTCCTGAAAAGTTGGCAAAAATCAGATAGCCAGTGTTGCTGTGGCAGCGACGACATACTAATCTCGAGCCAGGAACACCAGGGTTGCCAACTCAGAAAACTAGAAAAATTAGCTATTAATCAAATACTTACCTCCATGAGATAAGTATGCAATAATTCATCACAATTGGTATTTTAACGCTTGTTTCATTCATTATTTTAACGTTGTAAGTCGGGGGCGGAGACAGTGGGGCAGACGACAAAGAGGCGGGAAAGCCGAAGCAGTTGGGCCAGCCAAACCTCCAGCGCGGGAAACCCCTGCAAAGAGCCGTAGGACACTCGGAGGTGCTCGGTCGTCGTCGGTCTTCGTCGGATTCTCCCACCCACTGCTCTCCACCTGCCCCTTCGACGAGCCCTCTCCCTTCAGTCATCTGTCTGCGCTTGACTCGAGTGGATGCAAGTACACTGGGCCGTCGTATTTTTGCCATTCAACAGTGTAGCTGAAGTAGCTTTTCTGAGTCTTCTCCCGTACCTGAAGTCACGATAGGTACGAACTTTCATTTCAACCAATCTTCGCCAGTGATTACCTACGGGCTCACTGAACTCCCCTGGACTACCGACTACTGGACCAAGGCGCCTTCGCAGTGGTACACCCGTGCCAACCCATCGAGACGACTCCTAGATCCCTCTGTAGTACGGTAATCACCATTTCCATTGTTTCCTTTTGTTTCGCTTCGTGCCAGTAACTCACTATATTCCAGACTTCATTCGTCATTTAAAACAAATGTTGTTCTTAGCACTCGAATAGGTTACATGAGCCATAAGCAGTAAATTCATTGTTAGATACGCATAACCTTCAGTTAGGTACGTTTGGTACGCTGGTTTGATTGCCATAAATAACTAGATACACATTCAGTACAGTAATATTCTAAGTAACTTACTTGTCATTCAGACGATACACGTTCAGTACGCTGGTTTGATTGCCATAAATAACTAGATACACGATTCGGTACGTAATTGTTTACCAGTAACTTACTTATTATTCCGGAGGTACGCCTTCAGCGAGCATAATCATTTTCTATAATATTGTGGTACGAGTAGTGGTACACTTATATCTTTTGTTTGAATACTTATTTCTTTGCACCGTAATTCAGTACTATCTTGCATATTGCATATATTTGACAGCCCATACCTTATTTTCAATTGTATAATACTATTCTGATCGGTACACGTTGCGTACCATTTTCCTAGTCACAACGTGGGATGTTTTGTCTTCATTGAAGTATACTCATATATTTTCCTATAGTACGAGATAAGGTACAATCGATACGCATACCTATTTTTTTGATACATTTGTTTATTTTCATTTAAATACAATTTATGAACAGTAGTTTGTCAACTTGTGTCGTCTACCGTTCTTGTTCCCATATCCCATGGTGTCTCTGGTACTAGGTTGATCAAGGATTAGCTTAGTATCATTTTGTAGGCTACTTGAGGTTTTGAAATACGCTACCATTGGCTCCTTCTGAGCAATTTATAGTTGAACGCATTAAGCAACCTAAAACCCCAAGTCGATACTCGACAATAGTAACTTACAAAATTGGTGGCAGCGGTTAGGATCTTGTGTAGGTACGCCACACAGAACCCAGAAAAGAGACCCTTGGTGATTGGTAACAGGAGAGGTACACGCATCACAAATTTTCACGCGGATTGTACAAGCAGGGTCGTTAGGTTCGTCAACCTATCGACGCAGGTACGAAACGAGGGGATTAGGCCGGTACGGATTTTTCTCATCCAACACAATGGCGACTGCGGGATCGGCAAGGGACCCGACCACCGAAATGTTTTCACAATTGGGGACCCTTCTTAAGAACTTCAATGACCTGCACGTGGAAAAGGACCAGCGGGGGGGAAACAATCTCGACATTCCGAGGTCAATGTTCTTGGAGTTGGACCCCTGGGACCCCGATGAAGTTGGCGCGATATCGGTATCATCATACTTCCGATTGTTTGAGGATGTCGCAGGTACCCTTGACCAACCCAAACAGGTACGACTGCTACGCGCAAAGATGAGAGGTACAGCCAAACAATTTATGATTGACAACATGGGTTCATACGTAGGAGAGAACCCATACCTCCATATGAAGCAAGCCATGACGCAATGGTACGAAAGGGACAACCCCGGAAAAGCAGCAGCTTCATTATGCACACTAAAGAGACAGCCAAATGAGACGTTACGGCAGTTTGCCGACAAGGTACGACAACTAGCTCAAGTAGCGGTACAGGAAGAGGGCGCTGAACTGAACGCGGCTCAAAAGGTACAGTGGGTACGGAGAAAAGTACTCAAGGCCTTTGTACGAGGAGTAGACAAGGAAGTAGGTTCGCATCTACTGAATGCCGAACTAGCAACCATCGAAGCGGCCCTGAAACGTGCGGAAGAGCTAGAAGAGACACTAGGAGAGCGGGATGAAGTGGAAGTACGTTGGGATTTATCTGCGGTACAGCAGGGAGATAGAAAGTGCTACGCTTGCGGCGCCTTTGGACACTTCGCGGCTCGATGTACATCACGCGGTACAAATGGTACGAATGTCGCAGCACCAGCACCAAAAATCAACAATCGTCCGGTACCCAGATACCCGTGCATGTTCTGCGGAGATATACAACACTTCCCAGTGGATTGTCCAAATAATCCACAGAAAACGATCTTTTGCGATTATTGTGGGGTACGTGAACACCTAGAAAAAGACTGTCACAAGAAGAAACTACTCACACCAGTATCGCATCCACAAGGCACCAGAATGACTTGCGCATCTCAAGATAACGAGTTGGTACCAGTATCACGAGAAGTGGGACACATAACGATCATAGAACGACCCATGAACCGAACGCTACGCATAGACGCAACCCTGAACAACGAATCGCGATCCTTGATTCTTGATACGGGAGCGGCAGTGTCAGTACTCGCAGTTCCAGTACGCGGTACGCCGATTCGTCCGACAAATGCTACGGCGTGGGGGGCAGATGGGTACCCACTAAAATTTCGCGGTGAACAACAGGTACGAGTGAATCTACGAGGTGTCGAGTTTGATCATACGTTTCTAATTTTCGAAAGGGAAGGAAACGGCTTGGACCTATTGGGGAAGCAATTTCAGTTGGAAACTGACCACATGGCGTTAACAGCGGCAATGAGACTGCGTGATCCGACGTCCCGGATTGGTAGGTGGACCTTACGCCTCGCCGAATATGATTTTGTGCCGACGTACCGACCCGGTAGTCAAATGGGACACGCCGATGGACTGAGCAGAAACGCCATAGCCGCCATCGAGCTGGACATACCCGGACGGCTGCTCGTGGCCGCTCAGGAAATCGATCCGTGGGTGCAGGGTTTGGTGAGGAAGGGAGCTGCGGGCTTGGTAAAACGAACAAACCTGTGGGAAGTTAACGTCATAGTTGAAGGAGAGGAGCACACTGTTCCCCTCATACCCAGTACAATGAGAGAGTGGATCATCAAGAATTGCCATGGTTCCAGCTGGGCAGGACACCCGGGGGCGGATGCAACCGAAAAAATCGTCCGCAAGGCGGGGTACTGGCCAAAATTGTCGCGCACCATCAGAGAATACATTGCCACGTGTGAGGTCTGTCAGCGACGCAACAATCCGCAACGGTTAGAAGCTCCTATCCAGCGCCCCTTGATTCCCAGTTCGCCCGGCGAAATTGTGGGAATGGATTTTGTGGGCCCACTGCCGACTACATCAGGGCAGAAGTATTTGCTGACCGTGGTGGACCACTTTTCCAAATATGCGGAAGCCTATGTGGTCGGGGATACAACAGCGGACACCGTGGCGGAGTGCCTTGCGAACCGCTATATACCAACACACGGCGTACCAAAGCGGCTGGTAACAGACCGCGGGACGGCCTTCACATCGCAAACCATCCAAACCCTTTGTAAGCGTTGGGGGGTGGTGAAAATACAGACAACGGCATACCATCCCCAAGCTAATGGCATCTGTGAGCGGTTTCACCGCACGATCGCGAATATTGTGGCTAAACTGGTACGCGAAACAAAGCGGTGGGAGAAAGCTATTCCAATTGCGCTGGCCGCGTATCGGGCAACACCCCATAAAAGTACAGGATATACACCCAATATGCTGACGTTTGGACGAGAATTGAGGATGCCGAACACCATTGAATGGCGACAAACCTGCCCAATCGACCCGGTGGATCCACTTCGTTCCATTGAGCGTATACGACAAATCGCAAAACGAAGCCTCGATAAAGCCTGGATGACTCAAGCGGAACGAATCAACCGTAGACGGACGCCACGATCTTTCGATGTCGGGGATCGAGTGTATCTCAAGGCAATGCAGATACCCAAAGGAGTGTGCAAAAAGTTTTGGAGCCCCTGGACTGGCCCGTGGACCGTCATTGAAAAGTCTTCACCAGTTACCTACCGTATTACCGACATCCTCCGACAACGTACACAGGTTGTGCATCTCAACCGTCTGAAACCGGCGGCGGAAAACGGTGTGCCGGATGGGGCACTGACAGAGGTACCCTTTGGGACCGTTGAGTTACCAAGACCCATTTCGCCGGTACGTAGCGAAGATGCAATCCTGGAAAGGGAAAGAGAATGGGAGGCGGTCATGGAGGAGGACGACCTGGGTGTTGACATGCCTTCGTGTTCGACAGCCGAACCCGTCTTAGAACCAGCAGCGCCCGTACCTGAGGACACCTCACCCGCCACCAGCGGAATGGTTACGTCAACCCCATACAACTTGAGACCGAGAGAAGTGAAGGATTACAAAACTTTACATAGAAGGGGTTATCTGTCAGGAATTGAGATGGTCAACGACGGGTTGAGTACGGCCGATCTGGAACTAAGGGAATTGGAGGCTGCGGTTGCGAAATTGGATGAAGTCGGTACGGGGATACGAGTACCACCGGTACGCCGCTGTAAATTAAGTCAAACCAAGTAAAAAAAAAAAAAAAAAAAAAAAAAAAAAAAAAAAAAAAAAAAAAAAAAAAAAAAAAAAAAAAAAAAAAAAAAAAAAAAAAATGATAATATACTTACCTGTATGCATGTCGAAATGATGATCAAATAAGTACTAAGAAGATAGGAATATGTAGATACTTACCTGTAATGCAATGTAGACATTGACCTGTGAACATAGGAAAAATTTATGTAAAATACTTACCTGGATATAGTGATGTCTGGAAACGTTGGGTAACAATTGGTAGCATTGTATGTGGAATTGCCTAGGTCATATGAACACCATGACTAAAGAGGATCATATTTGTTACAGTACGGAGTGGAGCAAGCCATCACCATGGCTATGCAGCCTGATGACCTGAGTGAGGTGGAGGGACCGCCTACTACCGAACATGAAGCAGTCCAGAAAATCAGGGACATTTACCGACAGCAGTCCACTGAAATTCTCAAGAACAAAGAATGTCAAGTCGAAGAAAATAAAACTCACGAGAGGGAGGCGCTAAGGATGGTAGAAGCAGCCACTTACATGATAGAGGCCGCATCACAGACGCACAACGCATATGCCATACACACTGCGTTGAAAGGGAGTCAACAACACCTGACCAGAATTGCAGCACTACTACCAGCCTGGAAACACCTTCGAATCGCATACCAAGGCATAGAACAACAGCTTAAACTGGAACAGGCGGCACGGCGAGCAGCCCATGATGAAATCGACAGATTAACCGAGGAACGCAAGAAGCTCGAGGCAAATCTCAAAGCACTACAACCCTGCGTCAGTCTGCAAAGACTAGATGATAGTGACGAAGGACCTGCCAAGACCTTGACCATGGCTAGGAAGAAGCCCAGACCAACAGTGATTAGCGACGATGATGACGATGAGGATTCCGATCACGATTTGACAGCATGGGACGAGCACACGAATGAGGGGAACACCACTCCGTTGACATCCTCCTTAATGCCAGAAGTGATCCTGACGGAAGGACAGACGGTGTCACCCCTGACCATCAAGCTAGTAACCTGCCCGGTCTGCGAAGCCAGAGTGAAGAAGTTGTCAGCCTTCCGATGCCTGTCATGCAAGCAGTTTTGGACGAGACTCGTTAAGAAGCACCGAGAGGGGACACTGAATACCTCTTGTACCGAGCCTCACCCTGTGCCAGTCCTTGGGTGTATTCATTGCAGACGACGAAAGTACGAGACCATAATGTTGAGGCTCCGGCCAAACCGACCCCTGGACATCCCGAAGACCACGGATGAAGATTTGACCGCCGGGGACGGCGGCTTCCAGGAGGGGGAGGTGTGTAAGTCGGGGGCGGAGACAGTGGGGCAGACGACAAAGAGGCGGGAAAGCCGAAGCAGTTGGGCCAGCCAAACCTCCAGCGCGGGAAACCCCTGCAAAGAGCCGTAGGACACTCGGAGGTGCTCGGTCGTCGTCGGTCTTCGTCGGATTCTCCCACCCACTGCTCTCCACCTGCCCCTTCGACGAGCCCTCTCCCTTCAGTCATCTGTCTGCGCTTGACTCGAGTGGATGCAAGTACACTGGGCCGTCGTATTTTTGCCATTCAACAGTGTAGCTGAAGTAGCTTTTCTGAGTCTTCTCCCGTACCTGAAGTCACGATAGGTACGAACTTTCATTTCAACCAATCTTCGCCAGTGATTACCTACGGGCTCACTGAACTCCCCTGGACTACCGACTACTGGACCAAGGCGCCTTCGCAGTGGTACACCCGTGCCAACCCATCGAGACGACTCCTAGATCCCTCTGTAGTACGGTAATCACCATTTCCATTGTTTCCTTTTGTTTCGCTTCGTGCCAGTAACTCACTATATTCCAGACTTCATTCGTCATTTAAAACAAATGTTGTTCTTAGCACTCGAATAGGTTACATGAGCCATAAGCAGTAAATTCATTGTTAGATACGCATAACCTTCAGTTAGGTACGTTTGGTACGCTGGTTTGATTGCCATAAATAACTAGATACACATTCAGTACAGTAATATTCTAAGTAACTTACTTGTCATTCAGACGATACACGTTCAGTACGCTGGTTTGATTGCCATAAATAACTAGATACACGATTCGGTACGTAATTGTTTACCAGTAACTTACTTATTATTCCGGAGGTACGCCTTCAGCGAGCATAATCATTTTCTATAATATTGTGGTACGAGTAGTGGTACACTTATATCTTTTGTTTGAATACTTATTTCTTTGCACCGTAATTCAGTACTATCTTGCATATTGCATATATTTGACAGCCCATACCTTATTTTCAATTGTATAATACTATTCTGATCGGTACACGTTGCGTACCATTTTCCTAGTCACAACGTGGGATGTTTTGTCTTCATTGAAGTATACTCATATATTTTCCTATAGTACGAGATAAGGTACAATCGATACGCATACCTATTTTTTTGATACATTTGTTTATTTTCATTTAAATACAATTTATGAACAGTAGTTTGTCAACTTGTGTCGTCTACCGTTCTTGTTCCCATATCCCATGGTGTCTCTGGTACTAGGTTGATCAAGGATTAGCTTAGTATCATTTTGTAGGCTACTTGAGGTTTTGAAATACGCTACCATTGGCTCCTTCTGAGCAATTTATAGTTGAACGCATTAAGCAACCTAAAACCCCAAGTCGATACTCGACAATAGTAACTTACAACGTGTAAACTATTGAGTAATCCAATGGGAACAACAAATGGGGAAAATTACGACATTGATTGAAACATCGGTAAGAAACATCAATGTTGTGAAAACATCGCTATCCAAACATCGATGTTTATTGAAAAACATCGATGTCGATGTCGCATCACTACTAGTTAGAAGGCCTGGAATAGTGACAATTCGATGTACCTTTCGATGCGATATTTAACATCGGAATAATATCGGAATAGAGTATCGATATCGATAAAATATTGGAAGAAAAATATCGATATCACTGATATCGATAGAATATTGAAAAAATATTGGTGACATTGTCACTGATATGGAATATGGTTTTGCATATTTTTTCATCAATATCAGTGATATTGAAATCGGCAGAAAAATACTGATTTCACCGATATCGAATATGTATTTGCATGTTTTCTTTAAATCGATATCATGATATCGATAGAATATCGAAAGAAAAATACCTACTGATTTCACTAATATCGAATGTTTTGCACATTTTTCAATTTTTAATTAAAAATGTTTAATTTTAATAAATATCAGTGATATCGATATCGGCAATAAATTACTAATTTCACCGATATTGAGTGTTTTTGCAAATTTTTCAAATTAATATCAGTGATATCGATATCGAATGAAAAATACTGATTTCCTTGATATCGAAAATGCTTGGCATAGTTTTTTATTAATATCAGTGATCACGATAAAATATCAAAAGAAAAATACTGATTTCACCGATATCGAATATGTATTTGCATGTTTTTTTTAAAATCGATATCAGTGATATCGATAGAATATCGAAAGAAAAATACCTACTGATTTCACTAATATCGAATGTTTTGCACATCTTTCAATTTTTAATTAAAAATGTTTAATTTTAATAAACATCAGTGATATCGATATCGGCAATAAATTACTAATTTCACCGATATTGAGTGTTTTTGCAAATTTTTCAAATTAATATCAGTGATATCGATATCGAAAGAAAAATACTGATTTCTTGATATCGAATATGTTTGGCATAGTTTTTTGTCAATATCAGTGATCACGATAAAATATCAAAAGAAAAATACTGATTTCACTGATATCGAATGTTTTTGCATCTGTTTCCATCAATAAATGTGATATCGATAGAATATCGAATGAAAAATACTAATTTCACTGATATCGAATATGTTTTTGTGTCTGTTTTTCTCAATATAAGTGCAAAATATTGATTTAACTGATATCGAATATGTATTTGCATCGTTTTTTATCAATACATAGTGTAATTAATTGATACGAGACAATAATGTCGAACGAGAAGTCGAAACTTAAAGAAGTGATGACGTTGTTTATGTGTTGCGTTCATCTTCCGTTCCTACTTACTTAGTTTTTTTATTACTTTTTACAATTTAGGAGAAATTGTTATATTACAGTGGGAAGGAATATAACCATCACAACCGATAATTTTTTTCTTTCGATATCAATATTTTCCTTTCGATATTCGATAATATCGCAAGAAAAATATCGATACAAATATCGGAAATATCGAAACAAAATATCGATATCAATAAATATCGAAAGTATCGAATCGTCACTAGCCTGGAATCATCCTGAAGAGAGGGACAGCCCTACAGGCTCTACAAACCTTCTCAGTGAAACATTACAGGATGACTTCAGAAGGCCCCAACTCTCTACTTGAAAATGAATTTAACTGGAATTCACCGATAACTTCGTACATTTTGTGTTCTTCGGTGGCGTAGAGCAGACCGAGACATTGTTCTCGAAGGTCGGTGCCTTTGGTGAGCGACGTGGCCGACAATTTCTCCTCGATGATGTCCAAAGACGAGTGGACCTTGTAGTGGAAATCCAATTCCTGGTCTTTCTCTGTACAGGCGACGTACTTGGGGGCGTTCTGAAAACCAAGATGCAACGTTGCAAGACAAATAAGAACAGTCTTCAACTAAGAAATCTCAAGTTTGAGGAGTGTTTTGATTCCCTCGTCTTTTCAAAAACTTGCAAAGAAAAAATACCAGTTTTTTTTGCCAAATTTTCTGCACATTTCATGATGTAGGAATAGAATAGGGCTGGAAACACTCTTTTGGGCCTGGATCTTGTAAAGGGCATTCCTCCGCATTGAATGAGACCAACCGCCCACGTCTATGAGTTTGAAAATAACGATATGACAAAATGGTTCTTTTCCTTTATACCCCCCCCCCCCCCCCCAGGCTGTTTCGTGACTTTTCCACGCCCGCCCGATGTTTCTAGACACCGGTAATGATTCCTTTTCACATTTTAATAAATTAATGTACGCTCAGTTTGAGGGAGTGAAGAGACATCGGTGAATTCTTGGAAAAACAAGGGGGTTAAGTCATTGACCACGGGCGCTGTGCACTTGCTTGGTTCCAATACCTTCCCGATGTAGGGATGTCCCCAAAGTATCGATACTTTTTGAAAAAAGTATCGATACATATCGATACTTTTTATTTCTGATATATATCGTAGTATCGATACTTTTTTTCCAGTATCGGAGGCGATACTTTTTTAACTCTCACATTAGATGAAAATCTCGACTTTTAAAATCTCGATCTTTTTTTTTTTTTTTCTTTTTTTTTACTTTACTTTACCTACCTCTTTCTCTACGTAGATTGTAGGGAGACCAACCACTTCAACAAACTAAACAAAGATGATGTACCACCACCTCCAGCTTGCTATGGGTCTGTTCGGAGAGGCAATCCGGAACAGTTCGGAACCAAACTGGAACTGAAAAGGGGAGAGGATAGAGGCGAATGGGCTCCTCCAATATCCTCCGGGACACTCCGAACCGTTCAGGACCGCCTCTCCGAACAGACGATATGATAACCTGCTGTCCTCCATCATCTAGGAAGGACCAAAATATTAACCCAACCAAGTGCAATACGAAAACAATTGCCTAACCAAAAAAAATGAGTGATTTATTGTTTTGTTCATTCTATATTAATTATTATCCTCGCGATGGAGAGATGTCACACTGATAGAGAGAAACATAAAAGGCATTTTCACACATTTTTGTAAAAGTATCGAAAAGTATCGATACTTCAAAATATCGAAAGTATCGTATCGATACTTTTTGAGACTTTCTAGATGTATCGATACGATATTATATCGATACTTTTGAAGTATCGGACATCCCTATCCCGATGAATCGGTTGGTTTACAAACATCTCTTCACAAAGGACAAAGACAATGCCAAACAGCTAATTCATTACTCGATACCTATTTGTGCGAATTTATATGGAGGCAATCAAACCACTACCACGTCAATTTGTTTCAACAAATCCTCACCGACTTTGGCAACTTCTAAAGACTCGGTAATTCTTTTTTAAAATATTATAATTTCTTCCCACAGCTTGAAATTGTGACGAATTCGACGTAAATATGTATTGTAAGTAAGACGGAATGCCTAGAAATACCGGGCGGGCCTGTTGAAGACAGACTGGGGGGAGGGGTTTATAACGGAAAAATACCGACAAAATTAGGGCTCTTTCCTGAGCGAAAGCTCCAACCCTAATTATCTGATTTAAGTACTCAGATCGAACGATCTGAGTGCAGCACCAACTCAGATGACCCACTCTCAACCCTAATAATTAGGGTTGAGAGTGGGTCATCTGAGTTCCACACCTTGGGACAGCTGTGGAATTTCTAAAATGTTTTCGGTGACACTAGTGACACCATGGTCCAATTATTGGACCATGGTGTCACTAGTGTCACCGAAAACATTTTAGGAATTCCACAGCTGTCCCGAGGTGTCACCAGATTAACTAGATTTAAGATTAGATAGACACAAATTTTTTATTTTTTTCATCGATTCCCTCGGAAATTTTCGTCATAACTCTATTTTGAGACTTCCTGTAGCCCACAAAAAATTCTGCTGTCCATTGAATTTAAAATTGCAACTTGATTTTGGTTCCTTGGGACAGCTTGAGATGTTTTCGATGACAATAATGACACCATGGTCCAATTAGGGTTAAGACATATCCGGTAAAAAGCAGATAGGTATCAAGAGAAATGTTCTTAGAAAAGATTGAACGAACTTGACATGCACGTCAGTACTAAGACTTAGTACGAAGTACACAAGTCTTGTGTTGAACTATGAAACGGTAGGAGTTTTGGTTTCACCTCTTTGCCAATTATGGCGATGCAAACAGCCATTTTTCCAACTTTAAACCATTTCTCGTCTCTCGAAGGAATCACTGACACTAATTGTAAGCACAGATAACGAGGAGAACGTCTATTTTTTTAAATTAGTAAAAATGAACGAAGATAGTCGACGAAACTCGAATTTGTTATCTGTTTATCACTATTCTTCTTCTTCTTCTTCTCTGGATTTGCTGACCGTAATATTGAGTTGCGTGGTCACATGTTTGTTGTTTTCTTGCTGGTTTATAATTGTTTGTCATGAATTCTTCTGAATGAATGAATTCTCTGAATCAATTCTGCCTCTCCAATCCTTCCTTTTGGTTAAATGGGGATGTCCATAGCCTCCATTACCTCCAGCAATCGGGTCAGCCTCTTCAAATCCTTCAATCCCTCGCCCAAGTACTCCATCACTGCTTCCTCATTGTAATGATCGTAGGTTTTCGCCATTTCCTCCTCCATGTGCTCCTTGAGAACATCTGCTGTGAAAGCGCAGTCCAGGAAAAAGTGGAGCACATCCTGCACCTGAGCAACTCCGCAGAGATTACAAAATGGGTCGCTCACCACTCAGAATTTCCTATTATTGCAGTGGCCGATGAGAATTCTATTTATTCTTGTTATGGTTTTAACATTTAGATCTCTTGCTTCAGAGAACCATGCCCTCTCGTTGATATCCAACTTGAGATGTCTCATCCAGCCCCCAGGTCCCTCCTCCATCGACCAATATTCCTGTTTCCAGGCTTCCCAGGTTTCCAATCGTATCTGGTCATATAAGTCCTTGTAATCCATGTAGGAGTGTTGATCAATTATCTGGTCCCTGGCCGCTCGATCGGCTCTCTCGTTTCCGTCCACCTGGACGTGTGAAGGGCACCACTGCAATTTAATGTCTATTCCAGATGTCCATCTGGCTTCTAGGCTCTCGTACGTCCTAATTAGTGGTATTAGTATAACTCGACCCCTTTGCAGATTCCTGAGCGCTACTATAGCTGCCTGAGAGTAAATTCGTCATAATAGCTGCCTGAGGGGAGTAAATTCGTCATAATTTATCACTATTATCAGTGCTAAGCAAATATCTTCTTCTTCTTCTTTACTCTGTGACCTCGTTGGGACACCCTCGGTGACCATCCAAAATCCCTAATGAAACAACCACAACCACCCACATTTGTGCTCAGCATTCTTTCCAATTGTACCAATCCCACAATAAATGCTGTACGTTCAAAGTAATTTTAAACATTTTTTAATTAGGAACAGAGATTTCAAAGTGGCTCCAAATGAATGTGGTAGGTTTCGGATATGTATAGAATTAGACAATTCAGTTTGATTGTACAGCTTTCGTCTGAGTGTAGAGTCTTTCAAAGGCAGTAGGATCTACAGATCTGACGTGTGTTGTGGCATCCGTGGTTGCATCGCACACACCAAGTTTCAGTTTAGATGAGCTTTCTGTTTTCGAACGCGAGCAGCACACTTTTTTACGTTTGCGTAGACATCTGATCAGTTTGTTTCGACAAATTTTCGTTTGTTACGCCGAAACTGGGTTTAACACGCGTAGTCAATACCGTATACGTTTTATATAAATTGAGACGTTGTCTCATACGAGTTTTCCGGTGAATTTTATGAATCTCGTAAAGCCGACAACATGAAAGTGACTGTGACGACCCTCTCGGACGAGATCTTCGTCTTGGACGTCTCCGAGGACTTGGAATTGGAGAACTTCAAAGCCTTTTGCGAGATCGAAAGCGGCGTTTCCGCCAGAGACATCCTCATAGTTCACGAGGGGAAACCGCTTTTGGACGGAGGTTTGTCGATGAAAGCGCACGGCGTCAGAGACGGCGATGTCGTGATCCTTCAGCACATTCAGAGCCAGCAGGCTGAAGCTCCCAGTAAGCAATTTTCCCTTCTTTAGTGTGTATCCTTGTCTATTTCGCAGTTTGAAATAGCAAAACAAAGGCGTTTTTATATCCACTTTCAGGTACAATTTCAAACGCACAGGTGCTTTTTTCAAAAATAAACCTTTGGAATCGACCAAGAAAGGATTTTAACCCACCCCCCACTGGTTTACGTTACAAGATACCTAGGTACGTAGAATCCAAAACTCGAATAAAAATTGTCCGTCCGTCCACCGTACTTTCCTCAGTTAAGTGCCTACCATGGATCAATTTTGATGAAATTTGATTTTTGGGCTCCAATTGGGTTAACTTGGGCCCCCAAAGCTTTTGATTGATGTCAGTCACTTATAAGGGTTGAAAAATAAGGGCTAAAATGTTGAAAACGCACTATTTCAAAAAATTTCTATTTTAAGTTTGTTTTATCTGCTATTTAAAATAGTAAGAAAAATTACTTTATTTGGAAATTAAAATCTACTCACAGTAAACAGAAAAATCGTCTGCCAAGTGGGTGTGGCACATAGCTTCCTCGTATCCATAACCCGATTATGTATAGATGGTCCGATGCATAGTAGTTAATCTCAAAACACCAATATCTAAGTACCTTCCACTACCCTCATAGGGGACCATCTAATTTCATCAAATTTGGATGAAAAATGTAAGTGAGTAGATGTATGTGATTGGATCAAAAAAATACTTAGCCTCGGCTGGGATTCGAACCCGGGAACCCCGGGGGACAGTTCTATGATCTACTTCTGAGATACTTGGTGGAAGGGCTATGTATGGATACGAGGAAGCTATGTGCCACTCTCACTTGTTTCGTGTTGTAATCAGTGCATTGTCGACAATCAATCAATCAATCAAAGTTTTTTATTGCAGAAACCTAAGAATAGGTATAACAACGTCAGATAACAAATAAACTACATTTCTAGGAACACACAACAATTCATAAATAAAACAACAATAACAGTCACAAAGAACAAGTCATCAAAACAGACCAAAGTAACCCTTAACACTGTAGATTTCAGCATCAATCAGAATGCCCCTCACTCGCCGTTGAAACGCCACTGAAGACAGCTGCCTAACATCGTGAGGGAGAGCATTGAAAAATCTGGATCCGAACTGTTCGGGATTACAAGTAAGGGATTTCGTCAGTCTCACAAAGGGGGGGGGGGGCAAATATTAGGCCTGCTCGAGTTTCATAATTATGTACGTCATTCCCCGTCACAAATAAATTCAAGCTCTCCCTCTCGTGAAGCAGCGCTTGCCATACAAAAAGGCCGTAAACGGTTAATGCCCCAAGCCTTTTAAAGTAGGAGCGGCATGACTCGCTAGGATGGAGACCAAATATTGCACGCAATATCCTCTTCTGTAGCTTGAATACGGCCTCAGTATGCGACGAGCCTCCCCACAGAAGAATACCATAACTGATACGGCTCTCAACGTATGCAAAGTATACAGAGCGGAGCGAGTTATAAGGTACAGCGCTGCGCAGTCAGAACAGCATGTACGATGAAGAAGCTAGCTTGGGCAAAAGGGCCTCCACATGTCCTGACCAGGATAGGCGACTATCAATCAGTATGCCCAGGAAATTTGCCGAGTGATCCATCCTGCTAGTGAGGGAGAATGTCAACTGCTGGGTTTTTCCGTTATTTAGAAGGAGCGCGTTTGCTGTACACTATTGGCTGATCAACACTGAGGCCTCCTCCTGCCTGATAGCCAATTTTCCCTTGATGATGCCACTGAAAGGATGGTTATGTCATCGGCAAATAGAAAAGCCTTACCCCCCCTGCCAAACAGATAAGGCAGGTCATTGATAAATAGCGTAAGAGGCAAGGGCCAAGAATTGAACCTTGCATCACCCCGCAAGGAACCTGCATCAGGTCGGATTGCTCATTGTTATAATGCACAACCTGATGCCACCCATCCAAGTAATTCCGAAGAAAAGAGAGCGCGCTCGAACAAAAACCGTAGTGATGGAGCTTGGAGAGCAGCAAGTTGTGCGGCACCAGGTCCAACGCTTTCGACAAGTCATAAAGCTGAAGACCTGAAGAAGCTCGCGCCTCAAGTGCACCCAAAATTTCCCTCATCAGTGAACATGCAGCGGTGGACGTGCTTTTCCCCTTCTGGAAACCATACTGCAAAGGGTGAACCAAGTCCTTTTTCACAACGTACTCCTGGATTCTGTTGGGTACCACTCGTTCAATTACTTTTACAAAGAGAGGCAGCTTTGCAATGGGACGAAAGTCGCCATAGTTTTTGGCCTTACCCTTCTTGGGTATTGGTGAAATGCTTGATAATTTTAGGCAGCCAGGAAGAACTCCTTCTGAGAAACATGAATTAATAACATACGTCAAAGGTTCAACTATGAATTGTGCAACCGGTTTAAGCATCTGTACAGTCATTCCAAGGAAGTCTGATGATCTAGTGTTCCTCAAGGTCAAAATAGTAGAAAATATTTCCTCCACTGTTACTGGGCGAAAAGTAAAATCATCATTAAATCCAGGAGCAGCCTCCAGGAAAGTCAAGTACTGGTCAGGTGGTGATGGAGCCGTAGACAAGCTGTACACTGCCGAGAAAGCACCACTAAATCCGCTGCAACTGAGAGTGGTGCCACGCGCATGAAGGTTCAATTCTGAACCTATGATCTGCCAAGAAGTTCTCACCTTATTAGAGGAGCGTTCAATTCTCGCTCTATTATATTCCTTTCTGAAAGAATTCAAGGCTCTTCTATACTGGTTTCTTGCATCTTTTATACGCTGCGCCTGTATATCATAGGGCTCTGAGAAATTTGAGTGCTTTAGTTCAAGGTATCTGTCACGTAATTTACCGATATCCTCTGGGAAGACCAGTCTAGGCGTTCTCGAACGTGAACGAAACTTCCTCGTAACCCAGGGGCACGAAATGTTCAGGGCAGCTAGGAAAATGGACAGAAACGTCGAAGCAGCAGCTTCAGCACCATCAGCACTATACACGTCAAACCAACAGACACTACTCAGAAGTACCTGCAGTGAGTGAATATTTTCGCCTCTTGAACTGCGAAATGAAATAGGAGCGCAGGGTAGCGGGGGGACTTGTTCGAGGATAATCATTTCAACTCCCTTGTGATCGCTAAAAGACAAATCACTTGCCCCAGCAAGATACTTGTCATCTTCCATATTAGTAATTATGACGTTCAAACAAGATGGTGATCCAGATTGACCACAAAAGGGCCAACGAGTGAGACAACTTATGACACTAGAAACGTCCACCAAGTTTTGTAGGTAGTACAGCTTCTTAACATAAAAATAGCACGCATTGCTGGTGTAAACCTGCTTTAACGCAACATTGAGCGATGTCCCAATATGAAATTTTACTATCAAGTTGTTGGTTTGTCGAGTTGAGAATCTGCAACATGAATGCGATGTCGTTCGCGATGATATCGACGATTTTCCACATTATGGCGTGATAAAACAACGCTTTGCTTTGAGTATCCTCGGGTCCAGCCCTAAACTGCTCTACAAATTTGATTAAAATCTCTACTCGGGTGTAGTAGACAAAGGGTTAAATGAATTTGTAAAAGGTTGAAATAAATCTGGAAAAGGTTGAATTAAATCTGTAAATATTATGAATCTGTTTATGATATGAAATTTAGGACTCATTTCCCACTCTAAGTCCTCGGTTTTGTTTTTCCTGAGAAAACACCCTTCTTGGAAATACTTATTTAAAACCTCATGTCGGCAGCCCTGCAGTCAAGGTCATTCGAAAGGTCGCCCAAACGATTCGCGAATTAATCGATCAAAGTTGAATCTGCAGGCACTTTGGGACTCGACGAAGCAGTGAACGTTTTAAAACGCAAACGAGTCGAGTTACTGCTCATTTAGAATCATGCTGAGCTACAGATTCGGCCGAAATTTGATTGAATACGTGGTCGAATTCAAATTGTCATCAATGAACATCCTCAAATTGCGCAATGCACGTAGATTTCATTTAAAACATTTGGAATAAACTTGGGTTGCAGGTGAAAAATACCATAAAATGAAGGTTTTGAAGCTCTTCAGGGACTAAAGGCGTCAACTTATGCATAAAAAATGAAATATCTAAAAAAATTCTAAATCCGAAAATATTACCTACGTATTATATATTTCCTCTAGCTGAATCACGATAATTTGCAAGAAAAAACTCGAAAAATTCTTCTAAGTTGAAAAATGAGTAATTTCAAGGCACAAAATTTGAACAAAATTGTCTTTGGAGCAGCGTATAAAAGAATATGCTCACTTTGTGAACCAATTATCTGCTATTCTACGGGAATCTTCAAAAGAAATGCGTTTGAGGAATTGAAATATCTCATTCCGATATTTGGCTCCGATGGTGCTGCCATCTCTTATCTCAGAAGTCAGCCAATTTGTTGCATTCGGATTATTTGGTGAAAATCATAACTGCGGCCTCAGCCAAACAGAATGCAGAGAATCTTTGCGTTTTCGTTCCCATCTATAATGATGATTGATTCTTTTCTTCGCCTCTGAGGTTTTGACGACTCATTCCAGGAGTACTTTCCACTTTAGGCGTTAAATTTCAATCTGATAGCGATGAAAATTTCACTAAAACGTCCTTCAGAATACGATGACCCGTTTGAGACGATAAACAAAGGAACCGTGACGGTGCACAATCCACCTCAGAGACAAATCTCTGACTCACAGGCGATGAGGCAACGAACGAAGCCACTACGAAGGAATGAGTTAGTTTTTATTCCTTCCTCATGTAAAAAACTCATGATAGGATAATATTGACTTTTTTTTTTGTTTTGGTTGGAAAAGAGAGAAAAAAGTCCATTCATGCAGCATGAATTAATGAGCGAATTTTCAAAGAAATCTTTCAGTTAAAGGTATGGTTAAGAGAAGGAACAATGGTGTTGCAATTTCTTTTAGAACGTTTTTTTTTTTTACTCGATTCTTGGTTTTTTCGATTTTCAGTGTAGCATACCAACATACTGTATGCACCGGGTATGCTTTGAAGATGTTAGGAGTATATATTCACGTTCTTCCCATCTCCACAAACTCACAGAGTACCCACACGGCTATTGTTGTTTTTTTTTCCTATTTTCAGTATTCCTACCATACCAACATACTGCATGCACTGGGTATGCTTTGAAGATGTTAGGAGTCCATATTCATGATTTACTCCCCCTTTGAGTACCTATTTTCGATCTTACTCTTAATAGGTGACAAGCATAAAAAATATAGAAGAAAGGAAAATCCATTTGAGGAAAACAGATTTAGGAACGCACATACTTATCTCGAAAAACTAATTAACGGTTTTTGTGAATTTTCATCTCAGTGCCATGAAAAAGCTCATTCCTTCGATATTAATGGGTTTAGGAGGCTGCGATTGGTCTCATTCTCCTCTGGGGTGTCCCCCCTACAAAGTAAAAGCCCGAGAAAATTTTTTTTAGCCTTAATTTTTTTTCAAGTGGCAAAATGTAAGGGAAAACCCGAAGAAAAAACGTGTTTTGTGGAAAATAGGGGGTTTAACACAGTTTTACTTAAAAACTAAGTACATATTCGGATTCTACATGAAATTTCCTATAAGTCTATGTACTTTTTGAGGAGATTTGAGCAAGATGAGTTCTCACTAAAAAATGAAGAAAAGTGAGAACTAGAAAAATCTTAAAACTAGCTATATCTTGAAAATCCGACATAAACAAAAAAAACTGACGTAAAAAATATAGAAGAAAGGAAAATCCATTTGAGGAAAACAGATTTAGGAACGCACATACTTATCTCGAAAAACTAATTAACGGTTTTTGTGAATTTTCATCTCAGTGCCATGAAAAAGCTCATTGCTTCGATATAAATGGGTTTAGGAGGCTGCGATTGGTCTCATTCTCCTCTGGGGTGTCCCCCCTACAAAGTAAAAGCCCGAGACAATTTTTTTTAGCCTTAATTTTTTTTCAAGTGGCAAAATGTAAGGGAAAACCCGATTAAAAAACGTTGAGAACCGGTGTTTTTTGAAATGTTTTGTGGAAAATAGGGGGTTTAACACAGTTTAACTTAAAAACTAAGTACATATTCGGATTCTACATGAAATTTCCTATAAGTCTGAGTACTTTTTGAGGAGATTTGAGCAAGATAAGTTCTCACTAAAAAATGAAGAAAAGTGAGAACTAGAAAAATCTTAAAACTAGCTATATCTTGAAAATCCGACATGAACAGAAAAACCTGACGTCAGATTCGGATTCAGCGCACCAAATACCATAAGAAAAATGGTGAAAGAACGAGGCAGCCTGACCACCCCTAAATTTTGTAATCTAGTGTAATCGACGTCCCGGAAGACTTGAAATCACTGGGCTGAAAGCTGAATCTGGGAGCCCGAGAAGCGTTCTGATTGGGGAAGCTCCAGGACGTAGTTGAAGATGAGTGCAACAGATCGCGTTCATGATCTATGTTCTCAACCTCATCGCAATAAGCCACCTTTTGTTTATCAAACACTATTCTCCTTGATGCGTTACCGGCCGCATCTAAGTAATTAATTTGATAACATTTAGTTATATTCGCGATATGTACGAAAAAATCGTGCGATTTTCAATAGTACACTGGGTTTTAAACGTTTCTATCGGTGGCAGTTGTCGATAGAATATTTGAACGAGGACTTATTTTTTTTTTTTTTTTTTTTTTTTTGTCTTATTTGTATCTTATTTTTTTGTGAATGACACATATATATATACATATGATTTTTGGAAAAACTTCAGGGATCGTTTCAGAATGTTCCAAAACGGATTTCAGTGTAAAAATTTTTCGAAAAAGTCGATTCTAAAAATTTTGAGGCCATTGCAATAGCTTCATTTTCCTTGAAAATTCGCTAATAACACGCTGCAAATTATTGCTGGGTATGCTTTGAAGATCTTAGGAGTCCATATTCGTGTTCTACTCGTCTCTACGAACTCATAGAGTACCCACACGGCTACTTCATTTCTGGGTACAACAAATATACGCACGTATTCATTATATATATATATAGCTACAAACTTTTCTTAATTTTGGACAATTTTCATTTTTGAAAAATGCATTCATATCAGAAATTTTGTGCTGAATCCGAATATACCATATATTACCATGATTTTCAATGTAATAACCACAAAAAACGGAAAAAACCCATTTTTTTGAAGTTTTTTTGAATTTTGGACCACTTTGGATTGTCCAAAATTGCTGGTTAACGAACTTGACCTATGGTTTGTTGTTACGAACATTTTGGCATAAACTAAAAAAAAATTTCTAAACAATTACTCAAGTTATCGTCCGGAATGACACATATATATATACATATGATTTTTGGAAAAACTTCAGGGATCGTTTCAGAATGTTCCAAAACGGATTTCAGTGTAAAAATTTTTCGAAAAAGTCGATTCTAAAAATTTTGAGGCCATTGCAATAGCTTCATTTTCCTTGAAAATTCGCTAAAAACATTTACTGAATATTTTCAATAAATATTTTTTAAAATTCATGAAATGATTTTAAAATAAATTGTTTTGTTTTGATTGAAAAACAATTGAATATTTTAGGAGCATAAATTCGGACAAGAACTAGCGATAAAAACATTAATTTTCCAAAAGTTCAATCAAATTGAGTTGCGAATAATTAGAATTGATTAAAGCCTTAATGTCTTAGTTTTTTTTCCTTCCTCGTGTAAGAGTATTCCTTCCTCGTGTAATATTGAAATCACTTTTCTTTGTTTTTGGTTGGTAAAGCGAGAGAAAAACGTTCAAGGATTGAACATTTTCAATAAATATTCAAAAAATTCATCACATGCATTTTTTTAGAAACTTATTTTTTTTTTATAGAAAGGAAAAAATTACTGAATATTTTAGGAGCGAAAAAGTCGGACAATGACTAGCGAAAAGAAAAATTAATTTCCAATTGAGTTGCCAAAAATTCGAATTGATTGTCTAAGTTTTTATTCCTTTCTCATGGAAGATATTCGAAATAGGAATAATATTGATTTTTTTTGTTTCGGTTGGGAAAGATAGAAAAAAACAATTATTGAATATTTTCAATAAATATTTAAGAAATTCATATGATGATTTCAAAATAGAATTTTGTTTTGATAAAAAAAAACAGATTATTGAATATTTTAGTTCATTTTCGACTTTCTTATACAATCCTTTGAACTGGTAGTTTCTCTTGAGGAAACTTAACAAGTTTTGATGAATTCAATGTTAATTCTAGACTTTATCCATGAATTTAAGTCCTTGTGTGTCTCTCATGAAATCCTTGTAAAGGGCAAAATTATTCGAAGTTATTCTTCGTTTTCGGTGAAATATTCAGGGCTATTTGGGCTGTTGATGATTCCCCATGAAAATAGTCACCCTCTTACTAGGTTTGTTCGGAGAAGCAGTCCTGAACGGTTCGGAGGGGTTTGGAGAAGCCTGGAGGAGTTCGGAGGATTCCAAGCGCCTCTATCCCCTCCCCTTTCCAGTTCCGGTTTGGTTCTGAACTGGTTCCGGACTGCTACTCCGAACAGACCAATAGCACTTCTACAGTTTCCATCCTATATTTCGATGAAATTTTTATTTCCCCATGAAAATAGTCACCCTCTTACTAGGTTTGTTGGGAGAAGCAGTCCTAAATGGTTCAGAGGGGTTTGGAGAAGCCTGGAGGAGTTCGGAGTATTCCAAGCGCCTCTATCCCCTCCCCTTTCCAGTTCCAATTGGTTCTGAACTGGTTTCGGACTGCTACTCCGAACAGACCAATAGATAGCCACTTCTACAGTTTCCATCCTATATTTCAATGAAATTTTTATTTCCCCATGAAAATAGTCACCCTCTTACTAGGTTTGTTCGGAGAAGCAGTCCTGAACGGTTCAGAGAGGTTTGGAGAAGCCTGGAGGAGTTCGGAGGATTCCAAGCGCCTCTATCCCCTCCCCTTTCCAGTTCCGGTTTGGTTCTGAACTGGTTCCGGACTGCTACTCCGAACAGACCAATAGATAGCCACTTCTACAGTTTCCATCCTATATTTCGATGAAATTTTTATTTCCCCATGATAATAGTCACCCTCTTACTAGGTTTGTTCGGAGAAGCAGTCCTGAATGGTTCGGAGGGGTTTGGAGGAGACTGGAGGAGTTCGGAGGATTCCAAGCGCCTCTATCCCCTCCCCTTTCCAGTTCCGGTTTGGTTCTGAACTGGTTCCGGACTGCTACTCCGAACAGACCAATAGACAGCCACTTCTACAGTTTCCATCCTACATTTCGATGAAATTTTTAGGGATCGTGCGGATTGGGGTCCCCTATGAAAATTATCGCCCCGGTCTGATAGGTTCTAGGAGATTGATATTTTGAGATTAATCATCTCCTATACAATCGGGGCTGTGGAAACGAAGAAACGTTATGCCACTCCCACTTGGTTTTTTCATTTCTAGTTCTTTTTTATTCCAAAATGTCCTTATAACCCTGAATTTTGAGAAATAATGACCGCATTTATTTATATTCTTATTAATTCAGATCCCAGGAAAAAGTCGAAAATTGACCCTGGAAAACTCAGGGAATTTTCTTTCGGGAATCGCTGGGCACCCTGCCCATGGCTAAAACATGTTCCATGTTAATAGTCTGCCAGGTGGTTGTTGCACATAGCTTCTTCGTACCCATAACCCGATTGTATAGATGATCCGATACATTGCGGCAGATATCAAAACATCAGTACCTCGCACTACACTCATAGGGGACCATCCACTCGCCAATCGGATGGAAATTGTAGAAATCATGACTTTAACGAGGAATTCACGTTTGCGCATGTGCAGCGGCTGGATGATTTTCGTAGGGGATAATTTGATCGAAATCGGACAATAACTTCGTATAGTTTTGCCCGTTACGAGGATTTCATTACCGACACACACACACAGACAGATAGACAAACCAACCAAAATTGCTCTCGAAGCCTTAAACATGAAATGCAAGTCGAAATTTTGATTTTGAAGAAAAATTTTTTTTTCAACCTAAAAGAAAAACCTCACTCACGCTAAGCAATATTAATTAGAATACATAATAATTTGAACTTCCTGCATCCCAATTTGAACTTTCGGCAAATCCATTACGTTTTGACAACTACTGGAGTCCTTGTCCACCTTTATTCCTTCTACAATGTTCTATAAAGTGTTTTTTCTCTCTCTCTCTCTCATTAGAAGACTATTTATTTAGTAGTTAGGTCGAAGGAAAGATACAGTTGCCTGTGACAGGTGGTTCAAGGACCATCAAGTCAAATCCAAATGAAAAATGAAGGTGCAAGTCCTTACTGAAATCAGTGTTTTAACCCTTATCTTGGCAAGCTATCAAATTTTTGGAATTTTTTTTAAATTCTTTTTTCTACTTTTTTGGGCTTTTAATAGAATTAATCCGATTTTTAAATTAATTTTTTACGTTTATACGTTTTGTACACGTATTGTGCCACGGGTGACCCACCGCCAAGATAGGGTAGCGCTCTTCATGGAACCCCAATTCCAAATGTTAATACTATTTTCTAATAAAAAGAGGTACAAAAATGACAGTTGTTGATTTACTTGTTGAATTATTTATTTTTTTAATCGGAACTTACATTGACATGATAAGTAGTACATAATATCATCGAATCAGTCAACAGGCACTTCAAAAAGTATTGCTTTGAAGGCACTAAAAAGGCATAAAATTTACATTACTACGTTATTATTATTGGTAATTGTAATGTTCCATTTACTCGTATATTTTAGTTCTCAAAAAAAGGACATGAGGGGAACCCCTGAGTGACTCATCGTGCAGGTAGGTAGAGTGAGGTACGGGGGTAGAACTCGTCAGACTGACGTCACTCTCCCTTTACCTTGTCAACAGTACCTTTACCTTGTGCTTCTTCCTCGTGCATTCTACCACTTGTTACCTAGGAGTTGTCTTCCCCAACTACCCACTAGGTAAATGTACCGCCTCCCTCCGGTCTGCGGCTATCGCGCCGAGTAAAGCGGCTGAGCGAATTTCTATGCACTCCTGCAAACAGTAGAGCTAAACGCGCCGGGCAGACAGTGCATCTCCATCCTGCATCCTTGTTGAATAGGGACCAATATAAATCAGCAAGACATCGAGAAGGCAATCGCCTCACTCGACAGCACACTGACATAACAGTAACAATGGAAAAAACATCATCCTCTGGATCCGAGAGGATCTGCCCCCAAGAGCTAAAGTTCGTCTGAAACCAAAAACAAAATTTACCTGAACTAAAATTCATCATATATTATGAAAAATGGGAAAACATTGAGAATTTGAATTGAGAAATTTGTTTATATCTCAAAATTTGGCAACTCATTTGAAGGCTCTTGTGTGACACTGGGTTCCTACACCAGGCCCAAATATTGACGTGCCGAACACTGGTGTCAGGATGACGAGGCGGATTCAAATGGGAAATCGGCTGGTTTGGCGTCGACCCAGCGGCTTGATATGTCATTTTTCTCCTCCCAGTGCGTTTTGTCGTCGCGATATCTTGTTTTCCAAGTCATCGAGGGTTCAGCAGCCCCGAACGTATTATAAATAGCGTCAATAAAGTCGTTTATAAATAGAAGTATTTCGCACGATCGAACTCCTTCTTATGGTCTTAACCCTTATCGCGGTAAACATGTCAACTCTAGCACATGGTGTTCGGCTCGTAGATGCAAAAAACATTGCGTAAATATTACATCAAAAATTGAGTAAAATGCCGCCAACATATTTTCATCTCAATCCGCTCTCCAGTTGTGATTTTTTTCGGTATTTTCCCCTTTCAAACTCACATTTCTCCATTTTACTTACTTTTTACTACATTTGACTCAGTTTAATTTTAACTTTCGGCCACATTTTTGGAATCTGTGAATTTTCTATGCGAATGGTGTACTTGGATTCTTGAAAATTACGATCTAATGATCAGCAAAATGACTGATGTCGTGATAGAGGAAACCAGGGAATGGATGAACAGCAGCAAAATGTGCCTGAATGAAGGGAAAACTGCAACCATCGACGTCCCTACTCTGTCCTGCTGAAGCGAAGTGTGAAATTTTTAGCCGTGATGCTCGATCCAACCCTTACGTGGAGCGATCACTGCCATTATTTGACAAAAAAGTACATTCATGCAGCATGAATTAATGAGCGAATTTTCAAAGAAATCGTTCAGTTGAAGGTATGGTTAAGAAAAGGAACAATAATGTTGTTCTTTTAGAAAGTTTTTTTTTTTACACGAATCTTGGTTTTTTCGATTTTCAGTATAGCATACCAACATACTGTATGCACTGGGTATGCTTTGTAGATGTTAGGAGTCCATATTCATGTTCTACTCGTCTCCACGAACTCATAGAGTATCCACACGGCTATTGCTCGTTTTTAGAGATTTCCGCGTCGAATAAAAAATGAACCACGGAAATCGGTTGAAGACTAAGGCCTGGGCAGAGTACACAAGATTTTGTCACACACACACACAGACATTCACCTATGGTTTTTTCCTCATTCACACTCAATCGTACGCGTTTATCAGTCCCCATATAGCCGTTACCCGTAGTTTAAAGTTACCTGGTCGGCCGAGGACCGGATAAAAAGTTACCGGTAACTCGATTTATCCAAGGCTTTTTAACCTCAAAGAGTCAGTTCTCGTGTTTTTGTTTCCCAGAACGTTCGTTTTTGCAAATTGATTTTTGTTGCCGTGCAAATTGATTGTTAGTTGTTGCCGTTGATTGCTAGTGAATTGTGCTAGGAGAGTCTAGCCCCCAGAAAGTGTTGTCGGGTTTCAGCGCTACCTACCTCCACTTCAACGAACTACCATTCCTGATATCTTATCAGGTGATCAGTTTGCGGCCGCATTACTGACGCTCCTCTAACTTGCAGTTATCCCAAGATTATGAACTTGCAGTTATCTCCACTATAATAATGCATTCTGCTTGATTCGTCACTCCGAAACACAAAAATGCAATAACAAGTTCCTTTTCCTCGCAATTTAAAAAGGCAGGGAAGTAAAGCCGCCAAACTTAGAAATTAGAGAGTGGTAAAATCGAGGTAAGCCTACTTTTCAGAAATGCCGCTTGACCATGCTCACATCGACCTGAAAAGGATGGTAGTTCGCTGAAGTGGCGGTAGGTAGCGCTGAAACCCAACAATACTTTCTGGGGGCTAGACTCTCCTAATTATGCTACAATCGAAAATGGATGTGTGGAACTCTTTTTCAGACAGCAGCGAAGAAGATGTTGTGTGTTTATGGTCGAATTCCTGCAGTGGGAAAGAAGACCCTACATGGTAAATGCGGATTGACCATTTGGAGAAGTGGGACGATTGCGTTTTTTTAATGAGATTTCGATTGGATAAAAGAATAAAAAACCATTTTGGTGTCTGTCGGCGACATTTGTGGCGTCAGTAAAAACTCTGCCTGCAAAATTGTCCAGTGTCCCTGGGAACTGCCAGGCTAACCGCCCAATTTATCAAAATGCCAGCAACCGAGGGAGAATTAATTCAATCTCGGATGGAATTTTATAGAAAAAACAAAAATGCCAGGTTTCCTGGTGCTATAGGAGCTATGAACTGCACGCATGTGAAAATTCAGTCCCAGGAGAAGAAAATTCAGCCAGGAGGGTCACACGCCGAAAATTTTCGAAATAGAAAAGGGTACTTCCCTATTAACAAACAAACCATTTCGTCTGCAAATTTGAATATTCTGGACATAGTGGCACGGTGGCCGGGATCTTGTCATGACCAGACAATATTCAACAAAAAACAATAGGTACTGCCGTGCCAAGAAGGGAATAGGTACCGAGATCGAGAAAGGGAAACACCAAATTTTGTTGACCAAAACAAAGCACGTAGCTTCTCCCTCTTCTAATTTCTTCTTTTTTCTGACGCAAAACACCGCGAAAACGATTTTTTTATGGAAGAAGCTGAATTTTATTGTAAGCTTTCCACAGCCATCTGGTAAGCTGGGTAAATAATCGATTATTCGGCCTAACAGGCAGGTAATTTTACCAGCCAGTTAATAGTTACCTGTGGGTTAATTAATTAATTTATTTATTTGTAACGGCCGGATCGGCAATACAATTGTCAACAATGTAAATAACATTTAAAATAAAATTTAAACAACCTAAAACTAAAGTTCGGAAACAATAAAAGAAGAGGCAAAAAAAAACGCCCGTCAAAAACAAAATATCAAAAACCAAAGCCCTCTTGAAAAAAGTCCGTCACTGCATAAAGTTCTACATTCAGCAGCTTCTCCCTGACAGTAGCCATGAACTTCTTTTCAGGAAGAGAACGCAACTCGTTGGGAAGGTGGTTAAAAAATTTGGCGCCTGACTGCAAAGGACTCGTATCCTTCGTCACACTGAGACGTGAAACTGGAAGAAATAAGTCTTCTCTCTTCCTGGTATCATAGGTGTTCAGGTCACGCCGCCGTTCCATTTGACCAAGATTTCTTCTTATGAATTGAAGACAGCTCAGGACATAAAGGGCTGGAACAGTGAGGATTCCCAGGGTGCGAAAGCTTCCCCGGCAACTCTGACTCCAGGATAGCCCGCAAATAGTTCTGACAGCCCTCTTCTGTTGACTGAAGACCTCACCCGCATGACACGAATTGCTCCATACCAAAATTCCATATGAAACCCTGCTCGCAAAGCAGGCAAAATATACAGTCCGGAGGACATCCCGTGACACAGAGCCAGCCAAACGGTGCAGCATGAAGTTGCCAGAGGCTAATTTTAGCATAAGATTATCAATGTGCGACCTCCATGACAGCCGATTATCAATGGTCAGACCAAGAAAATTCACCTCCTCTTGAAGTCGTTGATTGAGGCGGAAAGTTATACTCTGCTTTTTTAGTGGTGTTTAACGTCAAACCATTAGCGGAACACCAACCCTTAATAACCATATTCATGTTAATCTGGTCACAATCTAGAGCTGACTGGCAAGGTCCTGCTGAAAGAGCGGTGACATCATCGGCGAAAAGGAATATCCTTTTGTTGTGGAACTGGTGAGCCAAATCATTGATGAAAATCAAGAAAAGACATGGACCAAGTACTGAGCATTGATTGTGATTGAATTGCGCATTGATAAACAGTAACTTTATAGTATCCACAATTTATCCCATCGTTAAAGTTAACAGAGAGATACATAAACCTCCGTGAACTTTGGTGACTGATAAATCGACCCTAAGAATGATTTAAAACGGATAAGTGTGTGGTTATTTTTTTTCTGTTGAATGTTGTCCAACTTTACACCAGATTTATCGCGTAAGGAACAATTACTGTGGGACGTCCTAATAACTAATTTTTTTAAAAATTGTATGTTTGTTTGTTTTGCATTGTTACCACGAAACTGCAACTTGTTAATATGAAAAATTTTGGTAAAAATAAAGAAAAATTAATTTTTGTTTCAGGTAATCCAGCGATTCCAAATTTGGATTTTTCCACGATTCAAGTGCCAGGAGTTGATGCAGGAGCGAGCACTAGCGCTGAACCAGACCACTTGTCCGGTCCAAATCCGAGTATCTCCAGAGCGGACGACCCTGCGAGGTAATTTTTTTTCTGAGAAAAAAGTGAGAAAATTTTTCAAGATCCACATGGTGGAGTTGAGCAACAGCAACAGAGCAACGAGCGACTCTTGAATTGCTGGGAGCGAAAAGTGTTGAGAAAGATATTTGGACCCGTGTGTGAGAGAGAGGTGAATGGAGGATCAGGAGGAATAGGGAATTGAGAGCCATGTACGGATAGCCAGATATAGTGGCATTTATAAAGCGGGGAAGGCTGCGTTGGCTTGGGCATATCCAGAGTATGGACAATAATAGATTTCCCAAGAGAGCCATGGATGGAGTGCCCGAGGGGAGAAGGCTCCGAGGAAGCCCTCGACTGCGTTGGCTCGACGATGTCGAGGAGGACCTCAGGAGACTGGAAGTTCGTGAATGGAGAAGGAAGGCTTTGGACCGCGGGGAGTGGAAGGCGGTTGTCGAGAAGGCCCTTGTAAGACTGTAATGTCATATAAAAAATAAAAAAAACATGGTGGAGTTGGATTTCGTAAGATACCTGGAAGGGTCCCCGTCTTCAAGGTTATGTGGGATTCAAACCCACTAAAAGAAAACAACTCCGTTCTCCCATGTTGGATCTCAGCCCGGAACCGTTTAACTTCAGGCTGAGTCCTGGGGCGTTTACTCAGTTCTTATGCTCTCTCCTCTCTCTTTCGCGTTCTATTTAGTATTTTAGAGTATTTTCCTTGTCAGGATGCTCTCTGTGCACTCTGCCACAGCAGTCCAGCTCCTCTCACCTTCCAGAATCCTCCTGACAACAGCCTCTGGTGTTGAACTCTGGGGAGCTAACTCCAGGTTTGCCATCAGCTGGTCTCTTTCAGCCGCCCATTTGGTGCATTTGAAGAAGGTGTGGAGCACATCATCATCTGAATGAATGAATGAATGAATCTTTATTTATTGTCCATATTTATAGTTACATTTTTACAACAAATAAAATAAAATGAAAATAAAATAAAATAGTATCTTCAGCTCGACATAAGAATATATGAATCAAACTGAGGATCTGCCGCTTTATTCCTCTCCTCACCACAAACCTGTCTGATGAAGAAAGGCAACATCATGAATTTCATAATCTTTGTTCTTGCAGTGTAAACATGTCGGGGCAGATACCTTTCCCATTTTATGCAGATAGGCATGAAACATTCCATGTCCTGTAAAGAACTGCGTAAGGAAGAAGTTCACTTCTCCATGTTTCCTTTCCATCCACGTCTGCACCAGCCGTGCAGTCCACCTTCCTCTATGTTCTCCCATCCATATATCTTGCCAGTTTGCCATTGTGCGCTCCCTTTCTCCGAACAAATTACCTCAATGAAGAAAGAGGTAATTTGTTAACCTGTTGTAATTTGTGGAGGTTCCAGAGACGGTAGCCACAAGGCACATCCATGAACTATTTCTCTAATCACCCTATCTTCTCCAGTAGAATCAGATGGCGCTAGTAATTTCAACTGCTCTGGTAGATATACGAGAAAAATCTTCTTTGCGATGGCGCAAGTTCGATACGAATATTATTGTTCACTCGCTGCAATATTGTTTCAGGTTGCGCGACCTCTTTCTTCAAAATCCCGATCAATTGGCTCTCTTGAAACAGAACAATCCTCGACTTGCTGACGCTTTCGCCACCGGATCCCTCGGTAAAGTACTCTTTATAATCAACCTGTGATCTTAGACTGTGATTTTTATACCTCGTCTGTGATTTTAGGGATGACTGTGATTGTGTTTATATGTAGGGTAGGGTGGGGCAAAGATCCGCAATGGGAAATGATCCGCACCCCCAATTTAAAATGACCGCCAAATATTGTCGTGGTTTTAGACACATTTTCATGTTGGCAACATTGATAGCAGGCGACTCACAAAAAGTTAGTTGGCGCATGACTGGCACAACAATAACAATGAGGTGAGAATGCTTTTTACTTGTTTCGATGTAATAATCCCTAGGTCATCCTCAGTTGAAAATGTATATTCTGTACGCTTTGCTGACTTCTATACTGGTTCAATTCCATAATTCAGGTTTTGAAAGGGGATCTAAGGACAATATTTTGGCCAAATGCGAATCTCTTGTTTTTAGGTTAGTTTTGTGTTGACAATAAAAAAATGGGGCAAAGGTCCGCACTTCGCTTGGGGCAATTGTCCACGCGTGGGTGTTTGCCCCAAGCATAGTGTATTTATATTCACTGTTCGCTATGAAGAAAAACTGTTTCCAGGAGTTATCACTGGCGTTTTAAAAACCCATGCCACTGTATCGTCAATGGTGAAAGCTGGAAAATCATGGAAATGGCCAGACCAGCCTGACATTCTCGATTATGAATGGGGATCAGTCGTTTCTAGTATAAAGGAGCCAAAAAAACAGCACAACCCGAAATCTTTATTCAGTCAGTGAACTGGAATGGTTTTACTCATAACTGTCAGTAAATAAACGGCTTAAAGTTAATTTTTTTTTATTTCGTCTCAATGGGACATTTGCCCTGCATCTGCGGACGTTTACCCCCAAACAGTAGGGCAAAGGTCCCCAAAGGCAAGGTTGTCTACCTTTCCTTTTTTCTTTCTAAATGGTGCTTATTTCGCTACTAATAAAATGGTACATTGTAGCACATAAATTAAGCTTTCCAGTTAAGTCATGAAGTGAAACATGTGGGACCTTTTACTTATTGGGTGAGAAAAAAAGTTAAAACCTAAAATTGCGGATCTTTGCCCCACCCTACCCTATGTGTGTGTGTGTGTGTGTCTAGCCGCTGTGTTGAATGATTTCAGGCGTTGGCCCAGGGTTCGGGGGCGGCCCTTGGTGCTTCTTGGGGATGGGTGGTCTGCCTCTATGGTAGACCGCACTGTTCGTCAGGGCTGCCTCTCCAGAAATGGATTGGTAACCCCGGGAGCCGCCATGGTGGGTGGGTCCGGGCCGGTCGGGACACCCTGGCCGGTGTGGTGGCGTTCCATACGTGCCTTAGTTCCTAGACAGTCCAATCACCTAAGTTCCTAATCCACATATGTTCCTGTTTCACGTCTTTTTAGTTTTTCACAGTGTTAATTGCGTTTTATTTACTTTTTTATATGTACCTTAAATTATTAGATTATAACCTAACTAAATATTTGATGATTGTTCTATACTTACCGTATGATAACAATAAAAAATTATATTGAATTGTATCGAATTTAATTAACTACTGCATTTACTCTTTTCTTAGTCCGATTTCAATGAAATTTAACGATTCTTATCCATTGGTTCTGCAGAAGAGTTTTCGAAAGTTCTTCGCGAGCAAATTGGAGAGCGGGAACAAAGGGAGATGCAGAGGATGCGGATGATGTCGGCTCATCCCTTCGACATCGAGGCTCAGAGGTTGATCGCTGAAGAGATCAAGAAGAAGAACATCGAAGCCAACATGGAGGCTGCTATGGAGTTCAACCCTGAGACTTTCGGGTCGGTTGTGATGCTGTACATCAATTGCAAGGTCAACGGTTATCCCGTGAAGGCGTTTATCGACTCAGGTTTGTTCGAATGTACTGTACTGTACGCAATGAATTCAAATTTTTCAACGCTGAATCGAATGCGGCCAGAAAAAGGCGCTACAATCATACCGAGAAACATCGATTCTAAGGTGAAGCCAAAGATATTGTGGATTTGTACGTCTCATGGTGGTTCATTGCTGTTTTAGGTGCACAGACCACCATAATGTCCGCCAGATGCGCTGAAAGAGTTAACATCATGAGGCTGGTCGATTCCAGATGGGCAGGCATTGCCAAAGGTTTGTCCATTTCTTCAATTTTTTTTTAACATGGAACATCTTTTATTCGTCTTGTATGAATCTGTTGAAGACTTCGTATCCCAGTTGACACAAGAACATCCTGTGTTTGCATTGACCTACTAAAGATACTTTTCAATCTACGCAGATCCATCCATCCTCTTTTGTGGCACAACAAACCACTGCGACATGTAGTGTTTTGTTTAGTTCAACAAATATGTAAATTTACACGAAATGTTCTTGATTGGGTTCCAGGTGTGGGCGTCCAGAGAATCATTGGGAGAATCCACATGGTGCAAATTCAAATTGAAAACGATCATTTAACCACATCGTTTTCCGTTTTGGAGGATCAATCCATGGACATGCTGCTGGGGCTGGACATGCTTATGAGGCATCAGGTACACAAAAATTCCTTTGCCTCGTGTTGGAAATTGTAAAGAATTTAATCGCCAATAACAGTACTAATTGTCAGTGCAGAATTCAATCTAGTTTTGCCAGAATGGACGTTTAAATGTCGTCGAGTGTTGAAGATGAGAAGTTCAGAGCAAGGATGGAGTAACGCTTGCGCTATCTATTTCTTCTACCTGCAATCTTATCAATAGGGGTGTGTCGATCCAGGTATTTCCCTGGAACGGTTCCAACGGTTACGGTGACAAAGATGTAACCGTTCCAAATTACCGGTACAGTTCCATTACCGGTACAGGCGATCAAATCCCAATCACACGGCATGGATGAAGCTGGCAGTCAAATCCCTATCGTCCTTCTTCCATGCTTATGATCTCAACTTGCAATTCAATAGCATCATTTTCCTTGACAATTCGCTAAAAGGAAGGAATTTGAACAAGTGTTACAAAAGAGGCAATTTATTATAAATAATAGTTACCAAACAATTCAAGGAAAGAATAATGATGTTGCAGTTTTAGAACTTAACATGGCAATAATTAATTAATAATACTGGAGACAACTTCCATGCTAACCAGTCCAGAAGATAACTTCCCGCTCAAGAGCCATTCCATGAACCATTCTCAGTCCATGGAAGTAGTAAGGGCGCTTCCAGGTACAACATGGAACAGAACTGAGAACAAGATCCATGCTTACCGGTCCAGAGACATTGAACCATTCTCTATGATATCTTATCAGTCCGGTTCCATCCTTACCGGTCCAGTTCCATCCTTGTTCCAATCAGAATGGTCAGATTGATGAGATGATTGATCAGATCATTGTGATTGGTGAGGATGGAACTGGACCGATGGAAAAGATTCTCTCCCCAGTCCAGAGCCATTTCAAGATATCTATCAGTCCGTGGAACTCGACCGGTAAGGGTCGAGTTTTTGTCACTGTGTGGAACCGTTCCAACCTGATACTCGGTTCCACAGTCCCGGTACAGCTGTACCGACACACCTCTACTTATCAACCTACTCACTCACTGCTTGGTGTTTCCGTAATGGTAGCTTGGAGTTTCAAGTTCTGGCAGCACATGATCTACTTCTTTCAAGAACCCTTTGGGTTGAAAGAGGACTCCGCCAGTTACCTCAACTAATTCTACTAAGTCGGAGGGACCCGAGGAAGGGAGGGGGGGGGGGGGGCTGTCCAACCTCTGACAGCCTGAACTGCATGGTAACAACTCGGACTGCACTAGAAAATGTACACTGATAACGTGATAACTCTATGACTGTATGACCTTGAACGTAACGCAAGGTTTTAGCCTGTGCAACAACAACAAGAAAAACAACCAAAATATGCTTCAAAACATTCAACTTAAACGATTAATTCAAACAATCAAATTAATCATCACCATTATTTTGCAACTATATTTCAATGTTTCTGACTTGAATTGTCCTCGATTGCAGTGATCTCAACGCACTCTATCGTGAGATTCTCGTTTAGGGATGACGTAAGAGGAGTGTCCCGCCTACACAACGGCATTTCTTTATTGGAATACGGCTAAACTAAATGGAATTTCGAACTGAAAACTGGTACAGAAACGTTTCCAAGTGCTCTAAATTCGAATCTGACGTCAAAAACAAGAAATTCCGACCCATGCAACTACACCATTGCCACATCGACTCGGCGTAATTAAAAAAAAAAATCATATTTCCAGTCTGTGATGAAGTTAAAGGCTATAATCTACTGCGTAGTCTTTAAATTCAAATTTATGCAGACTCTGCTACCACCCCAAACTATGGGGAAATAATTAAATTCTAAATTAAACTATAATTTAGAATAAAATAAAGCTCACTGACTGAGAAAAGGACAAAGAAAAAGAAACTGCAAATGACGGAAAAACGAAATATACTGATTCAAAAGGAAAAAGAAAAATCAAATAAACTCCTCTGCTTAGGACAAAAAAAAAGGAAATTGAAAAAAAAATGGAAACAAAAGAAAAATCCTTCTGGACAATACAATAGAACAGAACAAAAGAAAGAACCACTAGATTTGGTAAAAGAAAAAAGAGAAAAGAAATACAAAACGAACCTGATTTTCCTGGAGAATAATCAAATGAAAATGAGAACTGAAAACTTAAGAAAAAAGAAAACTGGAAAAATGAAAAGCAATGGGAAAGACCAAGAGAAGGTAGGTACGTCTGAGCTAGAGCAAGGCTAGGAGAGAAGTGAGGCAGAGTTAGGGAGAGCATCCACTAAGGTGGAACTAGATCCATAGGCAATTCTTAGTTCTTTGGACTTCCACTAGGTTGTGTGGGCTGTCCCTTAGATGAATTATTGTTTGGTGTCTCCGAGGAGTAGCACCTATGATGATTTAGAAGATTGAATTATTGATAGAAAATTAATTTATTAAAGAATTATTGGGTAGAGCTGTGACAAGTCTTTTCATTTTGTCTCACGCGATCGTCTTTCATTCCCCAGTGCTGCATCGATCTCAAAAACAACATCCTCCAAATAGGAACGACCGGCACAGAAACTCGGTTCCTCAGCGAAGCGGAGATCCCAGACTGCGCCCGCCTCACCGAACCCTCTTCTTCTTCCAATGAACCCCCCAGCAAAAAGAGTAAGTTGGCCTGCGATCAACAGCAGAGCAAGAGTAAAATATTGTGAGACCTCGTCTGCTTACCAACACGACGCAGGCGGTGCACTAATTACTCCTCACAAAGTAATTAATCATTTCGCTACTTACAATTTTCCACTCTTTTTCTTCTTTAATAAAGTTGTTTTTTATAGTATTTCGTGTCGTTAAATTTTAGTCTGGTATTTTAAGCTTGGATGGGTGGGTTGGTTTCTTCTCATTTCACTTCTCACTGCTCTGAATCCGTGTGAAGTCACAATTCTTGCTGGGTTCTGTTCGCTTTCACACTGCAGCTGAGTGGCTTTCACTGACTACATTTAAAACTAGGAGTGTGTTGGTCCAGATATTTCCCTGGAATGGTTCCACCTGGTACAGTGACAAAGATGTAACAGTTCCAAATAACCGGTACAGTTCCATTACCTGTACTGCGTTGCGAGGGCAGTCAAATCCCTATCGTCCTTCTTCCATGCTTACGATCTCAACTCGCAATACACTAGCATCATTTTCCTTGAAAATTCGCTAAAAGGAAGGAATTTGATCAAGTGTTACAAAAGAGACAATTTATTATAAATGATAGTGACCAAACAATTCAAGGAAAGAATAATGACGTTGCAGTTTAAGAACTTAACATGGTGTTGGGGATGAAATGGACTGTATTAATGGTAGCTGATTTTTAATTACCGTTTTAGTTTAACTACTACTTCGATACCATCTAACTTTAAGCAGTAAATTATAAGTACGAGGCCACCCGGCTTCACAAATCCTTGTAAGAGAGAAATGATAAGTTCGGGAAGCACCTGACGCCAAAATGATACAGAAAAACAGGCTTAAGGATCCAAAATTCTAGGGAAACTAGGAAAAGGAACGGTAAAAATGGACTGACCTCGTGACGTCGACGTCGAATTTTACCTGGGGCCCCAGATGTTGAGATCCTCGCTGTAGCCGTGTTTTCCAGGGTGAGTTGTGCGGAAAAACTGTCGCGGAAATTCCGGGAAACTCCGACCGAAACTGATATTTGGAAATATTGAAAATCGGGTTTTTTATAAGGTACGAGTCACGCATGGGGCGGTGAAGCCGTAGAGCGCCGAACGAGAGTGTTCTTGAACATGGCGGGGAGGTAGCAAATCTAAGGGAGGGAGAGAGGAGAAGGTAGACCCCCTTCTCACCTGTCCATCAGTCATCAAAGCGTCTAGGTAGGTACTGGTATTCTTTATTTGCCCCAAACATACCCCCCACCATCAAAATCCATTTTGATATAATATATCAAAATACACACCCCTAATAAGGTTGTGATGCGTCCCACCAACAGGGTGGTAATCCTTCCTTCTCAATAACTTAGTAATTACTTTGGGGATGGGGTTTTTGGGGTTTATTTATTTATTATTTATGTATTTTTTTGTATTGTGTAGTATATTATACTACACAATACAAAAAAAATATATAAATAATAAATAAATAAACCCCAAAAACCCCATCCCCAAAGTAATTACTAAGTTATTGAGAAGGAAGGATTACCACCCTGTTGGTGGGACGCATCACAACCTTATTAGGGGTGTGTATGCGTACAACTCTGACAGTCCCGTCAGTCCCCGGTAAGATCTGTGTAACTCTTCCCAATGGCCATTCAGATACAGGAGAGGAGGGGAGTCCTGCTGGAGAGTACAAGACTAGATCGCCCTCCTTCAAATTGGGATTGGATTTATGCCATTTAGGACGTTGCAACTGGGTCTGCAGGTATTCGCGAACCCATCTTTTCCAGAAAGACTGGGTCATATGACGAAGAAGCTGCCAGCGGGACAGACGGTTTTGAGGGGCATCTAAAAGATCCAACTCAGGCACTGCTAGTAATGGAGCCTGAATCAGAAAGTGGCCCGGCGTAAGAACTTCGAATTCTTGAGGAGAGGTGGAAATATCATTGAGGGGCCGAGAATTTAGAATGCCTTCTATTCTAGTCAATATAGTCATGAATTCCTCCATTGTGAGATTATGACTACCTATCACTCTTTGGAGGTGAAACTTGACGGATCTTATTGCCCGCTCCCATAGACCGCCAAAGTTTGGCGAATATGGAGGCTGGAAAACCCACTCAATTTCCCTCCTTGCTAAATAATGGTGGACACCCTGACCAGAGTTTTTCAAAAATTTCGTGGTTTCTGAAATCTCTCGTGCTGCCCCACGGAAATTTCGTCCCTGGTCCGAGTATAAACGGATTGGCAAACCTCTCCGCGACACAAACCGATCCAGGGAGGCCAGAAAGGCCTCTGTAGATAGAGACGTTAGAATTTCAATATGAACGGCCTTTGTGGCCATGCAAACATAGAGGACGAAATACATTTTTTCGAGGCGAGCATTACGCAAGCTACTAAATTTTATGGAAAAGGGACCAGCTACATCGACCCCTGACTCAAGAAACGCTCGACCTGGAGTGACCCTACTAGGAGGCAGACTAGCCATTTCTGGTTGCTTGGGCTTGGCAACAAATTTGTAGCAACGTAAACACTGAAAAAGTCTGCGTCTCAAGAGACTTCGTGGGGAGGGTATCCAGTATTCTCGTTGAATGAGGGACAAGACAAGACGAGGACCACCGTGGCCAGAAAATTTGTGATAGAAATCACAAATGAGGGCTGCAAGTTGACAAGACTTTGGAATCAAGAGAGGATGCTTTGTCTTGTAAGGAATGGGTGCATGAGTTAACCTGCCCCCCACCCTGACAAAACCCAAGGGGTCTATAAAAGGGGAAAGGGCTCTGAATTTTCTCGAACAGAGTTCACCTTTCTTCAACAGTGAAATTTCAGACTCCAAGTGTTCATACTGAGTAACCTCAATCAAAAACAGTCTTGCTTCCCTATATTCGAAAAATGAAATTGGGCCTAATAACCAACATTCTTGGGGTTGCTTCGAAAATTTCATTTTCAAATTGTAGAGAAAACGAATAATTCGAACGCAAGTCCTGATTGCCTTGTCAAGTGAAGAGGATCTTTCGATCAAACACGAAAAACGATTTGGTTCTAAATCCTGGGATGTTAGAACGGGCTGACTACATTTTATTTCGTCATTCGCCTCAGAAGATTCAGGAGGAATATTCATGGGCCACAAGTCGATGGGGTCCCGGAGAAAAGGTGGGCCATGCCACCACAACCTGTCAACCAGAAACTCTGATGGGAGCAAGCCTCTACTTGCTGAATCTGCTGGATTGTCCTGAGTTGGAATGTGGAACCAAGATGCTTCCGGACAATTTTCGGATATTTGTACCACCCGATTCGATACAAATGTCTTCAGCTTATGTGGGGGTGAGTGAATCCACGTCAACGTACAGGATGAGTCGGTGAAGCAGATGACACGGCTAACAACTACCGAATGATTGAGAGAAATCGACCCCTGAATCAGTCTTGAAAGCAGAACCGCTGCCCCTAATTCGAGACGAGGGACGGTCCAAGTTTTGAGTGGAGCCACTCGAGTCTTGGACTTCAGCAAGTGACAAGTCACGCCAGAAGGGGTCTCAGCCCTTAGGTACAGGACAGCTGCCATACCCAAGGTGCTCGCATCAGAAAACCCTACGAGTTGAACCATCGACCAGCCAGGATCCAAAATGCATCGAGGTATGGAGAGCTCTTCCAAGAGTGGCAGCTCCTGAAGCACGCTCTTCCCTTGCTGTGCGATGTCTGTTGGAGGTGGCTGATCCCAATCAATACGAGCTAACCATAACTTCTGGAGAAGGGACTTCATGAGGAAAATCACCGGACCAAGAAAACCATTGATATCATACGTACGAGCGATTTGAGAGAGCAAACTACGCTTGGTGAGGGGCTCAGTTGAGGAATCAATTTTGTATCTGAATTGATCAGGAATGGGGTCCCACCGAAGCCCCAACACCTTCAAGGAAGGGGAGTCTAAACAACCTATGTCCTTCAGGGAGGTTGCCTGCTCAGGAAGGACCTCCACACTGGAGCTAGCCCACTTATCCAAATGAAAACCAGCCTTCGCCAACATTATCTGAAGCTCATCACGGAGCTCTTGAGCCTCCTGAACAGATGATGCACCCGTTAAAAAATCATCAACGTATGACTCATATAAGATTGCTCGAGAGGCTAAAGGATAGACTGATCCTTCATCCTGAACCAATTGTCTCAAGGTTCTAAGTGCCAAATAAGGAGCACTGGCAACACCAAAAGTTACACGAGTGAGTTCCCATTCTTGAATGCAATCATTTAGGGAAAACCGAAATAGGATCCGCTGAAATCGTCTGTCTTCGGGGTGAAGACTGATTTCACGGTACATCTGTTTGATGTCACAAGTTAGGGCGACTTTGTGAAGTCGAAACCGGGTTATTATTTGACCTATATCTCCCTGTAGTTTGGGACCAGATAGGAGAGCGTCATTCAATGTATGACCATTAGGATCCCGTTCAGCAGGAGAAAACACAACACGCAGTTTAGGGTCCCCATTTTCCGGATACTTCATGACACCGTGGTGTGTCATAATATACGGAGTGGAATCATATACAGGAACGAGGTGACCCTGATCAATATAACCCTGAAGATTCTCTTTGTAGAGGTGGGCAAAGGTTGAGTCTTTATCAAAGCGTTTTTCAAGCTTCAATAACCGATTGAGTGCCAGTGAACGTGTGGAACCCAACTCCGGAACAAGTCCGTCTTGAAAGGGAAGACGTACAACGTACCTACCAGACTCGTCTCTACTAACAGTATCTGAGTAGTGCTTTTCACAACGAGCATCATCTGGAGAGGGAGGAACCGGAAGAGACACCTCCTCTTGTTCCCAGAATGATCGCAGAATCATATCTATCTGAGGATCGTTGGTTTCCTCAACATTCACCAACAAGGCCGTATCGACGGGGAAGGATTTTCTGGTAGGGATAGAACCCCATACCAACCAACCCAGGGATGTATACATCGCGGAAGGCTCACCTCGAATTTGCAAAGGAGAACCAGATATAAGGTCCAAGAATGCCTGTATACCTAACAAAAGATCAATTTTAGCCGGTTTGTAGAATTCCGGGTCAGCCAGTTGCATTGATGAAAATTGATTAATAAATTCCCCTTCCAATTGAGAAGTGGGAAGGTCGGATGTTATTTTTGACACAATTGCAAAATCTACATTGAACACTGGCTGGTCCGAAAAGTGAGGAGCGATCCGCGACTGCATACTACCCAAAACCGGAATAGAGTGGTTGACACCAACCCCTGAGACTTCTACAAGGCATCTGGAACGCCTTAGACCCAACCGATTTGCTAGAGAATTGGTCATAAAGTTAGTCGTAGATCCAGTGTCACATACTGCACGACATACATGCCATTGGTTATTAACGCCCAATATGCGGACTCGAGCAGTACCTAGTATGCATTTCTTAGTATTACCTTTCTGTACGGTATTGGATAGGACAACATTAGTACCACTAGAAGACGGACCAGATTCCGATCCAAGAACCCGAGAGGTCGAAGAACCGACAGACCGACTTTGAGGAAGAGAGGTAGGGCGGTGAAGAAGAGAATTATGCTTGGGAGAGTTACAATCCCGGCAAGTAAATTTTGATGGACATTGAGCCACAGAATGTGAACGGCTTAGACAAGACCAACAAAGTCCCAATTTCTTAACCATACACACACGATCATCTATAGTCAACGAAAGAAATTTGGGGCATGCAGAAATTTTATTATGTCCTGGTGGGGTACATCCGCAAGGAGAAGACTTACTAACAGGGGAAGGATGTTTTGATTCAGACGAATCAGTGGAAACGAGAACCCTATTACGAGGAGGGGGGTTGCTTTTTGAAGAAGTGGGTGTGGATCTGGATGAACCCGCCGACTTGGAATCACCAGGACCCTGATATGAAGGAATATCAGCCAATTTCGCAACCAAACAATAGTTTCGCAAAAATGAGACAAAATCAGCATATTTAGGAAAAGTTTCGCCCAAATGTTGCGTTTCAAATTTCGTTCTAAGGTCTGCATCCACAACCCTGAGACCCATGCTGAGTAACAGGAAGTCCCCCAAATCCGGAACCGCTAGGGATTTCAATGATGTAACACTGGTATCCAGCATGTCCACCATATCTTTGAGTGATTCAATTGATCCCACCTTAGGAGGCCTCATATTCATGATTTTCTTTACATAATGACTAGCAAGCATTCGAGGTTGAGAAAAAGTATCAGTTATGAGTTTATATGCAACTGCATAATTAGCAGGATGAAAGGAAACCGTACTTGCTAATCTAAGAGCATTTCCATCTAGAAAAGATAATAAATATGAAAACTTTTGAGCATCAGTGAGATGATGTACACGATGCACATTAGAATTGAACAGTGATATGAACGAGGGAAATTCTTCAACTACACCATCAAATTTTTTGATATCTAACTTTGGTAAGTTAGCCTTAACTATGGTTTGTTCAGGCTGAACAGAAGGAGGAGTTATGGGGGGAGACCACTGTCGTTGGGCAGCTAACACAGCATAATAAATATCCTCAAAACTTTTCGTAAGATTCCTTTCATCTACCTTTCCTTTATATTCAACATTAGAGTCACAAAATTCTAGTAATTGGTTTAGAATATCCATGAAACGATCGTAATATTTTTCTATGTGTTCACATCTTACGAGAAATATGTCCTTACGCTCGGGGAGCCTAGCAACCATATCGTAAGACGTTTGAACATGCCTAAAAACACGCTCCTTTGCATCATTCAACTTTTTGAATTCGGAATCAAGAGCCATTATTACGGGAAAAGTTACAATATCGATGTAACAATAACACAGATCAAACGAGGAAAAGACTAAACTTGGCAGGCAACCACACAAACACAGTAAATTATCAACAATAACTTAGTAAATGCAAGATTATTAGATACTTGATTATTAGAGAGACCGAAATAAATTGGGTGATGAGATAAGAAGGACGCCCGGCCGAATGTTTACAAGTTGTCAAGAAACCGTTAAGGTAACCGACAAGAGGCGTGCACCTATTCACCAGACAACAGGTCAATGTTTGTGAGAAAAGTGACCAAGTTCAACCTTCCCATGAAAAGAATTAACGACGATAACTCCACGAAAGTTGACCTGAAAGTTCTTAAATTACCACGTGGACGGCAAATTATAAGAAATCACCCAATAATTTCCAATATTACAATCAAAATACAACGGAAAACCCCACTTTATTGGGAAGGAACACCGTAATGAGGTGTTTTAACTATGTGAGTCGATCTAATAGAGATCGAAACCGACTATAACGGGAGGGAAATAATCGCAGAGATTTTCCCAAAAATAACTAAATATCCGCGAGCTATGGACCAAAAAACGGTATGTTGGGGATGAAATGGACTGTATTAATGGTAGCTGATTTTTAATTACCGTTTTAGTTTAACTACTACTTCGATACCATCTAACTTTAAGCAGTAAATTATAAGTACGAGGCCACCCGGCTTCACAAATCCTTGTAAGAGAGAAATGAGAAGTTCGGGAAGCACCTGACGCCAAAATGATACAGAAAAACAGGCTTAAGGATCCAATGCCTAAACAAGTGAAGCCTCTGTCAAAAAACTACCACGAAAATCGAGGGTGGCTGAGGACGTCACACCCAGGCCTTCTGTATCATTTCAATCGTCTCCGTACAACTCTTGCCAAGATTAAAGTAAAACTTGATGCAAATTCGTTGATCAATTCTTTCTGCCATTTTCAACTCTACACGAATACGATAAACAGAAAAAACACGTTGGACATGAACACACGCTGCGCACGGCCTAAGGGGTCTAGCCGGTAACTACGGCATTCAGGAAGTTTGTGAGGGTCTACAGGTTATGCTTTTTTTTCGGCAGGCAGGTGAGAAAATCTTTAAGATCCACAGGTGGAGTTGGATCTCGTAAGATACCTTGAAGGAACCGCGACTTCAAGGTTATGTGGGATTCAAACCCACTAAAAAAACACCTCCTTTTCTCCCACGTTGGATGATCAGCCTGGAACTGTTTAACACATTACTTCAGGCTGAGTCCTGGGGCACTTCATTAGTATTGGATGGCGGGTCGGACCAGGTGGTCCCTTCTCTGTCTCTCTCGTTCTAACAATGTCTTCCTTGTCAGGATACTCTCTGCGTACGCTGCCACAAGACTCCAGCTCCTCTCACCTTCCAGCATCTTGCTGACGACAGCTTCTGGTGTTGAAATTTGGGGAGTTAATCCCAGCTCTGACAGCAGCTGGCTTCTTTCAGCCGCCCATTTGGTGCATTTGAAAAAGGTGTGTAGCGCATCATCATCTTCTCTATTCTGGTAGTGCGGACATGTCGGGACAGTTACCTTTCCCATTTTATGTAGATAGGCATAAAACAGTCCATGTCCTGTAAAGAATTGTGTGAGGGAAAAGTTTAATTCTCCATGCTTCCTGTCCGTCCATATCTGGATGTTTGGCACTAGCCGTGCGGTCCACCGACCTCTATATTCTCTTGCCAGCTTACTATCGTGCAATCTCTTTCTTCCTTGGCTATGCGGGACCTGTCTCCTTCATTCCTTCTGTCGAAAATTCTTTTTCTCTCTGAAGCCTTTAGCTGAATTGGTATGACACTGGTAAGGACAAAGATAGCGGGTTCTGACACTGTTCGGTAAGCACAGGCGATTCGTAGAGCTCCTCTTTGCTGCACAGCTATCAGTCTCTGTCGGAGATACGCCACGCTCAGTGCATCCGCCCACACCTCCGCTCCATACAAGAGAATTGACTCCACCACTGTCATCATCAAGCGTCTCCTTGCATGGTCTAGGGCCATTTATGTTTCTCATAAGGTGACAAAGAGCTGCCGATTTTTGTGCAGCCCTGTCTGCAGTCCTTTTTAAATGTTCACCAAAAGTGATTTTTGTGTCCAACATGACTCCTAGATATCTGGCTGCTGGTTTAGTTGTTATTTCAGTGTTTCCGATCCGCATTGGGATGATGGTTGGTATGCGCTTACGGGTGAAGATGACTACCTCTGTTTTTGATGTAGCTAGTGCCGGGCTATGTTCTTCCATCCACTCCGTTACTTGTGTCATGATCTGCTCCAACTTGGCTTGGGCTGAATCCATTGTCCTTGCGAGTACTACTGCTGCCACATCATCAGCATATCCAACAAGGAAACAGTCCTCAGGCAGGTTATGCTTATGCCCTGCAGAGGCTGATCAAGCACAGGTCGGATACTTTTTGGACACCGAAACAATCGAACAGACTACCCCAGTTGTACAACTACCCAGCTCGAGGGACCACCATATTAATTATTTTCCACAAACCTGGCTTGATTATTTTTTTCTCGACTCCACCCTCACCTTACAATCATTATCAGTTACAGGCCGGGTGATCATCCTAACCACCACCACCACACTTATTAACCCTCTGATACGTGCGGTATCAAATTGATACAAAATTTAGTTTTGAAAGTTTAATTCGTTGGACTGTCACAGGAGCCACCTGTAGTGCCTGCAGCTGATTTTTGTCCAATCAATACACCGCATGCATCCATGTAACTTCGGGAATGTTCTTCATAAAGCGGGGTTTTCTTGTCAAATCATCAGTGTTCAGAAAAATTGAAATTTTCCTATGATTAATGTTGCCGATGAATTGTTTAGCTTGATGAGTAAATACCTACTGTGTCTAGTAGGTCGCATATTATGTGTTTGCGCTTCAACTTATTGAAATTCAGTCAGTTTATTCAAATTCTAAATTGTGAACTCAGTCAGAAATAGAGTAAAAACAGTCTTCTAATTTCACTGTAACTTCTCTAATAACCCCACTAGTGCCTTAAGTATTTCTCAAAACACTTGATTCGTTACAATTTGACTGCCTTTATTACGAACGTCTGATCTCCACAGTTGGGACGTCTTCCAGTCTGGAGATGGACCACGCTCTCACCATCCTTCCCGGCGACAAGTTCACCGACTCTGAGGTGAAGGAACTCGTGTCTTTCGGATTCACAAGAGAACAGGTAACGGCTTTCATCGTTTCCATCTTTGTTTATTATTTTCAATAATTTGAACCTTTGGAATGGGGAATTTGCCTCAATTTTAGATTCTAGAATTTCAAGTCAAATCCTATAATAGGGCCCTAGAATAACGTTTAACACTAGGAATAACCAAGGGGAAAAAATTGCCGTAGGAGAAAATGCCTAAACAAGTGAAGCCTCTGTTACAAAACACCGCGAAAATCGAGGAATATTGTTGACGTATGGAAATAAAAACCACGCGAAAACAACTCCGACAACAGACAGAGTTCTAGCACCGCCACACAAAACGAATTCCAGTGAAATGGCTGCTCGAATAATGTGATTCAAATCTTGAAACTAAATAAGAGAAGATGAAGACTAATAATGCTTGATAAACTAGTAGGTAGAATCGTATTGTAAAAAAGTGAGTAATATTGTTTCTTTTGGTCACTTTTGTGTCTGGGTTCTTCCTGCCAGTTCGCGGAGCACTCTTGTGCGCACTACTTGTAAGCTAAAAGTTCGGGTATGTTCCGCCATGTTCGTGTGGTAAGCGCCACAGAACCTCCTTTGAAGTCAGATTGGTAGAATATCCGTTACGTTTCAAACATGGCTGCCTCTTACACATTGCCACCACATTTAAAATTTCCATCTTCCTTAAATTCTCTAAATTTTTTGGATACGTTTTCGAGCAGCTCACTATGGTTTTATTCCATAAAAATAAACCCTCATTCGAAAAAAAAAAAATGTGAGGCAAATTCCCCATTGGCTGGGGGGTCCCGCCCAGGCGGGAGGCGCACGTGACGCCATAAACATTTGAAATTTTGAAAAATCATAGTAAAAGATCTACTCATCCAAAAAGAGAACGGCTGGTGTCAAAATTCTCAGGATGGGGTCTATTTCCGATTAAACATTTTTTTAAAAAATCAGCCGCACCCCCATTGCACTGTTTTGGGCCGACAAAGCCGTTTGTTGGCCTTGTTTGTGCTCAGGGGTCAGCCCACGGCACGTAGGCAGTGACCTGATTTTTGGATGTCGTAAAACTGCCTCGGAATCAGCAGCAGGGTCTCTGAGAGATGCTGCTGTGAGGGCTTGTGGCGGGCGCTGGTACCTCCCCCGGTCCGTTACAAATTGTAAATCAAGTTTTGAGGGGAGTTTAAATATTGTTTCTTGCTCAATTCCAAAGGCTAATTATTGAAAAAATTTTACATTTTTTTTTCAGGTGATAAAAGAATTGAGGCAGTTCAACGGAGACAAGAAATCGGCGACGGCCGCCCTCTTCGCCAAGTCATTGAAGTTCTAACAGCCGACTCAGGCCGCCAACCACGCTCAACACTTTGGTCTTTATAGCATCCACGCTAGCTTCGAAAACTACTCACCAGTTCGCGCCACGAAGCCACACGGTAGATCGATCAAAACATATTCATCTCTAGATTCTAAGGGGGTCTTATTTTCCTATAAATTTCATTACTTGGAAGACAAAAAAACGGTCCTGAAACGGACGAAAAATGGTCCAGAAAGGGTCTTTTGAAAACCCTTTCTCTGTAAAGTACATTTTAAGTGATTGATGTGCGATTGTGTTTCTGTTGGTTTGCGAACTATTATTTCAATTTACAAGATAACCAGTAGACAAAAAACTGAAAATTTACTTTGCGCCCTTTCAATGGTGTAAATTGGTTTATCGTAGTAGAACAGGGTGACCCAAATTTTGGCTAGATTTTACTCAATTAAAATCAAATTTTTAAATCTTGATTTCAAATTTCTGAATCTTAAAATAGGTATTAGTTGAAAAATGATACTTGTTTTAATTTTCAATTGCATAAATCGTGCGCAAATTCGCTCAAAACGTGCTCATTTTTGTGGTTTCGTTCAAATTTCGGCACTTTTGGGCTAATAAATTTTGGACACCCTGTATGTGACGGCTTGTTAAAAACAATGTACTCGTGCAATACGAATGAAACGAATTGTATCCTCCGATTTGGGACTTTATCTTTAGCAATATGAAAATCTCTCTGTTAGTTTTACCAGGTTGCATTAAAATGGCTGAACCGATATTCAACAAATTTGGTACGTTTGTGCGGCGAAATGGGAGGCGATTTGTGCGAAACTAGTGGCTGCGATATCAGTGAATTTTTGATTTATTATTTCAATGAAGAACCTTTGGAATCGAGCAAGAAAAGAAACATTCTTGAGGGGGTTTCGGTTGGTGAATAAACAGGCAATTATTGGTCGATTTTGATGATTCCATCGGGAATATTTTAGTTTTCAATTCCTTAGATAAATAATTTGAAAATTTAATGGATTTTTGAAATTTCTGGTCATTCGAAAGGAAGTGGGTGGTTTGAAAAGAAGCGGTGTGCCTCGCCCCCCACCATTTCAGGTTCTGTTGTAGTTCCTTTTTTTTTTTTTATAAAGGAGGAAACCATTTATTGGTTGACAGCGGGAGAGGGATGTTTGTCTCACCGCCCTTTATGTGGGGGTCCGGCCGCTATAAGCAACTGGTTACCCACTAAAACCTCCTCTGTTCGTCTGGACTGCCCCGGGACTACAGTTGATGCATTACTTCGGGACAGCCCCTTTTTCAGCCCGGCTGTTACTGGGCTTCCTCTTCGTGAGGCCTAATGTCTTTAGGCTCCTCCTTGGTTTCGATAGGGGATGGGGCGTTTATGATGTTAAGCCTTCCCAATCCCTATTTCTTTATTTCTCTTTGAGAACTGCGATGACGTAGGTATTGATGGCATCCCAGTTCTCCTTTGTCTCCATCATCTTATTAACGATGGTCTCCAGCTGAAGTTCACCGACTTCGTCAATCAGGCTACTCCGCATTCTCTCCCATCTAGGACACTGGAAGAATGTGTGGTACACATCATCTTCGTCGATCTCCAGGCCTTCTGCGAGTCCATCTTGATCCTGTTGCTCGTCGTCTGTGATGCAGTCACGCTGCTGCTGGCAGTAAAGACACCGCGAATCCGTGGTCCGCCCAATCTTTTTCAGGAAGGACCGAAAATAACCGTGCCCGGTAAGGAATTGTGTAAGATAATAATTCACTTCCCCGTGCACTCTCTCTGTCCATTCCTTGACGCCATGAATCAGCCTTGCAGTCCATCGTCCTCGACTCTCAGACCTCCACCTATTTTGCCACCTCCTCACGGTCTCTTCTCGTTCTTCCTTCTTAACCACCGTTGGCACATTCTCCGCTTTCCTCAGGTGGATCCTCCTGCGCTCGTCTGCCAGTAGGTCAATTGGTGTGACCCCGGCAACAACCTGCACTGCAGGGGCCGAAACCGTCCTGTAGCCGCTGCATATCCTTAGTGCACCACGTCGCTGCACCGATTCAATAGGCGTCCTGTATTTTTGAAACTTCAGAGCGTCTGCCCATACTTCAGCACCATACAACAAGATGACATCGGTTGTTCTCATGAGCAGCCTGCGTTTGGAGGGGGATGGGCCGCCTATGTTAGCCATAAGACGGCCCAGCCTCCCCACCACTGCAGCCGCCCTATCAGCTGCCTTACATATGTGCGCCCAGAAGCTCAGTTTCACATCCAGCATGACACCCAGGTACCTTATTACGTCAGACGTGATAATGCTCTGGCCGTCGACAAGCATCTGGACATTTCTGTCTATTCTCTTCCGGGTTAGAAGGACAATCTCCGTTTTTTGAATAGCTAGCGACAGGGATCGAGATCCCATCCATTCCAGTATCCTTCTCATGGTCTGATTCAGCTTGAGCTGCAAGGCTTCGGTGGTTCGAGCCTTCATAACCGCTACTATATCATCAGCGTACCCCACAAGAAAGACGTCTTCTGGCATTTCTATGCCAAGGATCCCATCGTAGCTAACGTTCCAGAGGTCTGGCCCTAGGACTGAGCCTTGGGCAGCTTCCGAGGTGACTCGTTTCCTCCTTGTTCCTTCCACAGTGTCATACTCCAACCACCGATCTGTCAGGTAGTCCTGAAGGACCCGGTAAAGATACCCTGGGATGCTAAGGTCCCTGAGAGCCGCCAGGATGTCACTCCATTTTGCCGAATTGAAGGCGTTCTTTACATCCAGAGTAACTGCCATGCAGATGTCACTGCTCCGGTGGTTACCCGTCTGCGTAGCCAGGGCTGCAGAGACCACCTCACAGACTACGTCGACAGTCGATCTTCCCGCTGTGAAACCATACTGCTTCGGGGACAAGCCCCCAGCCTCTGCGATCGCGGCCAGCGTTCTGAGCCTCACCATCTTCTCATACAACATCCCTGCAGTGTCCAGCATACACAGAGGTCTGTGCGCTGACGCAGTGTTGGGATCACCTTTCCCTTTTCCAATGAGGACTAGTCTTGCAATTTTCCACTGACTCGGGAAGATGCCCTCCTTCAAACATGCGTTATACATGTCCAACAATATTTCTGGCTGTTCATCGACAACAATCTTCAGTATCTCTACAGGGATCCTATCTGGACCTGGAGCCTTTTTGTTGCGCATAGATTTCGCTGCACACAGCACCTCGTTTTTGGTGAAGAGTGGGATCTCACCGGTGACCTCGACGTTGTAGTTCCTCAGCTGAAAGTAAATAGCGCAACTGAGGCAGCCTCAAAAATGCTTGCACGCCATTTTAACGTTGGCTTTCTCCTCTGTTAACTTGTTTCCGGTACTCCGTGTACTATGTACCTTGCACTACCCTCATAGGGGACCATCTACTCGCCAATCCACACAATCTCTGAAAATTTCATCGAAATTCTTAAACCTGGAAAAAACTCTCCACCAGGGTGCAGGCTTAGCTATAGACGGAGGGGGGGATTCCCACTGGATGGATACTTATACAGGGTGAGCCATAACAAAGGTGCAGTTTCAAAGAGCGATTAAAAAAAAAAACGGTGCAACTTAGAAGATTACGGTTTGTTTTATTGAACGCCATACATCACCCCATTTCAGTAGATTAAATCCTGAAAATTACATCAGGAAGGTGGGCGCCCTCAGCAGCGACGCACTGAAGTAGGCGATTCCTGAAATTTTCAGCCGCCCTCTGGCATATTTCGATGGGAATCGCGGCGATTTCTTCCCTGATTCGAGTCTTGAGGTCTTCCAGAGTGTGAGGTCGATGTTTGAAAACCTTTTCCTTCAAGTAGCCCCACAGGAAAAAATCACACACACTCAAATCTGGCGATCTTGCCGGCCACCCCAAGTCACCCTTGAGAGAGACGAGGCGTGCGGGGAACATCTGCCGCAGTTTCAGCTTTGAGATTTGCGCTGTGTGGGCCGTAGCCCCATCTTGTTGAAACCAAATATCCCCAAGATCCTCTTCTTCAGCTAACTGGTTCAATTCGGGTTCAAAAAATCTTTCCAGCATGAAAAGATAACTCTGAGCATTGACGGTAACAGTTCTTCCATCCTCCTCGAAAAAATAAGGCCCAATCACCCCAAATTTTGAAATGGCACACCAGACAGTGACTTTCGGGGAGTGGAGAGGTCTCTCGTGAATTTCTCTTGGGTTGTGGTCACACCAATAGCGGAAATCTTGTTTATTAACCGCTCCAGAGAGATGGAAGTGGGCTTCGTCCGAACTGAACAAAGTGGACGTTGGTGGGATGCGGTTTATCATCTCTTGGCATCGATTCAAGCGGTTTTGGTAGTCTGGAGGTGACAGTTCCTGAACAATCATAATCTTGTACGGATGGAATGACAGTCCGTACAGTAGTCCGTGTGCAAAATCCTCCTTACTGAGGGTTAGAGATGTTCAGTGCTACTGCGTGCTTCCGAGCAGAGCGCCGAGGCGACTGTTCCACTGCTGCTCTCACTCGAGCCACATTTTCAGGTGTTCTTACGTTTCTTGGTCTTCCCGTACCTCTACGCCTTACTGTGGAACCAGTTTCTTCCAATGCTTGAACCCAACGTGCGATAACATTGCGGTGAGGGATGGGATCACCACGTGGGATGTTGTAGCACAGTCGGAAGGCCCGCTGGGTGGTGAAGAACGAACGGCCACTTTCAAAAAACGTGCGAATGACGAAACCTCGTTGCTCTCCGCTCCAAACCATTGTGACGACTGAAAACGGGACCACTGCCTGGGCACAATGAGACCCCTCCCAGGTCTTTAACCCCACTACAAGGCATGCAGCACCCCTTCGAAACTGCACCATTTGTTATGGCTCACCCTGTAGGATCATCTGGGGAAAGAAAGTGGTGGAACAACACAAGCGCTATGTAGCGACGATTAAATGAACCTTCTTCTTTTTTGGCAAGATGGATGCACCTCTGTTATCAACCAAAGTAATGTCTGTAGATCCCTGCCTAATCTATTATTTCGGGCCAAGCGTAACGTCGGGTAGGAAATCTGAGCAAATCGCATCTCTTCACGCATTTATATTATTGTAAAAGTGTACAAAATGGCGCCAAATAAATATTTATCTATCAGATAGATAGACAGATAGATTCTATCTATTATAGGAAACCAGAAAATCAAATCGAATCTGTTTGAGGCATCACTAAGGGCCGTTCAAAAAAACATTTAACCACACGGTTGAAGTTTACCAAGGGGTCACGTAACCAAGGTAAGAAAAAGTGCGTTCAAAAAACTTGTACAATCGATTTTTTCGCGCGATAATCGATTAGTTTACCACAGTAAGGTAACCACTCAACGGCGGGTGGTTACATGAAGTTCACCATGGTTAGCTGCCCTTCATCCGCCATTTTACATGTTATCACAACGAGGTAAAGTTTTCCTTCATTTTCATCGTTCTCATTTTTGCTTCGGATCGGAAAGCGGTTTCACTCGTATTCATCGAGTTTGAAAGTGTTGAAAGGTTGAAACATGGAAAATTATCTCCAGTTAAGTTCCAACGACGATGAAGACTTCGTCGAACTCGAGCTATTGATGGGGCCTCGGACGTATCACATCCGGACTAGAAATCCCTCCTTCAACTCCTGTAGGTCGATTCTCTAACTCGTTATGGGATAATAGCGACAGCATCGCCAAAATCGTCTTCTGCGTGTCTAGAAATCCATAGAACTGTAACCATGGAAGAAGGATAGTGCTATCCTACTTCCATGGTGATGGACGTCGAACTTCACAGCGTCCCGTATCCATGGCAACCGAGGAGTTCATCGTCGTTAGGCAAATAATCGATTCTATCACGGTAACCACACCTCGAAAATCTTTTTTGAACGCTCTTCTCTTTTACCCCTTGGTTACTGCAAACTTGATTGTAACCAATTGGTTACGTTACGATCAAGGTTTTGTGTTTTTTTTTGAACCGGGCCTAAGAAAGGCATTCAGCCTGAAATGAAAATCTTTGTACTCGTAGGTAAACAACATTAATTTTTAAAGCATTCCATTATTTACTAAAGAATTAGAAACACGAAGCACATTACCTACATCACATAAGCCAACTGATGAGAGAGATAACGTAGGTTTTTGAACTTTGGAAGGTTCATCTTATCTTCGCTAGGAAGTGCTCACGTCGTTCCACCACTGTCTTCCCCTAAATGCTCCTGATTCTTGAACTCCACACTTCTTCCTCTTCACGTTCATCTCATTTCTCCAGCCCGAAAAAAAACCTGAAAAATCGCTCGCTTGATGTGGCCTAAACACAGCCAAAATCACTTAAAAACCAAGCTTTTTTTTAAACCTATAAAATAGTTGAAAAAGCATTAAATTTTGTGTACAGAGTCAATAAGCAGTGCAGTTATTTTCCCAACGAACTGCCTAAAATACATTGTAAATGTGTGCTTTCCGTTTTCATATCTAAGAAGAAAATTGTGTATCGTCTAGGAAAGTTATTGTGTGTCTTGATAAGCAAGAACCATCTCAAATGTTTCGTACTTATAAAATATAAAGGAACTACCTACCTGATATTTCCGATGTTTAAATTTCGTTCGAAATCCATGTTCTGTACGAATTGATGTGCATTTATACTTTGTGAACGAATTTTTGTTTGGTTGCTCAAGACAATTTTTTGGTTTGATTGTAAGTGAGGGAAATGTTTTGAACCATTTTATATCATTAATAAGAGAAAAATAAAACTGTTAATTTGTGCATTTTTCGTATTTTGGTTTAAGTACCTGGTTTTGAAATCCTGGGGAATGTGGTTTTCTGGTGTTCTTAGCGCCTTGAGGGGGTCTCAGTCGGTCGCCGTTCATTCCTCGTTCTGGGCCAGTATTACCGTAAATTACAGGCGCTCAAAAATTCCCTAGGTGCTGCACTAATGAGTTTAGGAAATCCTTGACATTTCATAGTTAGGTACAATTTTTTTAAGTTTGAGCGCCTGTAATTTAGGGAAATACTAACCTGGAACGAGGAACGAACGGCGACCGACTGAGACGAGACCTCCTCAAGAATACAAATTTACTGTGTATCCGAATCTGAAAAAAAGATATTGGATTTATTGAAAATTTGGGGGGGGGGGGGGGAGAGTTTATTACTACTAGGGTAAGGGAACCAGTTATCGACACGAGACCAGTTATTGACAGTTGCGCCTTCAGGCACAAATAATAAGAATTAGGTGCCTCCAGTAAATTCCGGCTGGTCATAATTTATTACTAGGACTACTCAGTAGGGGTGTGTCGGTCCAGGTATTTCCCTGGAACGGTTCCAACGGTTACGGTGACAAAGATGTAACCGTTCCAAATTACCGGTACAGTTCCATTACCGATACAGGCGATCAAATCCCACTCACATGGCATGTTTGAAGCAGGCAGTCAAATCCCTATAGTCCTTCTTCCATGCTTATGATCTCAACTTGCAATACAATAGCATCATTTTCCTTGACAATTCGCTAAAAGGAAGGAATTTGAACAAGTGTTATAAAAGAGGCAATTTATTATAAATAATAGTTACCAAACAATTCAAGGAAAGAATTATGACGTTGCAGTTTAAGAACTTAACATGACAATAATAAATTAATAAAACTGGAGACAACTTCCATGCTAACCTGTCCAGAAGATAACTTCAAGAGCCATTCCATGAACCATTCTCAGTCCATGGAAGTAGTAAGGGCGCTTCCAGGTACAACATGGAACAGAACTGAGAACAAGATCCATGCTTACCAGTCCAGAGCCATTGAACCATTCTCTATGATATCTTATCGGTCCGGTTACATCCTTACCGGTCCAGTTCCATCCTCACCAATCAGAATGATCAGATTGATGAGATGATTGATCAGATCATTCTGATTGGTGAGGATGGAACTGGACCAATGGAAAAGATTCTCTTCCCGGTCCAGAGCCATCTTAAGATATCTTATCAGTCCGTGGAACTGGACTGGTAAGGGTCGAGCTTTTGTCACTGCGTGGAACCGTTCCAACCTGAAACTCGGTTCCACAGTCCCGGTACAGCTGTAACCGACACACCTATACTACTCAGCTGCAATTTCTCCTCGAAATCATGTCGCTACGGAGAAAATCAACGGGATTACGTTTGTTTTCGTTTTTCGTGTTCAGCTGTCGACGTTTTCTTGAGCAACTCAGTAAGGAGGTTAGTCACTTCCACGATTTTTTTACATCATATTATAAGGTTGTAGGGGCCAATCTTTTTCGTCACACTCATCCTATTTGTATTTTAATATTTTTTAACTGTTAAAAACTTAAAAATAACTAAACCAAAGAGTTTTGGAGGGTGTCGATAACTGGATCTCGGATACATCAACTTGCCCAGTTATTGACACCAGTGTATATAACTGGATTTTTGTTGAAATCTTTGTTTTTCAGCGAATTAAACACAGTTTTCTATTTGAAAGCGAAAGGTGTTGAAATTGTAACAAAATTATGATGGGATCCAGTAATTGACAGGGGGTGTCAATAATAGGTTGAATTTGTAGTCAATAACTGGAGGATTCCACTCCATATATAGACAGCAGGAAATACCAATTATTGACATACCTAGGTACTGAAAAAAACTTAGAACTAAAATCGCAGTAAAATTAAAATTATATTTCTTAAATCTGTTGTTAGGTACCTACAGGAAAAGTTTGGCACCAAGCTATTGAGTTCGCTCATTTTGCTTCCGAGTCTACCAAGGTAGCGGAAGCTTTGTTTTCACTTTTCAAGGACGAAAAAAAAAGTTCTCCAAAATTCAAAATTTTCACTCGCGTTTTAGACCTTTTTGAACAATTTTGGTTCCGTGTCTGTCTGTCATGAAATCCTTGTAACGCGCATAACTATACGAAGTTATTGTCCAATTTCTATGAAATTTTCAGGGATTGTGCGGGTTGGTGTGTAGACGGTCCCCTATGAAAATAATTATCCTCGGACTGATAGAAGCGACTGCGCATGCGTAAACGTGAATTTCTTGTAACGGCCATAACTTCCACATTTTACACCCGATTTCGATGAAATTTTCAGGGACTATGCGGATTAGGTTGTAGATGGTCCCCAATGAAAATCAAGGCCTTAAAATATACAGAAGCCTCAGAAAATATACAGAAGAATTTAAGGGATGGATCTAAGAACAGAAGACTACTTGAGAGAGCAGTCGTTGTTTGAGATATTGGAAGATCCTAAAAGGCGAAGTTTGGAAGCGAGTTTAATCCTCAGATTTTATACCAATTGACTTGAGAAAAGATTAAGTTGAATTTTATATATAACTAGTCTTAATCTCAGTGACCAATTTCTATAATTTATTATATTATAAATAAAGTTACCCATTTTCAATGTTCAATGTCGCGTCAATAACTGGTTCCTTCGTGTGTCGTAAACTGGATTTTGCATGTCAATAAGTGGTAACAAAACTCACTTTCGTAATTTCGGTGGAAAAATTGTAAATTCTAATCTTTTAAGGAAATTTGTGAACATAATTCATTCAATAGACCCAGATCAACATGACACAGCAAGAAAAAGTAGAAAAAATCTTAACACGAACAAGTAATCATGAAATCACCCGAAAGTTTTGGTTGTAGTGTCCATAACTGGTGCCCTCACCCTACTGTATTTATTAAACTGCTGTATTCACCAACAGAGAAACTTCGTTCTTTGCAGATGGTGGTCTGAACTGGAAAAAAAACCATTATGTAATAATGTGCTGCGATTTTGGCCAGTATTGGGAGCTAGGGGTAATAAATTCATAGAAGACTCCCAGGTTAGTTTCAATTTCGTTTATTGCTACGTGAACGAGTAGGAAGCTCTTTCGTGGCTCTACGTCACTATCACCTACAAGTCTGGCAGTGTTTCGGTGAACAAACATCGACAATTTGATTTTTTTTACAACGTTGATAGCAATGTTTCGCCAGTATTGACCAATGATATGTACAACTTATCAAATATTTATGTGTTTCACAGCCAGTGAATATCAAATATTCCCTAAGGAATGACTGCGACAACGAGGTAGCTAAAATAACACTACAATCTAAGTAGGGAATTCGGGTAAGAAGCGAGGTAAATATAGACTGACGAGGGAATTAGGTTTATGAATCGATTGATGGAAAAATTAGGTTTATAATTTGGTTGATGGGGTAATAAGGTTTATGAATAGGAAGGGGGAAATCAGGTTTATGAATAGGAAGGGGGGGAAAACAGGTTTATGAATACGTTGATAGGGAAATTTGGTTCTCAAATCGATTCATGGGAAATTTAGGTTTGATTTGGTTGATGGAGAAATTGGGTACATAGATAGATTGAGGTACAAATTTGGTTCTCAAATCAATTCATGGGAAACTTAGGTTTATGAATAGATTGATGGAGAAATTAGATTGATGGGAAAATTAGGTTTATGATTTGGTTAATGGGGAAATTAGGTACATGGATAGGTTGATGGGAAATTAGGTTTATAATAAATTGATGGGAAAATTAGGTTTATAGATACATTGATGGAGAAATTAGGTTTATGAATAGATTGATGGAAAAATTAGGTACATGGATAGGTTTATATATAAATTGATGGAGGAATTAGGTTTATGAATAGGTTGATGGAGAAATCGGGTACATAGATAGATTGAAGGAGAAATTTGGGTCTCAAATCGATTGATGGAAAAATTAGGTTTATGATTAGGTTGACGGGAAAATTAGGTTCATAGATACAGTGATGGAGAAATTAGATTTGAGTAGGTTGATGGAGAAATTAGGTTCATAAAAGATTGGTGGAAAAATCATGTTTATAAACTATGTATAGATAAATTGATGGAAAAATAGGTTTATGAATAGGTTGACGGAGAAATTAGGTTTATAGATAAATTGATGGAGGAATTAGGTTTATGAATATATTGACGAGGAAATTAGGTTTATGAATAGGTTGACGGGAAAATTAGGTTTATAGATACAGTGATGGAGAAATTAGATTTGAGTAGGTTAATGGAGTAATTAGGTTTATAGATAAATTGATGGAGGAATTAGGTTTATGAATAGGTTGATGGGAAATTAGGTTTATGAATATATTGACGAGGAAATTAGGTTTATGAATAGGTTGACGGAAAAATTAGGTTTATAGATACAGTGATGGAGAAATTATATTTGAGTAGGTTGATGGAGAAATTAGGTTTATAAAGGATTGGTGGAGAAATCATGTTTATAAACTTTTCGTATATACAGGGTGTTTCACGAAAAGGTTACACCCCCCTTCATTTTCGCAAAATACAGCGTAAAAAATTCCGACCAACGCAATTCTTCATGATTTTTTGTGAGGATCTCAGGAAAAATAATTTTGCGCAAAAAAGTTGCGCGCAATTGACACTATTTCATTTTTTCAAATGGAACCCCCTTTTTTATTACAGATTCGGGTTCTACGTCGAATTTCATGAAAAATTCATACCCGAACCAATTCTTTTTATTGCGCGCAACCTGGCTTTCTGAAAGCTGTAAGTTGCGCAACTCCACAATAGCACAAAAATTAGGTTTTGGAGAACCCTAAGTATGGCACATGTTTTTTCATCATTTTTTAACGCTAAATCACATGGTGTCATCCGTTTTTCAGTTGGACTGGAATTTTTCTAAATGGCGGCCAAAAATTCGGTTTTTATTAGTGAAAAAATCGCTCTTTTTAAATTGTTATGAGTTTTTAGGCAATTTTATTCAGTTCAAGCATGGTCGTGCTGCCAGTTTTAATTTTTAACTCCACCGTAGACGGCCCCAAGCAAGTGGTTCAAAAGGAGGTGAGAAAATAAAAAGTAAACATGATTTAGACCACAAAACTGATGTTTTCGTGAAAGAAATGTTATTTTTTCCTCTTAAATCTTGGTTTTTCTCAAAACGGATGACACCCTGTGATTCAGCGTTAAGAAATGATGAAAAAACATGTGCCACACTTAAGGTTCTCCAAAACCAAATTTATGCGCAATCGTAGAGTTGCGCAACTTGGAGCGTTCAAAACGCCAGGTTGGGCGCAGTAAAACAAATCGATTCGGATATGAATTTTTCATTAAATCGTTTGGTCGGAATTCTTTACGCTTTATTTTGCGGAAATGAAGGGGGTGTAACCTTTTCGTGAAACACCCTGTATGGATAAATTGATGGAAAAATAGGTTAATGAATAGGTTGAGGGGGAAATTAGGTTTATAGATAAATTGATGGAGGAATTAAGTTTATGAATAGGTTGATGGAGAAATTGGGTAGATAGATAGATTGAGGGAGAAATTTAGTTCTCAAATCGATTGATGGAAAAATTAGGTTTATGATTAGGTTGACGGGAAAATTAGGTTCAGAGATACAGTGATGGAGAAATTAGATTTGAATAGGTTGATGGAGAAATTAGGTTTATAAAGGATTGGTGGAAAAATCATGTTTATAAACTATATATAGATAAATTGATGGAAAAACAGGTTTATGAATAGGTTGACGGGGAAATTAGGTTTATAGATACAGTGATGGAGAAATTAGATTTGAATAGGTTGATGGAGAAATTAGGTTTATAAAGGATTGGTGGAAAAATCATGTTTATAAACTATATATAGATAAATTGATGGAAAAATAGGTTTATGAATAGGTTGACGGGGAAATTAGGTTTATAGATAAATTGATGGAGGAATTGCGTTTATGAATAGGTTGATGGAGAAATTGGGTAGATAGATAGATTGAGGGGAGAAATTTAGTTCTCAAATCGATTGATGGAAAAATTAGGTTTATGATTAGGTTGACGGGAAAATTAGGTTCATAGATACAGTGATGGAGAAATTAGATTTGAGTAGGTTGATGGAGAAATTAGGTTCATAAAAGATTGGTGGAAAAATCATGTTTATAAACTATGAATAGATAAATTGATGGAAAAATAGGTTTATGAATAGGTTGACGGGGAAATTAGGTTTATAGATAAATTGATGGAGGAATTAGGTTTATGAATATATTGACGAGGAAATTAGGTTTATGAATAGGTTGACGGGAAAATTAGGTGTATAGATACAGTGATGGGGAAATTAGGTTTGAGTAGGTTGATGGAGAAATTTGGTTCTAAAATCGATTGAAATGACAATTAAGTTCACAAATAAATTAATGGGGAAATTTGGTTTATAAGTAGGTTGAATCATTCCGTGCCTGAGAAACGTGGAAACTTTTCATCTCATCCCGTTTTCCATCTCGATTCACTAATTTCAACACGCGGCGAAGCACCCTGGAGTTGATTCTTCTCTATCAGAAGACTTGATTCTCCGAAGACTGAGATTCGCGAACTCCATGTTGTGACGCTCGTCACTGGTTGTCGCTGAACGCCTCTTTTTCAGCACAATTCAGATCCTCTTCCACAGCCTGGGATAAGCTCTTTCCTCGTAACATCAGAGTCAAAATTCTGTAAATATAAAAATACATAAACAAGACATGAATGACTTCATGAAACACTGCGCTTTGGTAAAATATTCCAGTATTTTCTTTTATACGTTTATTTAATTGATAACGGCAAGACTTCGGTGCAACAATTCCAACTCATCAAAGAATTATACCTCAAACATTTTTCACTTGATCTTGTAAAAGGTCTTCATTTGTTTTGGAAAACAAAACTTTTCAATTTTAAGTTGGCATCCTTGAGTGGTGAAAAGACCGTATACCTCACCTGCAGTGCGGGTAGTAATTTGTCCCAAAAAACCACTCATGTTTTATGAATTCAACCAAAATTCCGTAAATATCGATCTTTATTAGTTGTTAAAAATAGATCATTTTTCATTTGGTTGTCGTGATTGTAAGTGAAGTTTATCTCCGTAACCACAACAGGCCTGACATGTCTTCTGCAGAAAAATATATCTTTTCAGCAACCCTCTCCATTCACTTCCTTGGCTCAGTGGTAGCGAGCCCGACTCAGCCCATTGTCTGGAAATCGATCTTTGAATTTTTATGACGTGCCATTACCTCAAAATGAGCTTACTGTTGTTGAATTTTTGTTGGAAGTGGTTCCGTGGACGTCAGGGTGTAGAAGTACCCAGGAAATTGGAAGGACAACAATGCGTATAACAGGTACTGATAGACAAATTTTGAAGGGAATAGCCAAATTGAGGCGAAAATTTACTTACAGTCCAATCAGGAAGACGCCGATTTGAGTTGTGAGGGTGACCAAGAAAAACAGCTCGGGGTAAGTTTTCAAGACAGCTTGGTAGACGAGGACGTAGATGGCACTGCTGATCATGGGTACTGCTGTGTCAGTCACCGTCAACATAGCAAACACCTAGGAGTACAGAATACAATAAATCAGAAACACAAACATGAATCGCAATAGATTGTCGGAAATTCTACCGTGTGAAGGAAGAACAACTTGGAATAGTACCAGAAAACGGCTCAGCTTGAACAATTTTGAGGAAAAACAGCTCAACTGTGGATGTGTGGTTTCAGCATGGAACATGCTTTAGCCTTGGACTAACTGTAAAACGTTACTCGGGTGGGTTGATGTGGAGAGGGTGACGCTAAAGTCACGCGGGGGTGGGGGAAGTTATTCTCCACCCGTCCTCCCCATCCCTACTCTGCCAAAAAGCACGGCTGAAGCATGTTCCATGTTTCTTGAATTTTAGCCAAAAGCTGCAAGCAGTAAGGCGAGGCTCAAAGGGCCTACGTTTCTCAATGTTACATGACGAGCAACCTGTCTCAGGCGAGCGAAACGTCACACATTCCCAACAGATCTTAAATGAACTGTTTCAATTTTTCAAAATTCAAATTAGAAAAAAATTAAATTTTGAATTGCATTTTGTTTTTACTTTTTGCAGCAGAATAGCCCTGATATCCGTTTAAATTTCAGCTGATCAAATTCTTTCAATGCAGAGTTTTTGCAGCCAACAGGCAACATCAGCTCAATGAGCCTGTGAACGTCTACCTAGAGTGCGCAATCTAGGGATGGGTATCGATACTCGATATTTAAAAATATCGGTACTTTCGTACTGATACTCGATATTTTAGTATCGATACTGCACTAACCGATATTTTTTGATATCGATACTTTGGATCCGATATTTCTAAATATCGAATATCGATACAGTTCTCGCGAGAAATTTAACATAATGGCTTAAAAATGAATAAGGTAGAGAGGCTATTGGGTCATTACTCTTTGTTTGCACAAATAACGTTTATATCATGGAGAAAATCACCCTACTTGGACTCTTAATAATGAAAAATGGTTAAACAGTGTTGAAAAAATTATTTTTCTTGAGAATATTGGATAATATTGATAGTTTGTGATACTAAAGTATCGATACACGATATTTTAAAATATCGATACCCAACGATACTGGGGATATCGATACTCCGATACGATACAGTATCGATACAAAATATCGATACTTTTGTAACGATACCCATCCCTAGCGCAATCACGTAGCTAACCACCCCCAGAGAGTAAAGCCAGCTGGAAGAGATGTTGCTCCGTTGTCATTGGCGTCCTAAGTGACGCAAAGTGCTGGAGGTACGCTGTGTTGTGGTTTTGTTTCCTTGGTAACGGATGGCAAATGATCGTTGGCAGCTGAATCATCACCAATTGTCAACGTTTTGACAAGTTCACGTTGTCCAAACGTCGAAGTGTTGAATCTGCCGGAGAACAGCCTAATTGAGGCTATTTGGTAGGGGTGTGTCGGTCCAGGTATTACCCTGGAACGGTTCCAACAGTTACGGTGACAAAGATGTAACCGTTCCAAATTACCGGTACAGTTCCATTACTGGTACAAGCGATCAAATCCCACTCACATGGCTTGGATGAAGCAGGCAGTCAAATCCCTATCGTCCTTCTTCCATGCTTATGATCTCAACTTGCAATACCTACACTAGCATCATTTTCCTTGACAATTCGCTAAAAGGAAGGAATTTGAACAAGTGTTACAAAAGAGGCAATTTATTATAAATACGAGTAATAGTTACCAAACAATTCAAGGAAAGAATAGTGACGTTGCAGTTTAAGAACTTAACATGACAATAATTAATTAATAATACTGGAGACCACTTCCATGCTAACCAGTCCAGAAGATAACTTCCTGCTCATGAGCCATTCCATGATTCCATGAACCATTCTCAGTCCATGGAAGTAGTAAGGGCGCTTCCAGGTACAACATGGAACAGAACTGAGAACAAGATCCATGCTTACCGGTCCAAAACCCTTCCCGGTCCTGAGCCATTGAACCATTCTCCATGATATCTTATCGGTCCGGTTCCATCCTTACCGGTCCAGTTCCATCCTCACCAATCAGAATGATCTCTTCCCGGTCCAGAGCCATTACAAGATATCTTATCAGTCTGTGGAACTGGACCGGTATGAGGTCGAGCTTTTGTCACTGCTTGGAACCGTTCCAACCTGATACTCAGTTCCACAGCCCTGGTACAGCTGTACCGACACACCTCTACTATTTGGGACAATAAGGAGACAACGATTCCTACCATTGCGCTGGTTTTTCTACACCCGATCTCATCTCATAAGTTTCACTGATTTCTTCGTCTAATTCAGAATCATTGAATTGTTGAAATGTTGAACGACCAACGAACACTTTGCCAAGTTCAGAGAAAACACTGCGTTGATCAAAACCTGCAGAACTGTTTCTATGAAAAACTGCCTGTAAAAAGTAAAAGTAAAAAAAAGTGGCCTGCAAAAACTCTCAAATACATTTAGGGCCGGTTCAAAAAAACATTTTACCACACAGTTGAAGTTTACCAAGGGGTCACGTAACCAAGGTAAGAAAAAGTGCGTTCAAAAAACTTGTACAATCGATTTTTTCGCGCGATAATCGATTAGTTTACCACAGTAAGGTAACCACTCAACGGCGGGTGGTTACGTGAAGTTCACCATGGTTTGCTGCCCTTCATCCGCCATTTTACATGTTATCACAACTAGATAAAGTTTTTCTTCATTTTCATCGTTCTCATTTTTGCTTTGGATCGGAAAGCCGTTTCACTCGTATTCATCGAGTTTGAAAGGTTGAAACATGGAAAATTATCTCTAGTTAAGTTCCGACGACGATGAAGACTTCGTCGAACTCGAGCTATTGATGGGGCCTCGGACGTATCACATCTGGACTAGAAATCCCTCCTTCAACTCCTGGACTGATACGGAGTTTTTCCATAGATTTCAGTTGTCAAAGGAGGGAGCAGCTTATGTTCTGGATATGATACATCCCCGCATCTCGACCACAGAGCGTAGGTAAGTACTTGGATCATAAGATCAAGCAGCTTTAGGTCCTTGTCATCTAACGTTATTACTTGGGTCGGAGGACCTCCCCCCCTGGCCTTCACTGACTTTCACTCTTCCGCAATATTTTTCCGAAGTTTTTTTTTTAAATTATAATATTTTTCCCGGAGGGACTTTGAATTACGGGCATGGGATAGGGCATTGGCGTTAAACTCCGCCTCCACGTCTTCCCAAGCCCGTTTTTTCTCCCTTATCCGCACCAAATCACTCTGATGGCACTCCAGCACCTGCCTCCTCTTCTCAACCAAAGAAATAAGAAGTGTTTCTTCATATGGCGTGAAGTTGGGTGTCTTGCTGGCTCGGGAATTCATGGTAAGTAGTTGACACTTGACAAAAAATCCAGGAATCGAAATGAAATCATTGAAATCTAACACAGAAAGGATAGGTATTAATTGCAGGTTATGTACTAGACAGTGTTGCCAAAATCGTCTTCTGCGTGTCTAGAAATCCATAGAACTGTAACCATGGAAGAAGGATAGTGCTATCCTACTTCCATGGTGATGGACGTCGAACTTCACAGCGTCCTGTATCCATGGCAACCGAGGAGTTCATCGTCGTTAGGCAAATAATCGATTCTATCACGGTAACCACACCTCGAAAATCTTTTTTGAACGCTCTTCTCTTTTACCCCTTGGTTACTGCAAACTCGATTGTAACCAATTGGTTACGTTACGATCAAGGTTTTTGTGTTTTTTTTTAACCGGGCCTTAGAAGGAACCAGTTCGTTTCTTTGAATAGAGTTTCATGCCACTCAGTTGGGCTTCCTTAGCAACCGAATTTCAAATTTCGTATTGCTGATGGGTAGAATCAATGGAAAAGTCGAGTTCTATGCAGAAGGGTGAACTATACAGTGAAATAACAAACCATTGTGTAATACTTTGAAGCGTTTCTATGAAACGTTCAATATGTTCAGCTCAACTTTCTACGAATCTGAAACTGTTTGAAAAACGCTGTAGATTATCACACAATGGGAATTAAAATTTTTTTTTTTCTTTTTAAAGCTCACCCGTCAACTATTAATCAAATCATTATCATTTCAAATGTATGAAAAAACAAAAATGCACAGAAAGTTTTCGAAGAGGGGCCTTATGAACTTCCCCCTCCCCTAACTTTTTACCCCTTACAAGTGACTGAAATAACTAAAATCTTCGCGGCACAACTAGACCCCCAATGGAGTCCCATATACCTAATTTCATCAAAATGGGTCATAAAACTGGGCAAAATGTCGCTTACAGCGAACTGACGGGAAATTTTTATTGCATTTATGGATTTTTTCAATTTTGAGGGGGAGAGAGTGTAAAATATTTTTCTCGGTCGATTCCAAATGTTCATTATTGAAATAATAAATCAAAAAGGCCTCTAGAGTGCCAACGCGGTTTTGGAACCCAAATTGTGTCTCTTCTAGTAGGAATTCTCAATGTTTATAAATCCTGGTGTGAAGAATTCTCAAGAACATCTATAGAACCTATTAGTTTGATGTAAAAAAAAACTCCAATCATTCAGGTTAACCCATTTCCGGCCAGTGATGCGTTTTCGCATCGTCATATTTAATGATTTTTTTAAATATTGAAAATAGTGAAAAATCTTTGCAGAAAAATGTTTCTCGTTTATGCTGTTCCTAAAATCATCAGAAAAAATTTTCTTTGACGTTCGGGAGCTGAACGCGATTTTGGAAATTTTTCGAAAATGAGACCTTTTTGCCAAAGGCATGATTATGGTGGCTCAAATTCGATTCTGGGCGAGTGAGCGTTCTGGGCCATGAGTTGAAAGAGATTCCGATTCTCAGACTTTTACATTTTACCAAAAACAATGAACTGGATAAATCATATCGCTTTGGAAAACTCAAATCTCATTAAAAAGTAAAATTCATAAAATATCGAGTATTTTTGCTCTCGATAGGGTGAGCAAATGACGCTTTATTTCGGCCGGCATTCTGTAATACAGTTCATCCTCCTCTCCTCATTATTCAGTTATTTCTACCCTTGGCTTGAAATGGGTTAAAACAACTCAGAAACTCACCTTTCCTCTATCGGACGATGGTACCAACTTCGACACGAAAGACCGCAGGACTGAGGGGACCACCGGGCCCAAACAAGCAGTCACCGCTCCTCCGTAGAGCCACCGCGGGCTGTCACCAGCGATGAATATCACTCTGGCGGCAATATGTGAAAGCGCTCCGATCATGATGATGAACGTATCTTTCAATTTCAGGCATCTGACCAAGATTGGTCCCCCGATGAGAAGCCCTGAAAATTGTCTTCTATTAACACAAAATTATCACATGTTAGATCTTCAACCATTTTTTGTTAACTTAGTAATTCAAGATTCGATGATATAGAGTGGAGAGTACAGGTAGAGAGATTGGGACAAGGTTACTTGTACGTGGTATGTATCCTTCCAGCTGCCCATGATGCCTTGCAAGAGCTCCCTGGGAGCCTTTCATCTTCATCTGTTGATTGAAGTGCTTTTCTACTCCCTGATCTATGAGCCCCACAGGTCAAGCTGTCCACTTTCTGTCCCCTCTTTGTACAGAACAACATGGAAGAGACTGCGTCAAATAATAAACTTAACATCGTTCCTACCTCCTACGAAGAACGCAGACTGGAACGTTCTGAAAGAGCTGAAAGTTGCGACGTCCCAATTGAACTTCTTCTGAGTAAACAAGAACATTATCGGCTTCTCATCTGTAAAAGTGAAATTAAAATGAATTTTGGAAGGTCATAACAGAAAAGGACTCGATTAGGATCCTTTTTCCCCTTATTATAGAACATCCATACCCCTCACAGAAAATTGTTTCAAAATATTAATCCATTTAGCCAGGGGCGCCAGGTGAGAATATTCGTCAGGCAAACAGCTTGGCCGGTCACGGAGGAATAAACAATATAGAATTTTTTGCAAAAGTTTGGTCACTAGCGCGTTGACAAGCTAAGGAAAAACGGGTTAAGCGTCTAAGGAACAAAAGTGTGGAAGCTAACTTCTTAGTTCGTGATGGTCATTGTGTAGCTGTCACAAAGTCTCATTATATTTCGGAAGGTCTGGGAATTGTTAATACTGGCAGCAGGTCCGTCCTGCACTCCATTCAGAACACATTTCGAAGAAAAAGAGAGAAAAAACCACAAATCTGGAGATTCCTCGATATGGTTGGCAGCCCTGCCCCCTATTTGGGGAGTTTCTGATACGTACGGTTGGTAGTCATAGTGTCCTTGTTCTCACTTTCGTTCGAACGCATCTCCTTCCTTTTTGCCTATTTTTTTCTATTTTAAATCTCAATTTAGTTTTTATTTAAGTTCTTTTCATTCGAAAAGTGTTTTTTCGCGTCGGGATAACTCCGCGGGTGAAAAATTTCGATTGAGTTCATGTTTTGGCGATGATAATGTCCAAACCTGTTTTACATTCGTCATGATCTGTCGAAATGTCCGATCTGTCTTCGAATCGGTACATTGTATCTGTCTTTGGTTCTGTTCTTTATCCACAGTTCTACCACGCTCACCGAACATTTAGGGTTCGAGACGAATGTGCAAGCAAGGCAGCACTGGCTTGGTGGGGAGTGATGCTAGAGCCAATCCTGCAAGAAGAAATAGGAGGGATGCCTGGACTTGTGGCAGGCTTCAAAGCTCATGGGGTCTGGGACAGGGAGAGGGTTGCGTTTTTTGATAACTGCATAATAAATGCTGACGCCCCCTCTTACCTGTCTCAAGGCTGGAGCTCAATCGCCGACACTGCTGCCAGAGAGAAGCATCGGAAGTAAGATGGAGCGGCAGAAGACCATCGAGGCTCATTCTTCCCTCTAGTTAGCTCTTGTGAGGGAGTGCTTCACAGGGAATTTGACCAATTCCTTCACAGGTTGGCGTCAACCCTATCTGAAAAGTGGGCCAAGCCCAGATCACAAGTGATAGGATGGGTCCGAACGAGTCCAATTCGCTCTTATAAGGGCAGTGAACTTGAGAATGCGGGGTTCAAGAATGAAAGTGAGGGGCCTAAACCAGGTCTCCAGTTCACCAGGTCTCAGGCTAGAAGATGGAGCCCCCTGCCACTACTCCGTGACTAAAAAAAAAAAACCCTTGACCACCTACACTACACCTACCTCGACGATCAAAATTCTTCTTTCTCTCATCCTTCAAACGGAAATTCCCTCAAGAGAAAAAACGACACCAACAACAGCCCCAAGATCGCACCATGTAGTGAAACATCGTTCACTCCCAAAATAAAAGCATTTATATTCGTCTATAAACTTAGGGTAGCCTCCTTTATAATTTGACACATATAATATTAAGCAGGCAGTGGCGGCACGGAGTAGATATTTCCAGATGCACAGTGTTTTTCAGCCTTTTGAGCAGATGAGAAGAGCGGCGTTCAAAATTGACGTGAAACGAAACATTTCCATCATCCTCCAATTTGAAACGGAAAATCTCTAAATTGCTTTGTAGTACATGCTTTATATAAATCAACAACAATCTGCAGGTAGTAATGAGTTCCAATATGTTCTGAACTCTACTCTGTGAGTACATTCAATCAAGAATAGAATTTTTATTTTGTGGTTTGAATTCAATATTCTGAGAATATGGAATTTCTTATAGCTCTCATTATCTAGTTTATTCAGTTCTTCTAGTAAGAAAACTCGATAGATTGCAATATAACTCAGTTCTCACCTCTTTGGAATGTGTACAGCATCATAGCCAGAAGGCAGAGCAACAAAAAGAACCTCCTTCTCTGAGGGCGGTGCTTGAAGAGGGCTCTGCAAGACTCAACGATAGGCCTTGAAAGTGATCGAACTGAGAGTACTCCGTCAGAACTCATGGGAACGGAGAGGTTAGTTTTCCAATCCAACAGTATCCACGCGATGAGCATGGCAGACAGATGGAGTGACGCGCTGATGACGAACATGACAGCGAAGGATTTGTTGACTACGTTGTAAAATAAGTACGAACCTGCACGAAAGACAGGAGAGTTAGAATTATGTACATTTAGCGTATATTTAACCCACTAGTGTGCACTACTGTGACATTAGAGGACGCTAGCGGTACTCTATACTGCTCATACATTTTCCATCATTTCTCACTATTTTTGGGTATTAAAATCTAAGATGAATGAATAGGAAGGATAGGAGAGGTAGATAACATTATGTCATATAATGAAAACTGGTACAATTCCTGAAAATTTCTTCAAAATCAGATGGGAAATGTAGAAGTTATGGATGTGACAAGGAAATACACGTTTGCGCTTGTGCAGTGGCTAATATCAGTCAGCAGGTCATTAATATCATAGGAAACCATCCAAACCCCAACCCGCGTTGGGGTTCAAAATTTCATCGAAATCGGATGGAAAATGTAGAAGTTATCGGTGTTACAGGAATTCGGGTCTTTAGGGACCATACACACGATTCGTCAATTTCACACCTTAAAAATGATGAGTAACTAGATAATTTTAACTAGAGTAATTTGTGTAGGGGGGGTCTGCTCCAGGATTAACAAGCTCATCAAACCAAGATTTACCGCCCTGCTTCAGACAAGACAGGTGCGGTACAGAGTACCGTATAGCATCCAGTAATGGGTTAAATCCTAGGTGAAGAAGTATTTAGCAAGGCTGCAGAGACAGGGCATATCCGGTATCTGCAGGCCTGGCAGGGAGTGGTAATGAAAGGTTAAATAACAGCTTGATGTTGATAAAAGGCAATGAAATGTTTGGTTCGGGCACCCAGAAGGTATTTGAGAGCTGATGCTTTTGGTTTTGTCATCCCAATCTTAAAAAAAGGCAATGAGGCTTTTCCAACGAATTATAGGCCTATTAGTATTCTATCATTCTTCGCAAAGCTGTTTGAAACATTGGTCTACAATCGCCTGGTTGACTTCCTCGAGTCGAGTGGTATCATGAGTCGACATCAACATGGATTTTTGAAGGGAAAATCGATCGAGACAGCGGTGTTTGATTTGACTGAATCTGTCTTTCGGGGCGTGGACGATAGGAAGTGTGTCCTTGGCCTGTTTTTGGACATGACCAAGGCATTTGACCTTGTCCCTCATAGCCTTCTGCTGTCCAAATTGGGGTATTATGGTGTTAGGGGAGTTGCGTTGGAGTGGTTCCAGTCCTATCTTTCTGACAGACCATGGAGGGTTCGTGTGCCCAGCCCAGATGGGTTTGCTTACTCAAATACGAGGTATTTGGACAGATCGGTACCACAAGGGAGCATTCTGGGGCCTCTATTGTTTTTGGTGTTCGTCAATGGGTTCCCGGACTTCATTTCCACGATTGACAACAACTGCCTGGTAGTTCAATACGCTGACGACACGAACATCATCATAAAGAAGAACACCCTGCCTGAAGCCATTGAAACGTGTTCCCTTCTGTATCGGGCGGCTAAGAATTGGCTGTCGGTAAATGGCTTGAGCCTGAATGAGTTGAAAAACTCATGTGTCTTTTTCAGGGCTCCACAGTCAAGACTATCTCACCCAGCAACGATTGTGCTTGACGGTTTGGATGTCTTGGTTGAGGAGAAAACCCGCTTTCTGGGGCTACACTTGGACGGTCGCCTTAATTACGATGCACATGTTACGGGATTGTGTAAGCAATTGAGCGGCTACACCTTTTGCCTGCGGAAGCTGAAAACAATGGCGAATCGCTCCGTTCTGCTGACAGCATACCACTCTCTCGTGATGTCAAGAGCTACTTATGCAATGTTATTCTGGGGGTCAGCCGCAAATCTGGAGTTGGTTTTCAGGATGCAGAAACGAGCCCTGAGAGTACTTTTGGGTCTGAAACCTGGGCAGTCTTGTAGAGGAAAGTTCCGAGAAAATAAGCTGATGACTGTCCCTGCCACCTATGTATACCGCGCTGTCCTGTTTGCTCGGAAACTTCGTCCATGGTTTGAAGGCATGAGGTTCGACCATGGCTATTCGACACGACGGACCGACCTCATGATAGTCCCACGTCACCGAATGAAGTTTTTTGAGCGATGTGCCAGCTTCTCCATCATCAAGATCCTCAATCACATTGGAGACGGTGCCCTCAGCTGCCCGATTGCAAAAATTAAGACTATACTAAAAAAGTATTTTATAGACGAAGAATTTTATAGTGTGAAAGACTTTTTCCAATCATCTCCGCCAGCTTTGGCTGATTAGATTCCATTATTATTCTAGGTTATTATCTTTCTTGTGTTGTATGTTTTTAATTTTTGAATTCCAATCATACGTTTTTGTGAAAACTGGAAATAAATACATATTATTATTATTATTATTATTATTATTTTGCTTATCCACAGTACGCTCACGTGTACAGCAGGAATATGTGAAGAATCAGATGTCGAGGTCTTCTGTTCGGCATAAACAGCAACCTCAACCAGTTGTGGTGGTCTTCATCAGAGTGAGATCACTCACGCCTGCAAAACTGGAGACATCAGCCCTTGAATATCTTCTGGATGCCCGAAACTAACAATCTATCGCCTACTAACTGCGATTCAGTGGCAAGAGCAACGTTCGATGTAAAAAGTAGTTTCCAGAAGTGATACCATGAAAATTTGGCTTTTATCGCAAGTGCCATCTTACCTAGAGCCACACCCAAAGGCATCGGCATGAGATAAGCTACTTCGACCAAAGTAGTTCGCAGAGTTCTTTCTTCTGTGGTCGTCGTGTCAGCCAAGTAGCTGAACGTTGCCATGAAAACCGTCAAGCTGCTGCCGGTCAATGCACAGGGGAAACTAGCCAGCCATATCACAGTATCCAGCGGCCACGTTTCTACGGAAAATATACGATAAGAGGATTAATTACAATAATTTTTAAGATGCCGCAATTTTGGTTTCGTACAATGAAAGCACTTTTGTAAAAGTCCTAAGTTATGATAATAATGATAATCAGGGGCGTCAGGTGAGAATATTTGTCAGGCAAACAGCTCAGTCAGTCAATAGAGAGTTCCTAGAGGGTTTGGTTAGGCTTAGATAAGGGGTGACGTATCACACGCACAATCTCAATCTGGCGCCATATTGTGATAAGAACGCGTCATATCCGATCCAGCGCCATAATATTACGGTAGAATACGTCACTAGGAAGCAATCTTGCGCGCCGTATTGAAAACATGGTGGATGATTCAGCTAGGGCGTACTGTATCTTAGTTGAAACAAACCTACTAGGAACTCTCTATAGAGGAATAAACAATAATGAAAAACGCTGCAAATTATTACACAAAGGTTTACAATATTTCTGTATAGATCACTCACCAGCAAAGAATACATCTTTGCTATTGCCTCTACCTACCAACCATATTTTACCTTATACCTAATCGAGATTATTATTAACAGATACTAGCATGGAACATGCTTTAGCCTTGTACTAACTACGCAAAAAGTGTCACACGGGAGGGGTGGTGATGGGCGTGTTCACGCGAGAATTATTCTCCAACCGTCCATCCATAGAGGAACGAAACATATTGAAAATATGTGGTTGAAAAGCCCATCCCTACTACGCCAAAAAGCGCGGCTAAAGCATGTTCCATGTTTCTTGAATTTTAGCCAAAGGCTTTAAGCAGTAAGCATCCGGGGTTGCCTCTGGGGAGTTTTTATAAAAAATTACCTTTTCGTCATTCACTGATTAGGGAAGTATATCGATGGCTAAAGGGGCGATTTCCCTGGCCTGTCTGTGGTGGGCGGCTGTGGCTCACGACCAGACACTCTCCACTGCTTCAGTGGTTTTAGATGAAACCGATTTCCTCGACGTAACCAGCGGCTCGTCTCAGCGGCTACATGGGCCATTCTGGGCGGCTACATGACAGCCGCAGTGCCTGCGACCTAACTGGTCTAGTGGGCAGTCCAGCCGCGCCACCTTTGCAGCTAAGGTTTGCAAACCCGCAATGTTTTTGATATTTTACTGTGAGTTACAGATTTGAGCCTGGCATGTAAGGCATGTATGGCTTTTTATCTTCCCTGTAATCATTAAAAATGCCTAAAAACTGTTTCTCTGATGAGGATGGCAAAAAATATACAGATCCAAAGGAAGCAAAATAGGAGTTTTTTCGTTCTCCTGAAAACCAGCAAATACACCCGCATCTATACACCCGTCCTGAATCAATAGCTGATTCAATAATCCATTGAAAAGCTGATTCAGAGATCTTATTACACTTCGATGGTGTCTAATTTGAATACCGGCAATGCTGCCGACATATACCATTGTAGGCACATGAAACAGCACTGGTAACAAGGCGCTCCCAAGACGTGTAGACGATTTGAAAAAAAGGGCATTTTGCAGTGTGCAAAGATAGCTACGAGTATGAGCTCCAGAAGCGTCTTATTACCATTTAAAGGTGAGAAGCGAATTCCCACTCACCCATCAGCGATATCAAAACAATCATGCTGGAGTAGTAGACGTTTCCAGCGATTCCAATGAGAATGGGGAGTTTGCGTCCCACCTGGTCACTCCATGCTCCGAGGTAGAAAGAGAGCATGATGGGTACGATGTGATACGCTACGTTGTTCCACTGGTAGAAAGTCGACACTTTAACCTGCGATAAGAAATAACCAATTGCAGGATGAGCTGAAGACTGAATGGCGTCTGTAGATTAGAAATGTTCGAAAAATTGCTTGGGAATGCAATGAAGACAATTTTAAAATATGATATTTCAAAATGGGAAAGTTTCCTCATATTTTTAATTTTTTTTTTCGAAAGAGGGTTTATTGATATGGGAGAAAATCATAGTGTGCTGCTCGAAAAAGCACCCAGAAAATTTAGATAATTTAAAGAAGATGGACATTTTAAATGTAGCGGCAATCTCCTCATGTGGGCAGCCATGTTGCAAAATAAACGGTTTTCTAACCAATCAGACTTCACAGGGGGACCTGTGCCGCTTACGACAGAAGCGCTACCTCTGGAAGCGTAAATGAAACTTTAGCTTACGAGGTTGACACAAGAGTGCGTGAACTGGGGAAGAGCAGAATGAAGACGCAAAAGTCACCAAAAAAAGCAATTTTGCTCACTATTTTTGGTTTATTATTTTCAATAATGAACCTTTGGAATCGACCAAGAAAATTTTTTTAACCCCCCCCCTTAAATTTGTTGGTTTACGTTTCAAGGTATGTAGAATCCAAAAATCGAATAAAAATTTGGCTGTCCGCTGTATGCGGCACTTTTCCCACTTAGCATTGACCGATTTTGATGAAATTTGGTTTGTAGGCTCCATTTAGATTTTGGTTGATGTAGGTCACTTCTAAGGGTTGAAAAATGAATTTTGAAATTTTGATAACGCTCTAACTCAAAAAATGTTGATATAAAGGTATTGTTTTTCCATCAATTTAAGATAGTATAGAATTTTTGAGACCACGCGGAGCCTTGTAGGACAAACCGTTCGCTCCCTACGAGATTTTAAGGGTTTTACGTACGATAAATCAGAAACACGAGTGTGAATCGCAAGAGAGGCCTAATCTCCGTTCAAATTAAAGCTGACCGAAATGCGATCGATGTTTTTCTTCATGTTGGATGGTTGGTGGCTTTGCAGACGAGTGATCTATATAGAAAAATAATGAACCGTTGTGTAATAATTTGCATCGTTTTCGATTTTTTTCCGTTTTTTTGCCTATAACTTGAAAAGTAAGCATTCTAGCGACTTGTGAACTATTACTAAAAATTAAAGTAGATAAAATTCCCTACAATTTGCATTAGTGACTTAAGTCTCTGACAAGTCATGATCATATTTGAAGTTGCTTAGAGGCTTCGTAAAAATGATTTCTGAGTAAAAAGAGCATGAAAAGGCCTCTTTGCTGATTTTTCAGAACGATACCTACTTTTGAACGCGCAAAGCGGCGGAACGCCTTATCGTAAAAACTTAAGTCACCAATGAAAATTGTAGGAAATTTTATTTACTTTAATTTTAGTAATAGTTCACAAGTCGCTAGAACGCTTACTTTTCAAGTTATAGGCAAAAAACTGGAAAAAGGTAAGAAATAGGTAAAATGAGGTATGATTAACCACGTGTGAAGGCGGACCCTGGTGAAGGAATTTCTTTACTATGAATTATTTCTCCTATTTGCTCATTTTTGTTTAATTCGCCTGAGCTATGAGATAAGGTCGAAAACACGAAAAAAATGTTAAAAGTGAAATAACTCAAAACGAAGCCCTTACAAAATTACTAGGAGGCAATTTATTTGGTGGTAATGAGCTATAGAATCGATTCCCGGGCTGGGGCCGTCACGAAATGTAAACGAAAGTGTAAAATATTACCTGAACTTCGTTTTTGATATCATTGTAAATCGGCTGGGAGATGTTTCGGCAAATTTCTTCGGAGTACCCGCTATCGACTCGGCAGGCTTTGTACACGAAAAACGCGTCTTCGATGACTGAAGTGATCATGAAACCGAACATGTAGAGGAACATCATGGGTTCGATTCCCACGCGCTGCCATCCTTTCCTTCGCACGTCCATGATTTTCCTTTAGAGAAACAAGAGGAGAAATTAATACGTAATATTGTAGGTAGCCTTCGACACATTGATTAACGATAAATGAACATAAGTTATTGCCGAAAGATAAGACTCTTTATAAATACAAAAGCGTGGTACACATGTTTTTTTTTTTTAAATATTTGTTATGGCATCAGCCAGCACTACTGCTGCTGTCACCAGCATGTCCTACCAGGAAACAGTCCCGAGGCATTTCCAAACGAAGAATACCATCGTAGGATGCGTTCCACAATTGAGGACCTAGAACTGATCCCTGAGCAGCTCCTGATGAGATCTTTTTCCTTCGTAGTCCTCGGGCAGTATCGTACGTCAGTGTTCTGTTACTGGTGCTGTTCTGTTCTGGGGCTGCTCTGTTCTGTCAGTGTTCTGTGTCCATTACTGCTAGTAGATAAGATGGGACCCTGAAAGTAGTGTTTAAGGCCTCCAGCATATCCTACCAGGGAACAGTCCCGAGGCATTTCCAAACGAAGAATACCATCGTAGGATGCGTTCCACAATTGAGGACCTAGAACTGATCCCTGAGCAGCTCCTGATGAGATCTTTTTCCTTCGTAGTCCTCGGGCAGTATCGTACGTCAGTGTTCTGTTACTGGTGCTGTTCTGTTCTGGGGCTGCTCTGTTCTGTCAGTGTTCTGTGTCCATTACTGCTAGTAGATAAGATGGGACCCTGAAAGTAGTGTTTAAGGCCTCCAGCATATCCTACCAGGGAACAGTCCCGAGGCATTTCCAAACGAAGAATACCATCGTAGGATGCGTTCCACAATTGAGGACCTAGAACTGATCCCTGAGCAGCTCCTGATGAGATCTTTTTCCTTCGTAGTCCTCGGGCAGTATCGTACGTCAGTGTTCTGTTACTGGTGCTGTTCTGTTCTGGGGCTGCTCTGTTCTGTCAGTGTTCTGTGTCCATTACTGCTAGTAGATAAGATGGGACCCTGAAAGTAGTGTTTAAGGCCTCCAGCATATCCTACCAGGGAACAGTCCTGAGGCATTTCCAAACGAAGAATACCATCGTAGGATGCGTTCCACAATTGAGGACCTAGAACTGATCCCTGAGCAGCTCCTGATGAGATCTTTTTCCTTCGTAGTCCTCGGGCAGTATCGTACGTCAGTGTTCTGTTACTGGTGCTGTTCTGTTCTGGGGCTGCTCTGTTCTGTCAGTGTTCTGTGTCCATTACTGCTAGTAGATAAGATGGGACCCTGAAAGTAGTGTTTAAGGCCTCCAGCATATCCTACCAGGGAACAGTCCCCAGGCATTTCCAAACGAAGAATACCATCGTAGGATGCGTTCCACAATTGAGGACCTAGAACTGATCCCTGAACAGCTCCTGATGAGATCTTTTTCCTTCGTAGTCCTCGGGCAGTATCGTACGTCAGTGTTCTGTTACTGGTGCTGTTCTGTTCTGGGGCTGCTCTGTTCTGTCAGTGTTCTGTGTCCATTACTGCTAGTAGATAAGATGGGACCCTGAAAGTAGTGTTTAAGGCCTCCAGCATATCCTACCAGGGAACAGTCCCGAGGCATTTCCAAACGAAGAATACCATCGTAGGATGCGTTCCACAATTGAGGACCTAGAACTGATCCCTGAGCAGCTCCTGATGAGATCTTTTTCCTTCGTAGTCCTCGGGCAGTATCGTACGTCAGTGTTCTGTTACTGGTGCTGTTCTGTTCTGGGGCTGCTCTGTTCTGTCAGTGTTCTGTGTCCATTACTGCTAGTAGATAAGATGGGACCCTGAAAGTAGTGTTTAAGGCCTCCAGCATATCCTACCAGGGAACAGTCCCGAGGCATTTCCAAACGAAGAATACCATCGTAGGATGCGTTCCACAATTGAGGACCTAGAACTGATCCCTGAGCAGCTCCTGATGAGATCTTTTTCCTTCGTAGTCCTCGGGCAGTATCGTACGTCAGTGTTCTGTTACTGGTGCTGTTCTGTTCTGGGGCTGCTCTGTTCTGTCAGTGTTCTGTGTCCATTACTGCTAGTAGATAAGATGGGACCCTGAAAGTAGTGTTTAAGGCCTCCAGCATATCCTACCAGGGAACAGTCCCGAGGCATTTCCAAACGAAGAATACCATCGTAGGATGCGTTCCACAATTGAGGACCTAGAACTGATCCCTGAGCAGCTCCTGATGAGATCTTTTTCCTTCGTAGTCCTCGGGCAGTATCGTACGTCAGTGTTCTGTTACTGGTGCTGTTCTGTTCTGGGGCTGCTCTGTTCTGTCAGTGTTCTGTGTCCATTACTGCTAGTAGATAAGATGGGACCCTGAAAGTAGTGTTTAAGGCCTCCAGCATATCCTACCAGGGAACAGTCCCCAGGCATTTCCAAACGAAGAATACCATCGTAGGATGCGTTCCACAATTGAGGACCTAGAACTGATCCCTGAACAGCTCCTGATGAGATCTTTTCCTTCGTAGTCCTCGGGCAGTATCGTACGTCAGTGTTCTGTTACTGGTGCTGTTCTGTTCTGGGGCTGCTCTGTTCTGTCAGTGTTCTGTGTCCATTACTGCTAGTAGATAAGATGGGACCCTGAAAGTAGTGTTTAAGGCCTCCAGCATATCCTACCAGGGAACAGTCCCGAGGCATTTCCAAACGAAGAATACCATCGTAGGATGCGTTCCACAATTGAGGACCTAGAACTGATCCCTGAGCAGCTCCTGATGAGATCTTTTCCTTCGTAGTCCTCGGGCAGTATCGTACGTCAGTGTTCTGTTACTGGTGCTGTTCTGTTCTGGGGCTGCTCTGTTCTGTCAGTGTTCTGTGTCCATTACTGCTAGTAGATAAGATGGGACCCTGAAAGTAGTGTTTAAGGCCTCCAGCATATCCTACCAGGGAACAGTCCCCAGGCATTTCCAAACGAAGAATACCATCGTAGGATGCGTTCCACAATTGAGGACCTAGAACTGATCCCTGAACAGCTCCTGATGAGATCTTTTTCCTTCGTAGTCCTCGGGCAGTATCGTACGTCAGTGTTCTGTTACTGGTGCTGTTCTGTTCTGGGGCTGCTCTGTTCTGTCAGTGTTCTGTGTCCATTACTGCTAGTAGATAAGATGGGACCCTGAAAGTAGTGTTTAAGGCCTCCAGCATATCCTACCAGGAAACAGTCCCGAGGCATTTCCAAACGAAGAATACCATCGTAGGATGCGTTCCACAATTGAGGACCCAGAACTGATCCCTGAGCAGCTCCTGATGAGATCTTTTTCCTTCGTAGTCCTCGGGCAGTATCGTACGTCAGTGTTCTGTTACTGGTTCTGTTCTGTTCTGGGGCTGCTCTGTTCTGTCAGTGTTCTGTGTCCATTACTGCTAGTAGATAAGATGGGACCCTGAAAGTAGTGTTTAAGGCCTCCAGCATATCCTACCAGGAAACAGTCCCGAGGCATTTCCAAACGAAGAATACCATCGTAGGATGCGTTCTACAATTGAGGACCCAGAACTGATCCCTGAGCAGCTCCTGATGAGATCTTTTTCCTTCGTAGTCCTTGGGCAGTATCGTACGTCAGTGTTCTGTTACTGGTGCTGTTCTGTTCTGGGGCTGCTCTGTTCTGTCAGTGTTCTGTGTCCATTACTGCTAGTAGATAAGATGGGACCCTGAAAGTAGTGTTTAAGGCCTCCAGCATAATATGCTGGTAGGATATTATCCTACCAGGGAACAGTCCCCAGGCATTTCCAAACGAAGAATACCATCGTAGGATGCGTTCTACAATTGAGGACCCAGAACTGATCCCTGAGCAGCTCCTGATGAGATCTTTTTCCTTCGTAGTCCTTGGGCAGTATTGTACGTCAGTGTTCTGTTACTGGTGCTGTTCTGTTCAGGGGCTGCTCTGTTCTGTCAGTGTTCTGTGTCCATTACTGCTAGTAGATAAGATGGGACCCTGAAAGTAGTTTTCAAGGCCTCCACCATATCTGACCATTTTGCCGAGTTGAAAGCATTGTTAACGTCGAGGGTCACCAGTAGTGCAATTTGTCTTTTGTATCTACTGCTTTCCTGCTTTCTTTTTTTGCCGTCACATCTGTCAATGCATGTAAGGTAGAACGTCCCTTTTGGAAACCATACTGTCTAGCTGATAGATCCCCTGCCTGCTCTATTGCAGGCATCAAACGAAGCAGCAGCAGTGTCTCAAACCCTTTTCCAGCTGTGTCTAGCATGCATAGTGGTCTCCAGGATGATGGCAAATTCGGGTCCCCCTTTCCTTTATTTAGAAGTACCAGGTGGACAGATTTCCAACGGTCACTAAAGACCCCAGAGCAAGGCACGCATTATAAATCCTTAAGAGTAGCTGTGGACAAACATCTGTGGCTATCTTAAGCACTTCCGATGGTATGCCATCAGCTCCAGGCGCTTTCCTGTTCTTCAACTCCCCAATTGCTTTTTTCAGATCATCGACTGTAAACAGTAGTGTGTCTGTTTTCTACTGTTCTGTATTCTATAGTCCTAGCAAGGCACGCATTATACATCCTTAAGAGTAGATGTGGACAATCTGTGGCTATCTTAAGAACTTCCGATGGTATGCTATCAGGTCCAGGCGCTTTCCTGTTCTTCAACTCCCCAATTGCTTTTTTCAGATCATCGACTGTAAACAGTAGTGTGTCTGTTTTTCTACTGTTCTGTATTCTATAGTCCTAGCAAGGCACGCATTATACATCCATAAGAGTAGCAGTGGACAAACATCTGTGGCTATCTTAAGAACTTCCGATGGTATGCTATCAGGTCCAGGCGCTTTCCTGTTCTTCAACTCCCCAATTGCTTTTTTCAGATCATCGACTGTAAACAGTAGTGTGTCTGTTTTTCTACTGTTCTGTATTCTATAGTCCTAGCAAGGCACGCATTATACATCCTTAAGAGTAGCAGTGGACAAACATCTGTGGCTATCTTAAGAACTTCCGATGGTATGCTATCAGGTCCAGGCGCTTTCCTGTTCTTCAACTCCCCAATTGCTTTTTTCGGATCATCGACTGTAAACAGTAGTGTGTCTGTTTTTCTACTGTTCTGTATTCTATAGTCCTAGCAAGGCACGCATTATACATCCTTAAGAGTAGCAGTGGACAAACATCTGTGGCTATCTTAAGCACTTCCGATGGTATACCATCAGGTCCAGGCGCTTTCCTGTTCTTCAACTCCCCAATGCTTTTTTCAGATCATCGACTGTAAACAGTAGTGTGTCTGTTTTTTCTACTGTTCTGTATTCTATAGTCCTAGGGGGGGGGGGGGAAGAGGCCGTATACAATGGATTCCATGACTCCCTCATTCATGACCTAACCGTCGAAATCGATTTAACTTGTAACTCATTATTTTCATGGAAATAGACAACGTTCTATTCAACTCCGTTTTTATTAACTCTTTCCAACGTTGCTCTCTCAACTGCGACGACTTCCATGCGGATTGCTACCTTCAATTCCTCCAATGTTCGAGCCTTGTGCTGGTAAACTGTTTAGTGCTTGTTTCCACCTTCAATGGGGAATTTGCCTCACATTTTTTCTTCTTTTCGAATGAGGGTTTATTTTTATCGAATAAAACCATAGTGAGCTGTTCGAAAACGCATCCAAAACATTTAGAGAATTTAAGGAAGACGGAAATTTTAAATGTGGTGCCAATGTGTAAGAGGCAGCCATGTTTGAAACGTAACGGATATTCTACCAATCTGACTTCAAAGGAGGTTCTGTGGCGCTTACCACAGAAGTGGAACATACACGAACTTTTAGCTAACAAGTAGTGCGCACAAGAGTGCGCCGCGAACTGGCAGGAAGAACCCAGACACAAAAGTGACCAAAAGAAACAATATTACTCACTTTTTTACAATACGATTCAACCTAGGTACTAGTTTATCAAGCATTATTAGTCTTCATCTTCTCTTATTTAGTTTCAAGATTTGAATCACATTATTCGAGTAGCCATTTCACTGGATCGTTTTGTGTGGCGGTGCTAGAACTCTGTCTGTTGTCGGAGTTGTTTTCGCGTCGTTTTTTTTTCGTATGACGTCAACAATATTCCTCGATTTTCGCGGTGTTTTGTAACAGAGGCTTCACTTGTTTAGGCATTTTCTCCAACGGTAATTTTTCCCCTTGATTATTCCTAGTGTTAAACGTTATTCTAGGGCCATATTATAGGATTTGACTTGAAATTCCAGAATCTAAAATTGAGGCAAATTCCCCATTAACCAATAAACTCGAAAAAGGAGGTCGAAATAGTCAAATCTTGTTGGTTTAAGGGAGAGAAAAGTCACCTTCGAAGGTGAATCAACAAATTTCGATGATTTTCTCCATCTTTCCCGATTTTTTCGGTTAATTTAAGGTAAGTAATAACAAGCCTTCGAAGTTGAATGTCGTATGAATCAACAAGTATCGATGATTTTCTCCTTCTTTCTCGAGTTTTTAAGTGATTTGAAGGTGACAACAAGCCATCGAAGGTGTCTTTCTTTCTTGTGAACCAACAAGTTTCGATGATTTTTTCCATCTTTCTTCAGTTTTTTGGTAATTGAAGGTGAAAACAAGCCTTTGAATTATGAATCAACAAGTATCTATGAATTTTTCCTTCTTTGTTGGTTTTTTTTGTTGTGATTTGTGTTGTTTTACCTACAAGAGGCTTCTTCTTCTGAGTGGTCTTTTTCTGCATTGACTCTGTTATTATCATGTTCAAGTTCGACATTCGATTCTCTTTTCTTCCAGATTCAAACGACTCTTCTCACAAGGAACCTCCAAACAGTGAAGGTGGCGGCATCACCACTCGTAAACCCTCAATTCAACACTCATGAACGCATAATTACACAATTACCCACCTCATATACATAAATCATACTCACTGAATTTCTGAGCCTGTTGAACGACTCGAGATGATCAGCCTGAGAAAACTATTATCTAACTCCCGATTGTTGACAAATTGACGCGAGGCCTTATCGCAGAATATCTTTCACGTAACTCATCCTCTGTGGGCAGTTCGACTGACCGCCTCTAAGAAGCTTCGAAGGTCCTCATCTATCGGCGGAGAGGGGGATACTTCTGAGAGGTCAACATCTGCGGAACAAAACAAGGAGAAATAAATAATTAGAGCACTAGGAAGTTAGGAACTTGACAACAGAAGCTCTCGTTTGAAGAAATTAGCATAAAACGGCGAGAAAGAGATTTCGAGGAAATTTTCTTCAAAAGTCATTTGCTCAGGATACGTCAAGGAGCTGATTTTGATCAATTTTTGAAGTACGAAAACTATTTAGATCTAGGTTAGTCTTGAAGCTAAATGTCATGGGTTTGATTTAGAAATTCGCGGTAAAAACCAACATCGATTAAGTGGATTATATTTTTTAGCATGGAACATGCTATAGCCATCACCTAACTGGGCAAAAACGTGGAACGAAAGTAGAGCGGGATTTTTTAATGATTTTGACTTACAACCTTGACGGTACGTTGCCAAATCTCTCCCCATTTGCATAGAAGGAAGTGAAAATCAAATTAAAACTGTCCTCTGAGTGTACGGAACCGGAGAAATTACACAGAATTCTACCTTTGAAACGACGGTATTCTTGGAGAAAAATGTAGGTACCGAAATATTTTTGGACGCTGGGTCCCCATGGAGCCCATCTAGCAAATTTGGATGGAGGAAAACGTAAAATTATCGTTTATTTCATCGATAGTAAACGTTTCCGAACTACTATTTGCAGTGAACATATTGTTTGATAATGGTTTCATTCCCACAAGGAAGGTTTATGTTGAACAATCTTAAAATTATTGAGTCAAATTTTGTTTCAAAGTTATTTTAGTTATAGAATGGGTACCAAGTCTTCATATCATAATCTAACAAGGTTTTTATCAGTTCGAAGTTGGGCGGATGACGGTACGATTAATATACCAACTAAATTAACTGAGTTATTATACACAAACAACATGAATATTTACAACAAACATAAATATATGAAAACTATAACGAGAATAAAAGAGATTCTTGAAGACCAGAGTTTATATAATTTATTAATCATCAGTGTCTTGACGCCGACTCTCTTTATAATGATGATAGATAGCATAATGAGGGGTTCGCTTGAGGGAAGACGAAGAGGCATTCAATGGGGAAATCGCGAGCGGCTGGAAGACCTAGATTTTGCTGACGACGTTTGCCTCCTCTCTCAACGATTTACCGATGCACAAAGCAACCTAAGCGCCCTAAGCCAAATTGCAAGCCGGGTCGGATTGCAGATCAACTTGGGCAAGACCAAGGAGATGCGCATCAATGCGCGATGCCAGGACCCACTTGTTCTGAGGGGTGTGCAGGTTGAGCGTGTGGACTCCTTTGTCTACCTCGGAAGCACAGTTACGAGGGATGGAGGTGCAACTGAGGACGTGAAGAGTCGAATAAGAAAAGCAAACGGGGCATTCGTCCAGCTCTATCCTGTATGGAAGAATAGGAATCTTACCCGAAAGACCAAGCTAAGGCTCTTCAATACCAACGTCAAGACAGTACTGCTGTATGGCAGCGAAACCTGGAAGGTCACGGAGTCCATCACTCGTCAGCTGCAAACTTTTGTGAACCGTTGCCTAAGGAGAATCATGGGGATTTGGTGGCCAAATGTAATTTCGAATGCGGATCTTTGGAGAGCCACTGACCAGCTTCCTGTCGGTGAAGAGGTGAAAATGAGGAAATGGAGTTGGGTAGGCCACACACTGCGAAAGCCCGATGAAGCTTTAGAAAAGATGGCTTTGCAGTGGAATCCTCAGGGAGAGGGGAGACGAAGAGGACGGCCCAGGGAGACCTGGAGGAGGTCGGCCGAGAGAGAATTGCGCCAGGTAGGCAAAAACTGGAGTGAAGCAAGAAGGATCGCTGCCAGCCGAGAGGATTGGAGAAATTTTGTTTCTGCCCTATGCTCCAACAGGAGTTAAAGGACAAAAGAAGAAGAAGAATCATCAGATCATCAGAGTCGTGTTATGAATACGAGGAGGCATCACAACCACATGTTGTTTTCAAGGATGTTTCTTGTTGCTACGTATCTGTACAGTTTAGGAGTAGGTAAACCCAGATGTTTGTGTGATGACCATTCATGCAGGAAGAATGAGTTATTAGGCGAATTTTCAAAGAAATCTTCAAAGCTATGGTCAAGAAAATTGTCAAATTAGCTATATGGGAGAGTAGTCAGCCTTGAGGATAAAATTCCGAGATCAGAAGAACAGATTAGAAAAAACAAGATCACCGCTCAATTTCATTTTCCTCTGGTCTTCGATCAACTGTCAAGAGATAGGATGCGACCTACTGCCAAACCTGATACCAATCAATTTCAATTGATTTCCAAACCGACGCATTTCGGCTCTCCTTCATCAGTTTCGTATCGAAAATTCCGTCAGTAAAATCGAACAATACATACCAGACACTTTTCCGTTAGTCGTTAAAATTATCATCTTCATCGAAGCAACAGCAGGATCCCTCGTGTAAAAACGAACGTAACAAACACTTTCCAACGTTAGTTGTTGCTAAGATTGTAATGAACATTGCAACAATAGCAATTTAAGGATTATTCGTCATGTTGACATCAATTGGATCTACATTTTTCTGAAAAATAAACAGACTTGAAATTCACTTCTATAAAACCGTTCCAAAGGTGAAATAATTTACGAATAAGCGCTAAAGCCGCCCACTCTTCTCTTCTTCTTCTTCTTTCTTCTTATGTTTTGATGACACAGAGGATTCTATGAAGTGTCACAGGCATGGACCTAGTATCCCTACTATAGGGATACTAGGTCCATGGTCACAGGCGTCGGAAATGTGGAATTTGGTTTTTTTTAAAGAGTTTGTGGCTGTAGTGTGGGTGCAGCTTTTTTACAGTTATATGTAGGATATGTTGCTTTCGGCTACCGAAGAACAGATGTATCCGTAGATTGCTCTCAGGTCCGTAAGCTGTAGAGGATACTTGAGATGTTGTTGTATGGGTAAGTGTTGGCTCAGGCGGAGAGATGAGTAGAGCGAGGATCGGAGGTCAATAGTCCTGCTGCAATGGTTCAGAAGATGATCCAGGTCTGCGATCTGCTCTTGAGGGCATGTAGGACAATATGGATTCGGGCGTTTCCTCATCAAGAACTGGAATAGAGGGGTGTTGCCATGGCCAATGAGAACGCGATTGATGGTTGTGATGAACTTTGGATCGTTGGTCGAGTCACAGTACCAAGGTTGGGCAGTGGGATCCTCGATTATACCTCTGGTCCAGTGGCCGACCACCTGGGTTCTTTCCAAGGTCAGGTTTTTCCAGTATTCACTACGCTTCTGCTTCAGGTGTTTCACAAGGTCTTGATACGTGAGTAGGCCCTTTTTTGGAGGCGCTCCGGGATGTCTGGCGACAGATTTTGCCGTATTATTCGCAACTGTGTTTCCAAAAATTTGTACATGTGAGGTGTGTGGTATCCATTGGAACCTTATGGAGGCAGCTCGGTCTCTTCTCAGGCAGCGCACCAGTCGCAGGATGTTCTGAGTGGTGAACGGTGGGGTATCACCCTCCCTGATGTTTTTGAGGGATTCAAGCGTGGATCTGGAGTCTGATAAGATGACGGCGTCGTTTGGAGAGAGAGGGTCGTCTAGCATACGTTGTAGCGCGTTGGATATGGCCACGAGTTCCGAGTTGAATACACTGGTGCATTCGCTCAATTTGCACCCATCTGCAGTTTGGTCCGATTCCCTATAGTCCGCTGAAGCTGTACTCCCATCATCCAATTTAGACCTGTCAGTGAACAGTCTATCACCGTGGGTGTCTCGAGGGTAGGTAGGTGCGCTCGATGAAGTCCAGAGCAAGGATCTGCAACTCTGTGTTCAGCCATTTCTTGAATTGGTTGTTGGACTTGGAAGCGTATCTGTACGTGCAGAGTGGAGAAGTCAGATCCGCCTTGTATGATCTGCCACTTCTCAAAACCATTGGAGTCAGAGGGGTCCACCAAGTAAACTACAGAGCATGTTCAATTCACTCGCGAAGACACTGTTCTCTTGTCAGAATCCTTGAATCACTCGCGTGCTCCGATTCAAGTCCGATTCCGTGGATGGGGGAACTTCCCCCAGGAAAGCACGGAAGAAGACTCTTCTGGGGGAGGGGGAAGCAAGAAACTAGCACCACTACCATTCCTAGCAGGGTAGCCAACTCAAAACACAAATTTGTCCGTAGATCGTTCATACAAATTCAGTAGATTTAAAAAAAAATTATACTACTTACCAAAAATTATGTACGATTTAAATTTCTGTCAGAGATAAGAATGTAATATTTTGTCACGATTTGTGCTTTATTTGAACGTGTCAAATTATCTATGTGTGGCACATAGCTTCCTCCTATCCATAGCCCGATTATAGATGATCCGATGCATAGTAATTAATCTCAAAACATCAATCTCTAAGTACCTTCCACTACCCTCGTAGGGGACCATCCACTCGCTAATCTGAACAATCCTGAGAAATTTCGTGGAAATCAGATGGAAAATGTAGAACTTATGGCCGTTGCAACGAATTCACGTGTGCGAATGCACAGTGGCTACTATCAGTTCGGTAGGTAATGATTTTCATAGGGGACCATCTGCAAGCCAACCCGCACAATTCCCGAAAATTTCATCGAAATCGGACAATAACTTCGTGTAGTTATGCCCGTTACAAGGATTTCATGACAGACAGACAGACGAGGAACCAAAATTGTTCAGAAAGGTCTGAAACGTAAAACGCGAGTGGAAATTTCGATTTTGGAGAACTTTTTTTCCAACCTTGAAAAGTGAAAACAAAGCTTCCGCTACCTACCTTGGTAGACTCGGAAGCTGTAGAGCACGCAAGTTCCGATTCCGACAACCTTCACTTCAACTTACAAGGTTCACAGATCTTCACTTTTTGACCAATGTTGATCAACCCTATGATTTTCAACCTTTCAACCCATGAGCCATTTGAATTTCGTTTGTTTGCCAATCGTTTGTTTTTCAAATTCTTGTATGATGGCTTCATCTGAGCAAATTTCAAAATTTTGATCTTTCGTAAGCAGTCGTCTAATTGTGTTGAGGAAGAAAAGAAAAGTTAGTACTGGGGATTGATAAGTTGAAGACAAAATAACAATTTTTCACAGTAAAAATATTAATAACTTTTCATCAGAGTCGTTCGCCTAAAGATTCCAGAAACTATGAAATGCCTTTTTAATAAAAATCATTGAAAAGTATTCAAATGAAGTCAAACACCATGCACGATATGAAAAGTATTAATTATGTGAATCTCTATATCGACAGTGAACTTGCAAAACCATGTAAGTCGTTTTCCAGACATTTTACAGGAAACGAGAAAAACTTGCTTCAAAGTGGACTTAACACGTTGGTTCACATTTGTTGCTTTTGACGCATAGAGAAGAGATAGTCGAGTTTTTGCCAGTTTGGCTCCGTTTGATGGATCAAGCGGGTCTCATTCTATCCAAATAGCTAATAACCTTATTTTTGAAAAAAATCGGACTTACATGGTTTTGCAAAGTTCACTGTCGATATGTGAATCTCTAGCAGAAAGACAGAAAAAGCAGAAAGCAGAAAAAATAGCTGGAAACTGCCGCCACACCGAGAAGAACCGACGGAAGGTGGAATAGGCCGACCTAGGCTCCCGAAAAGGCATTCTTGAGACACAAGTTTTTTTTAAAAACACGCTAGCGTGTCACCAAGCAGGTCAATAAAACCTCCAAAATTCGAATCGATTTTAAAAATATTAATTTGCATTCAAAGTTTAGGCCCCCTAATCCCTCAAAGTATTAGCTGCCACTGGAAAATCATTCATTCATTGTCAAATATGTTCAATTAGTACTAGGTTTGGGTGAAAAGTTGTGGAAAAAAAAAAATTTGTTTTGCTTCACGGAGAGCACGTGACCACCTCAGTGGATACTATATTTTGCGTAATGTATCCACGTTTTCATGTGAAAGTGAAAGTCGCTTCATTTTATCGATTTGTGACAATTTTATTACTAATGTTATTATAAGTTAATCGATATGGTTTTAACGGTTATAATTCATTGTGCCAACAGTTAGCGATGAATGTGCATTCGCGGTTTTCGGATTGAGTGCAAATTCAGTTCTTGGTGGGGGAGGAATCAATGCACGCCGGTCTGTGTTTAAATTTTCTTATCTATTCTGTTTGAAGTGAGGTGCGGCAAAGATCTCCGACATGGAAGGAATCGATATGATCAAGCCTGAGTAAGTTCATAATTGTATAGATTAACGTGATTTACCAAGAATTCAGGATGAGGGAAGACGTGGTGTTTGTGCCGTCCATGTTCTAAGCGCGCAACTGTGATCAATCGCGGAAAAAAAGTAACCTGTTTCTGCGAGGTTACGCTTTTATAGTAGATACAATGCAGGTACTTGAATGAATTTGGTGTTTTATAGGTAGAGCATTCATATTTGAGTGTGACTAGCAGAATGTCCCACTGAAAGATGACTGTAGGTACTGTTGTTGATGACAGATCCACATTTCTGATGTCTTTTGACATTTCCTCCATAAATGTATCTAACTCGGTAGGTAGGTACATAACAGCAACACGTCGAAGAAAAATCGTGTTTCATGTGGAACCAAAAAAGCAGCAATAGTAGATGAGTAGGGACTAGAAGATTCAAGTCCACGTTGACTTCTGAAACTAATGACTAAACGGTAACACTAGTATGAATAGCCTGTGGGCAGTTAGGAAATGCTTTTATTTGACCGGACGAGGTTTCACTGCGAATAGTCCGGGCAACGAAGGCTAAAAAAGGGCCTGAGGTAGAAAAAAATAGAACCCAAAGCAAAAATGACACAGATGTAGGGGTGGGTATCCTTATTAACATACGTAAGTCCTGGAGGGTGGGGCACGAGCTCGAGGGGAGGGGGGTCACTAATGGTCCCATTTTGGGGTTTTTCGTGAATATCTCGAAAACGGTGCATTTCTCGATAAAAACATGTCTATAGTAAATTGAAGCTGATAAAATTCTCTACAACTTTGATTCCATACGTTTTATCGAAATTCCGAACCGTTACCGAGTTTTATGCATCCAAAAATGGAAGTTTTGAAAATTCTGTTTTTAGCTCACGTTTTCTGGATAACTTTGTTGAATTTCGTCCAAACGGTTGATCTGAGAAAAAATGTCTGTTAGAAAAAGTTGTAGAGCATCAAATTTCCTTGAAGAATGTGTGGTTGATTGCCAATTTATCATTTACCAATCAAAAATTACGCCAATTTCAAAATGTTGCCAATTTTTGTCATTTTTACTCAATTGTTGCCATTCCCCTTTTTATGTGCCCTCGAACTTCAATCGTCCTTCTTTTTGTCATCTGTCTGCTATATATACGTCCACACGAATTAACAACCCAGAACTACATACTAACAGATGGGGGGGGGGGGTGATATGAAGAGATGATGTAGAAAAAAACGAAAAAGTTTTTATTATCTAAGCATGAAAGTAAGGTATCTACAAAATAACATGATCGTTAGGTAAGGTCAAAGTACATCAAAAATCGTCTTCTTCGTCACTCATGGAGATAGCTCCAGTGGGGGTGGCGTTGGTGCAGGTGCCATGGCACCTGCCACAGACGACCGAGCAGGCAATGCCTGTTTTCCGACAACCGCATCGAGTTCCACCCACATCCGGTTGTGCACCGACAAAACATGGAATTCAGAACTTCTTCGGGTGCCACTGGGGCGTTGGTGGTCACTGGATGGAGTCCATCCTCCTGCATGGCCCATCCGAAGCTAGTTGGTTGGTGGTAGGTAAACTGTTACCCAGCCACTGTTGAACCAGCAGAGAAATACCAAAATATTTGTTAGCAAAGCAATTAATACAGTAAGGAAGTGAGTTATTGGTATATAAGATGCAATGAATGATCTACCTGTAGATAAACACGTAGGGAGTGCTGTAGTGCTGATGCTTTGGTTGGTGGCAGAGACGTCAAATTGGGGTTTGGCCTGACGGAGGCTTTCAGGAACGCCTGGTGTCGCAGTATATATAGCAGACAGATGACAAAAAGAAGGACGATTGAAGTTCGAGGGCACATAAGAAGGGGAATGGCAACAATTGAGTAAAACTGACAAAAATTGGCGTAATTTTTGATTGGTAAATTATAAACTGGCAATCAACCACACATTCTTCAAGGAAATTTGATGCTCTACAACTTTTTCTAACAGACATTTTTTCTCAGATCAACCGTTTGGACGAAATTCAACAAAGTTATCCAGAAAACGTGAGCTAAAAACAGAATTTTCAAAACTCATCCATTTTTGGATGCATAAAACTCGGTAACGGTTCGGAATTTCGATAAAACGTATGGAATCAAAGTTGTAGAGAATTTTATCAGCTTCAATTTACTACTGACATGTTTTATCGAGAAATGCACCGTTTTCGAGATATTCACGAAAAACCCCAAAATAGGACCTTTAGTGACCCCCTCCCCTCGAGCTCGTGCCCCACCCACCAGGACTTTTAGTATGTTAATAAGGATACCCACCCCTACATCTGTGTCAATTTTGGTTTGGGGTTCTATTTTTTTCTACCTCAAACCCTTCGTTGCCCGGACTAGAAGTGCAATCTTGGGGCTGCTGGTGTTTTGCTTACTCAGGAGAATTTCCATTGTTTTGGCATCTTGCAGGTATGTGATTACCGATCACGAACGAGTCCTCAGCTTGGATTGTGTATCTGACAAAGACAAAGTGCAATTGGACGAAACGGAACCCTCAGAAGGGGCTGCGGCGAAGCAAGAATCTAGCGAAAAGGACCAAAAAGGGTCGAAAAACGACGGAAAATGGAAGAAAAAGAAATTGAAAGGTATGGTTTCACCTTTAAACACACTTAACGGAAGTTATTTCTTAGCTTAGATATATCCTGAGATTATCCTTCGATTCTCTCTTGGAATTTTATTGAAACTTGAAAATGTCGAACTTTCTTTCCGATTCAAAGTTGTGTAATTTGATTGTCAATGAGGAATTTCACCTTGTCGGAATTTCCTATTTTTGACCCCAAAATCGGATTCAGCACCTCGAAAAACCTCCTAAGGCAAACTTTCAGCCCGAACTTCCTAATTTACGAATAAACAAAACAGTGTAGAAAATACGAATGTTTAAAAAAACCGGGAAAATGACGTCATCCCGGAATAGTTCATTTATGGCCGCTTGAAGCGCTGAGATCGAGTCCCCAGATGCAAAATTTCACGAAACAGTAAAGTTCGAAATCGAAAAAAAGAAAAAAATAGAAAAAGCAAGATGGGAAAAATTAGGTTTCCCCTGTTTTTGTTTGATAACTTTTCTCTTAGAAAACACGATTTTGTCGTCGCAATGGGCAACACTGGGAGGAGACGCCGATCCGAACAGCCCAATCAGCGAGCGTTCCCGCTTCACGTCCGTTTTCCCGGTTAGTTTTGAAATCATAAACTTTGATTGTCTCCCAAAAATAACAGGAGATTTATTTTCCGAAATCAGCCCGATTTTCATCTATCCCACACCATTAACTATTCAGGAAAAATGCAAACAGAATTCGGTGAAATTCCTCATTGCTGATGCTCCTAGAGAATTTTAGAATAGAAAAATGCCGCAAAGAAGATGAAAATTCCATGATAAATTAATTGGTTTTTAATTGTTGTTGAGATACAAGTGTTTTCAAGTGTAATCTGAGATGGGTTTGGTCAAGTTGTCAAAACGGACTATTGATCAATTTTTGAAAAAACAGCTTGAAAAGAATCTATTTCCTACCAATTTTGTCAAAAATGTATTATCGATATCTACCTTGACTGACTGACTGACTTCGAGATTTGATTGGGTGTCGAATTTATTTGATTTTGGGGTTACCTCGATTGATTTAGATGGAAGCACGTTCACGAAGGTATACGTAGGTACATAACAATTATATACTTGTTGGTTGGTATGGAGGGGACGTTTCCATGGTTTGGATGATTATTTTGATCTTGTTTTATGTAGTTTCTTCAATATCTAAAGAGGAGACTTTGGAAATTAAAAAAACTACAAAAAACAAGACTCCAAAATAATAATTATGTAGTATTTTCAAATTGAGTTAATCTTTTCACAAATAAAATTAATCTTTTAAAAAATGAAATGCAATTTTCTACAAATAAATTTAAACTTTTCTCAAATAAAATTAACCTTTTTTCAAAAAATAAGTGTAAAACCTTCCCTCTGCAGTAAGTTTCACAATGACCGGTGAACTGTGTCTTTTGAATGAGTAGCGCGAATGTCTTCCGTATGACATTCAAACAGAAGATACTCTTGGTCGGAGGAGGCGAATCTCTTCTCGATGGGCGTCATCCCCAGTGATCTTCTATCCCAACGAGAAGTTCTGTGACCTGATTAATTTGCACATTCGGATTTTCCATTGTGTACGAAGTAAAATGAGTGATTGAGAGTCGGGTTCATCAATTTAACTTCGGCTGCCGTAAAAGGGTAAGAATGAGGAAGGCAGCAGAGGAAGAGCAACTCATCCTTTTCCACTCTTCCTGGTGTTGCTGTTGAGCAGCATTTTGTTGCTCCAGGGTAACATTAATTTTAATGTACAAAAACACTTTTTTTTAAATTTTCAGTATTTCAACTTATTTTTGCTTATTCTGAGACAGAAAAACAAATTCAATCAATTTACCTGGAAATTTTAATAATTTGGGAAGTTGAGGTTGGTCTATCTTGTTGTTGCAATATTTTGATTGAGTTTTGAATTAAATTTTTTCATTTATGTTGCTTTAAAGACCTGTTGGTTTTATCTCTGAATTTGGAGTTCGGAATAAACATGTTGTGGTCACTATTTTATAAAACAAATTTCGTGGTTAACTCACCAACCTCCTTGCGCCAGAATGCTTTTAGAATGATCAATGCGTCAATGGTTAATCCCGCGTCGAGTTATCTCCTAATATTAACTCCTCAAAATGACATATTACGTGTATAAAGTTTGAAAATCTTCGCAATATTTGCAGTGAGCGATTAAAAGAACCGAAGTTTCGTTTAATCGTGACACCTGGTTATCTTGAAATACCGGAGAAACCGGGGCATGCGGTGTTTGGTTTACCGTACGCTTTCGTCACACGTACGATATTCCAGGAAGTGATTATTTTTGTGGGTTAAATGTGCGATGTTGTGTTGTACACACAGAAATGTGTCCTCGGGAGAGATGTTTGAACAGCGTTAATCTGCTATAACTGTGATTGAGGCTGATTAGGGGTTTTCAGCTTAGGACTAATATCGTGGTTTCAAGGCAGGATGGCTGTTTTACACGCTTTGAACTACGTTTGTCGGTAGTTTCTTCTTAGGATTTTTTGCTTCAGAGTCTGCCAAGGTAGCATAGTTTTCACTTGAAAATGAAACGCTAGAACATGGAGGTCGAAACCAAAAAATGTTCTCCAAAATAAAAATTTCTCACGCTAAACTTGAGTGAGAAATGTGTTACATTCGTCAAACACGTGTGGGCGTGTCTATCGCTTAGATTTATGAGGTATTTAACGTATCAGTTGAAAATAACCTACATGTTACCGGGTTACGTTAATGAGGAATTTCACCGAATTCTGTTTGCATTTTTCCTGAATAGTTAATGGTATGGGATAGATGAAAATCGGGCTGATTTTGGAAAATAAGTCTCCTGTTATTTTTGGGAGAGAATCAAAATTTTGATTTCAAAACTAACCGGGAAAACGGACGTGAAGCGGGAACGCTCGCTGATTGGGCTGTTCGGATCGCCGTCTCCTCCCAGTGTTGCCCATTGGGACGACAAAATCGTGTTTTTCAGAGAAAAGTTATCAAACAAAAACAGAGGAAACCTAATTTTCCCCATCTTGCTTTTTCTATTTTGCTTCCGAGTCTACCAAGGTAGCGGAAGCTTTGTTTTCACTTTTCAAGGATGAAAAAAAAAAGTTCTCCAAAATCAAAATTTTCACTCGCGTTTTGCGTTTTAGACCTTTCTGAACAATTTTGGTTCCGTGTCTGTGTGTCTGTCTGTCTGTGTGTCTGTCCGTCTGTCATGATTTCCTTGTAACGCGCATAACTATACGAAGTTATTGTCCGATTTCGATGAAATTTTCAGGGATTGTGCGGGTTGGTGTGTAGACGGTCCCCTATGAAAATCATCATCCCCGGACTGATAGAAGCGACTGCGCACGCGCAAACGTGAATTCCTTGTAACGGCCATAACTTCTACATTTTCCATCCGATTTCAATGAAAATTTCAGAGATGTTACAGATTAGTATTTAGATGGTCCCTTATGAAAATCATCACCCCCGGACTGATAGAAGCGACTGCGCATGCGCAAACGTGAATTTCCTTGAAACGGCCATAACTTCTACATTTTCCATCCGATTTCAATGAAATTCTCAGGGATTATGCGGATTAGATTGTAAATGGTCCCCTATGAAAATCATCACCCCCGGACTAATAGTAGCCGATGCGCATGCGCGAACGTAAAATCCGAGTAACAGCCGTGCGTACGTCAGAACTTCAAATTCTACATCAGTTACTGTCTGGCGCCCGTAGCACATGTACAGCGAATCATATTGACATTTGAGAGGTCCCGGGTACGATTCCCAGCCATACCAAGATATTTTTTGGATTTTTCGAGTAGTGACTCACTTACATTTTTCATCCGAATTTGATGAAATTTTCTAGGATTATCCAGAGTAGCGTGTAGATGGTTCCCTATAAGGGTAGTGAAAGGTACTTAGAGATTGGTGTTTTGAGATTAACTACTATGCATCGGATCATCTATATAATCGGGTTATGGATACGAGGAAGCTATGTGCCACACCCACTTGGCAGACGTTTTTTCTTCAGTTTTTCGATTTCGAACTTTACGTTTTCGTGAAATTTTGCATCTGGGGACTATAGATTTCTCGATCTCAGCGCTTCAAGCGGCCATAAATGAACTATTCCGGGATTACGTCATTTTCCCGGTTTTTTTTAAACATTCGTATTTTCTACACTGTTTTGTTTATTCGTAAATTAGGAAGTTCGGGCTGAAAGTTTGCCTTAGGGGGTTTTTTCGAGGTGCTGAATCCGATTTTGGGGTCAAAAATAGGAAATTCCGACATGGTGAAATTCCTCATTCCGCTTGGACCCTATCACCAAAATAACTCTTGTTACAGGAAGGCTCCAAAATGTGTGGAGCCAGAACAATAGCTTGTTTTTTCTCGAAAAAGAGTGAAAATACGATAACACCTAATGATATCAGGAATAACTTCATAGAAAACCCAACTTACTTAGGAAACGAAATCTAGAAATCAAAAAACACCATTTTTTTGGCAGGCAGGTGGAGTTGGATCTTGTAAGATACCTCGAAGGGTCCTCAAGGAGCGTCTTCAAGGTTATGTAAGATTCAAACTCTCCTTAAAAAAAACACTTCCCACGATACTCGATGCATTTGTACCAGTATTCGATACTTTCGTACTGATACTCAATACTTGGGAAATTGATACAATAACGATACTTTTGTAAGGATACCCATTCACATTAACGATTCACCCTTCACTCCTTTTATTCACATTATCCTGTATTTAAAAGTAATCCTCGCTTTTGCAGTAGATAATATTGTGAAATATTGAGTACGGAAAGCACGATTGCAGGAAAACAAAATTCTTTTCCATCTTATTCTTACAGGATATTTCACCAAAAACGCTCATTTCAAGTGAATTAGAGCAGGAGATTTTACTGAAAAATCTTGGTCGATTCCAAAGTTTCATTATTGAAAATAATAAACCAAAAGGTTCCCTCGCTTGTGGTATAAATCTCGCTATTATGTCACCAAATTCTGATGGTATAAAGTTAGGTGTCATATATGTCACCTATGCTTGCTCATATTTACTGTGCTAGTAGCTACTGTAATTTTGAATTGTTCTTCAACAGGACAGAACAAGCATCGGGCAACGTTCCGAGTTCCCGACGAGAAACAGCTGTGCTCCAAAGTCCTTTACAAAGGCGAGGATTTGACCGAAGGTTGCAACAACAAAAGGTGTCGGTACCTTCACAGCGTCAAAGACTACCTGAAAGTCAAAGAGCCAGACATCGGGGATTCCTGTTACGTGTTCAACACCAAAGGGAAGTGTCCTTGGGGCGTAGCTTGCAGGTAAAATAAAACAACACAATGTTGAATAATTCAACCAAATTCATAGTGGCACTATTTCAATTGGTGGTGTTTTTGCACCCTGGTGGAGGATTCTGTAATTTTTTAGTTATCGCGACCTTTGAATTCTACTGCTAGGATGGCAAAACAGCATTTGAATCAACGATTCTGAACACGGAAAATAGGAAAACAATAATTTATGGCAAAACAGCTGTTGAATCAACAATTATCATTGTGATCATGGAAGATGGCATTGCTCTACCAACTTTTATGGTCGGTTTCATCTTAAGACGAAGCATCACTGATCCTTCTTGGGATTCGCAGATAACACAGCCTTGTCTTCGATATTTGTGGACTGTAGATTTGAAACTAATAGGAAATTATTGAAATTGGTGGAAATGAAAAATTAACTTTGGTAATAAATGATATAATAAAGAAGTGTAACTCTAACCTACTGCAGGCCTGCTAAACTGGAAGCGGCATTACAGAAGTTGTGATTAGGGATTTAAATTAATAAACGAAATTTTTTTTTTTCCAATTGCAATTGAATTCATTTTACACGTAACGATAGGTATTGTATCTATCAAAGAGAAAGGGAATTTTTCTTGGGGGTCCATTAATAGTCTCCCAACAATGGAACGGCCGCACCATCCTCCAATTCGAGTGGCTGCACTCTTCTTCAGGCACCTCGTATCCGAAGGGACACCGCTCTAATTATGGCGAATTGGATTTTGGTTTTCATCCACCCTACCACTTTTGAAAACGGCTTTTTCCACTTCATCTCCAGTACGTGGGATGCTCGTCTCATGAAAGTCAAGAACTCCTTCTCCATGGCCCCGTCGCACGAGCAAACCAGTGGTGTGAATGACCCGTGGCAGTCTTCGGCGGCTCGGTCGTACTTCGAGTGCTTCGCATGGGCAGCTATTCGAGCGGTCGTTTCCCAGTCTTGGGAGAGGTAGGAAGCAGCGTCGGCATTCACTATGCGGTTATCAAAAAACGCTGGTCTCCCACTCTCCCAGACCCCATTAACCATAATGTCTCCTATCAGGGCTGGTTGGCTACCGTTTGCCTCTTGCATGATTGGTTCGGTCACTGCCCCTCCCCATGCAAGATTGGCAATTCCTGCAACTACATCCCTCAAATCATCGTGCCCTCTTTTCACCATTCCACCTTTTTGCAATTGAGTGCGTGGGAGACATCAAACGCTGCTCCACAGCCGTCGCAGCACGTAGGGAGGTCTTGAGGGATATGGGCATATCGTAGGGCGATTGCGTCCCTGAACTGAGTGGCTGACAAATCAAAGCCATCAGCAGCTGTGGGCAGAACCGATAGCCATTGTGAAGATCTTACCACACGTCGGAGAACTCTCTGCTGATTTGGCTGCAGTTCTTGAATGAGATCGGTACTCCTTTGGCTATGACGTTTTTCTCGCTCTGTCCTCTCTTCTTTCTGAACTGCCGCAACTTCATTGTAGTGCTCATTGAGATCAAGTATATTTCCTGAGCGAATTGAAGTGCAGAGAAGTTGACAATATCTCTGAGAGGTTTGTAATGCTTGGGTAGTTTCTGTGGGGTTTGATATCCCTAACCCTCCTAGTCGCGCTGGTAAGCTCATTAGGTTGCTTTCCACCTCTCCAATTTCTCGACCTATTATGGCAGGCATCAAACGCAGACGAATTGCCTTCCAGAGCGGATCATACTCCTCAGTGCACCCTTCAACAACCCTTTGAGTGAACGCCCACTCGAATTGCAATGATTTTGAGAAGGCTGCAAACACTGCCTGAGGGCTCTTTTCTGCAGCTACTGCAAACTTTTCGGTATGTTCCACCCACGTTTGCACCTTTTCGCGGACATATTCTTTTTTGCGTTCTAAAGAACGAAATTGAAGTCCTTGAGGGAATTCCTCTACAATTGCAAGAGTGATGTTCGTTGCTTGTGGTGGGGCCTGTTATTGAGGCGTCGGAGTCTCCACGAGGACGATGATTTCCGATATTGGGGTCCTTGATGGACATAAATGAATTTCCACTCACCTCTCTTTCTCTTCAGTCGGTACCTTGTGAGACTCGCAAAGGTATCGTCTAGCAGGTAGGCAGAGGTACCTCAGGAGCAGCCAGATCAGAGAGTCTTGGTTTTAGGGCTCCAATGGAAGCTTTTGTGCACGAGATGGAGAACAAGGCTTTTTTCGGCAAGCAATGGCTTTGAACTGGACTATCGTGGATGTATCCTACAATGGAGGATTTCTAGAACTGTGGAGGTGGAGATAACATTCCTTTTTCTTTGTCTTCCGTGGACTTTGGAGGTTTCAGGAGAGATATGGCCTTTTTTGATGTCACTCGCACATACACGTACACATGGACTATCTCTAGTCAACCTAATCTTCTTCATCTTGGGTCACAAACAACCACCATCATCATCCATAATTGTTTCCTCAGGTTTTAGTTGAAAATGGCTTGGGAAACAGAAGACATTTCAACAATTTATGGCAAAACAACCATTGAATCAATTGGTATAATTTAGTAGAAGGGATGATGGGAATGTCGATGCACGAAGCTCGGTTGAGGACGACTGGTTTCAGCTCTGGTGTCCCTTTTGGTGTAGGCGGTTCCTCATTCCCTTCCTGGAAAAGGAAGAGGAGCCCCATCTTCCAGTCCCAATTTTGCCTCCTCCCGATCCAAAAGAGAGTCGTCTTCCGATGCTGATCGCAGTACCCGACGCCAGCCCCGAAGTCTGAGGGAGACTGCTTTTATAGTGGCCATCTGAATTTTCGTCCTGACGAAACCAGCAACTATCGGACGAGGTTTATTCCACTTCAGTGCCAATGCGTCGACCATCTGCCTGATGAACACTTGAAATTCTTTGTGTAGTAATCCTTCACAAGACGTTATGAGTGGTGAGAAAGAGCCGTGAAGATCCTCTGCCGCTGAATCGTACTTGCGATGTTTTGTCCTTGCGGCTTCGTCTGCTATTGACATCCATTCACGGGTGGCATAGGAAGACGCGTCGGCGTTAACTACGCGGAGGTCAAAAAAAGGCGCTCTCTCCCTATCCCATACCCCGTCAATTTTGATATCATTAATGAGTCCAGGTTCTCCAACACTGCCCTCTCATGACTGGCTCTGTTGTGACTCCTCTATATGCCTTTTTGGCCATGCTTGCTACCACGTCCCTGATCTGGTCGTGCCCCTGCTTTATGAGTCCTCCCCTTTTGCAATTCAAGGCATGAATGGTACTCATTTCGGCTCCGCACCCATCACAGGTCCCGCGTAGGCTAAGCAATGGCTTGGCATATCTCATGCAGATAGCGTCTTTGAATTGGGTTTAGGAAAGATCCAGGTTGTCGGCTGCTAAGGGTATCACGTTAAGCCATTGGGAGGCGTTCCCTTCGATGATACGCTGCACAGTTCGTCTTGTCGCTGGTGCTAACGACTCCACTGCCTGCTGGCTTTGTTCTGAGTCGTGGTGCCTGTGTCGAGCCTTTTCTGCCGATTGCTCCCTGGCCACTTGTTCACAATGTTCTTGCGAATCAAAAATGGTCCCCCGCAAGATGCTTTCAACCAATACTGTTGTGGCTCTTCTTGACGTGCAACACCTTACTTCTACTGTGGAAACAGGGTTTTCAAAAGCCATACCCCCCAGCTTTACTGGCATTGTCAAGAGATTTTGTTCTTGGGTTGATGGAGCCCATCCAAGTATAGCTGGCATCAGGTTGCATCTGATTTTGTCCCACAGAGGTTCGTACTCTGTGTTGCAGCCGTGTACGACCCTTTGCTGATACGCCCACTCTTTTTGCAGAGATTTTACAAAGGCTGTGTATACTGCCTGAGGGCTTTCTGGAGCGCACTCTGCAAAAGGAGGACACAGCCTGTCCACTTGGCAACGTTTTCCGCAACAAATTCACGACAATTCTCAAGTGACCCTATGATGCCCCCGAGGTATCGATGCGATCCAACTACTTTCAGCTCTGGGAACAACTGTCTTGCCTCTGCTTCGAATCCTGGTTTCACTATTAGGTAGCTCTTATGCGGCTCTGGGTGGTACCCCCATTGGGGGCCTTCAGCTTTGAGTAGTGTGAGCCATTCCAGTAGAGCTGAGAGTTTGCCTGCGCATGCAGAGTCGTCGGCGTACCAGCTTTGATGCCACTGGGGTCTCTTCAGTCTCCTGATTAGCGGGAGTGTCCCTACTGCATACATTAGCATGCCTAAAGGGAATCAATGATTTAGATCATGGGATTGACCTTACTTCCATGTTGGTGGCCATTTTAGTTTGAAGCACCACCAACAGACGGCTCTTTCATCCTTGATCGCTCATGCTATGTATCTCTATGTGTATCACTCTATGCTATTCTCGTCAGTTGGGCTGTCGCCTGGTTGGTCCCAGGGGCGGTTTCCTTGGTGCCTCCTTTTCGGCTACCTTCACCGGAGATTGTGGTGTTTTTGGGTGTCTGGTTGTGATGGCGTCTGGTCATTGGGTGCCTCAAATAGGGAACCGCCATGGTGGGTGGGGCTGGCCGGGTGGCGCCCCGCTTGTGCTGCCTCCGCACACTGGTCCTTATTTTTTATCCTTCTTTGATGATTTATTCCACCTGTTGTATTGCCTTATTGTAAGCTGCTTACAAATAAATAAATAAATACTTTGACCATTAATGGCGCTAAAGTGTGTGAGGAAAGGTCTTCGTCCACCGCCAATATTTGGTTCATTGAGAAAAAAGTAACTAATTGTTATTAAAAACATGTACAAACATGTTAGTTATGATGGGTAAACAACTACTTCAGTAAGCTTTGACTACACAGTTTTTTGCTCAAAAATGTTGCAGGATGTTTCTGCAATCCAAAAAAAATTATTTTGTATATAGGTATATTCCGTGGAATTTGAGTTGGTTGTGATTCAAAATGCCTTCTTTCGTTCACTTAACTGTTTCAAAACATCTTATTTGAAGTGACCTGAATTAAAACGCACAATTTCTAATTTCAGATTTGCAACGTCACATTTAGATGAAGATGGAAACAACATAGAAAAACCTGAAGTAGCAGCGGAATTTCAAAAAGACAAATCTTTGCAATCCTTGAATCGGATTCCTTTCGAAAAAATAGTAAGGCTCTGATGTATTTCAGTAATTTTAAACCAACCAAAAATAATTCGAGTCGTAAATTTACATTTTGAAAGCATTTTGTTCTGTTCAGGTTGAGTTGAGAAAGCGGAAGTACGATTTTTCAAAGACTTCCGAAGTGATCAACGCGGTGGATAAAGTTTTTAAGAGAGAAAATGAGAAGAATCCGGAAGATGAAGAAGAAGAAGCGTGTAAAAGATCCGCCGATGATTGCCCGGACGGAGATTTGCCTAATAAGAAACTCAAGGACGAGGTAAGTATGGGAATTTGATGTTTTCAAAGGTAGGAGGGTGTTGATAAGGCTGCGGACTAAGGTGAGCGTTCGATCGTTTCGATTGGTTGACCGTTCAGTGTAGTTCAGTGTGTTTGATGCTAGGATGCGCCACCTTCACAAAGTCAGGATAACCTTTTCTAAATCGAAAAAAACAGGTAGGTATTTTAACCGTGAAGCTTCAAGAAATTTCAAATTTCAGTATCTACGCTGAAATTAACCCCAAATACTGTATTTCTCAGTGACGATTTAATTATTAGCGAATTTTCAAGGAAAATGAAGCTATTGCTATGGCAGTTTTTAGAATGGAATTTTTCGAAAAAATGTTTCACTGAAATACGTTCTGGAACATTCTGAAACGATCCCTGAAGTTTTTCCAAAAATCACATGTACATACAGGGTGTCACCCTTTCAGATGCACCACCGACCAGGGTTTTTAGTATTTTCGACCTTACGCCATTAAAACAGCCATAACTCCCTAATTTTTCAGTCAAAATTCAAATGTAATTACACCGTAGGAAAGTGCGTTAAATTAAACTTTTAAAAGAAGACTCAGATGTTGTAAAATAAGCCCGAATAGTAAACTCTCGAAAATTTCGGAAATGTACAGTTTTTTCAGACGTTTGTAAGCCTAGCTGAAACTGCCGGTTAATTTCCCTCTGTAACCCCAAAAGTTGACCCAAAACCAACGGTATGTCAGTATTGTTTCCTATATTTTTATTAGTGGAAAAAACCGCGCTTTAATGCGAAAAAACGTGATTTTTTTTCAACGAAATCGACGGTTTGACGGGAGTATTTGCGGGGTCTCCTCCGCCAACGGTCCTCTCACTATCCATCCAACCCCGAGGAAGATCGATGATTTACTCCTCAAAAAGTGACTTTCGGCTGTAAATGCGGTAAAATAAAACCTAATCAAAAAAGGGATATCACAATGAGATTCAACTTAGAAAAACAGTGCTTAGTGATGTGCCGCACTTGAGGTCTACCTTCATCTCAATGGGGGGTGCGCCTGATTTTGTTTTAAAATTTTTGATCGAAAGTAGACCTCATCCTGAGAATTTGGACACCGCCCGTTCTCTTTTTGGATGAGTAAATCTTTTTTTTTATGATTTTTCAAAGTTTCGAATGTTTATGACGTCACGCGCCCCTCCCGCCTGTGACGACATAAACATTCGAAACTTTGAAAATTCATACAAAAGACTCATCCAAAAAGAGAACGGCTGGTGTCAAAATTCTCAGGATGAGATCTAGTTTAGACTAAAAATAACAATAAAAAGTTTTTCCGACCCATGCGCACACTCCGTTCACCAATTTCCACATACCTGAAGGCGATAGGTATGAAATCCCTAGGTAAATCGGAGAATTTCGAATGTTCGTTTTGCTCTCTTCTGACAGCAAAACTACCTTGCTAGTCCAATTCATACACTGTTTCAAGTACTTGCGATACCCATAGAAAGATGTGTTGATTATTAAGATAACATATTGTCGTTTCCAGTGTGGCTCAGCAATCCCTGCTCCTCTCAGTTCATCTAATGGAGACAATGACGCTAAACCTCAGGTCAGTCCTACTTCAATCGAGGAATTCTCAGTCGATAAATGGTAATTTAAATTAAGTCTTATCCAATTTGGAGGAACTTAGGATTTTGCGTGTTTATTGTAGATCTTGGCTTTGTAAAACCACTCCCTTAGAGCTTTCAGAGAACTGCGTTTATGATCGAGAGATGTTTGTGGTTTCAGGTACAGACGTGTGGACCAGTGGACGATTTGGACTTGATAAAACTGCGACTGCCTGAAAAGAAGAAGGTAAGTAATAGAAATGAAGAAAGTAGATTTAGAATTTCGAACTACCTATACAATAAAATACTCACTGTGATACTATTGTAGTAACTTTAGGTTGAACCTTTATTTAATATGGAATATCGGGGATTCGAATACTAAAGCTGGATTCACATGGGACATAAAGGTCGGAACGATGGAAGATGGAAAGAAACAACACAATCTGATTGGCTGATTTTCTCCAATGGAGAATGTTGGCCGCCATCTTGACAGAATGGTGGAAAGTCTGTCGGCAGAAGAAATTTTTATGTAGTGTGTTTTTTATGTATTTTTATGTGTGTTTTTTATGTACGTATTCCACTTTCCATGTGCTGATAACCACTAGTGGAGGTTGCACTAGGAGGCAATCCTTTCAGGAGGAAGGTTGTCATTCCATCCATGTGAACCTTCTGGCGACTCCGCCTACCCCCTCCAACCGGTTTTCTCATCGTTCTGAACTTTCCGTCCCATGTGAATCCAGCTTACCAGAAAAGTTGGCCATCTTGGCGAAAATTCTAGACATGAATGGATTGTGTTGTAATGAGTACTGTGGAACATGGAAGCATGGATGTTTGATTCAGAGATAAATGGATGTGACATCTTCCTCCTTGAATGTTGATGTTCCACTATCTATGATATCTACCATGATGTGAAGATGGGCTGGTCATGTGATAAAAAAATGGGTGAAGCTGGGATTCCGTACAAGATTCTTGTTAGGAATTCATGGGGACAATGGAAAAGAGGTCGACCACAGGCCAGGTGGATGGACCAAGTGGAGAGCGACGCCAAAACCCTGGGATCTATTAATGGGGTATTTCAGTCAATTTTTTTAATTTTTTTTTTTTCAAAAGAGTAAGGCTTAGGAATAACGGTAATCAGGTCTGTTCGTCGAGAAAATGTTTTTAAAAAATCAGAGAAGCTAAGGAAAGTTGAAGATTTGAATGGTGTGACGTAGCTAGCCAATCGTGACGTAGCTAGCCAACTGTCTTTGAAAAAAGTATCCATGCACAGAAACCCTTGGAGGACGTCTTGGATACTACAAAACACTACTCACACATGCGTGCGGCGTAGTCCTTGCCTAGTGTGTGTGCATTTGTAGCGGCCCGCCTTTTTCAAACGTGTGATCTCTTGAATTAATTTTTCTACCACATGTTATAGTATCATTGGGCTAAAAGTAGTAGTATATAGGTTTTCAAGGGTGCTGAATCCAAATTTGAGGTCAAAAACCTGAATTTCCGACCCACCGAAATACCCCATTGGAAGTCCACAGCCAGAAATAGGGACGAATGGCAGAAAGTTCTTGGATCAGCCAAGATCCACATCAGATTGTAGCGCCAAGCAAGAAGAAGAAGAAGAAGAACGGGGATTCAACTACTAATAGAAAAGTCGGCCATCTTGGCGAAATATTAAGATAGGAATGGATTGTATTGTAATGAGTACCTACTGTGGAACATGGAAGCATGGGTGTTTGATTGAGAGGTTCATGGATGTGACATCTTCCCCCTTAAAAAAACCCTGCAAATTATTACACGAAGGTTTATTATTTCACTGCATAGAGCTCATCTTAGAACTGCTTTAATAATTCGATTAGATACAATACCTAATAGCAATAACATCGCTATCTGAGAGCTGTGGGTGCCTTCATTGCGAAGTTTGGTCGCTAAGGAAGCCCAACTGAGTGACATGAAACTCTATTAAAGAATCGAACCAGTTCTATACGTCTAACTCTATCCAAAGAACTTGAGCAGCCGAAATTTGAATAGATATCAGGCCTATTTACGTAAGTGTTTTGCGATTCACACTCGTGTTCCTGTGTATCGTGTTTCTGATCATTCCTCAAGTCCTCGTAGGGAGTGAACGGTTGGTCCTACAGATCTGTGTGGTCTCATTCGATTCCATAAATGCAGTACTATGAAAACAATACCTTTATATATTTTTTTTACCAATCACATGATTATATTATAATTTTTGCATGATGAATGGAGGAGAGCAGGCAGGAAATTCGTGGGATCAGGAATGGCAGGAACATCCAGGGGATCAGGAATGGCAAAGCCCGTATTTCCAGATCAGTCTCTGAGGAGAGGAAGCGGTGAGCCATCTTCCAGTCCCAGATTTCTAGATGGATTGTGGCACCTCAGCTCTTTTCGCGTCCCTCGAAGTCGAAGTGATACAGCTCGGATGACTGCGAGTTGGATCTTCACTCGCACCCATCCGGCTATGTACGACTGGGGCTTGCTCCACTTGTCAGTGAGTGTATCGACGAGTCGCTTCTCGAAGTTCCTGAACTCTCTGTGGAGTACAGCTTCACACGAGCAAACCAAAGGTGTAAAAGTGCCGCGAAGGTCCTCTGCTGCAGTGTCGTACTTTTGGTGTTTCATTCTTGCGGCTGACTCGGCTATGTCAGATCATTCCCGGGTCATACCTTTATATTGAAATTTTTCGAACTAAGACGTTTTGAAAATTACAACTCTTGATTTTCAACGCTTAGAAATTACTGAAATCAACCAAAAGTTTAATCAAAATCGGTCCTTGGTAACTAAGAAAAGAGCCGCGAACGGACAATTTTGTATTCGATCTTTCGATTCTACGTACCTTGAAACGCAAACCATTCAATTTTGGAGGGGGTTATTTTTAAAGAAATATTTTGCTCGATTCCAAAGGTTTTCATTGAAAATAATAAACCAAAATTGGCACAACTGCTCTAGTTGGTACTCTGCTACAATGCTGGTGGTTTTGAGGGCAGACAAAATGGCCAAAAATTGAAGAAAAAAAATTCTGCACAGCACTTTTTTACATCCCTCTCTCCCACCACAACTGGCGTCAGATAAGACCTGGGCGTCTTCCTCATTTAATATTTAGTATTATTTATATGTTATCTTCTGTCTTTGAGGAGAGTCTGAAAAGAAAATCATACATTTTGCACGATGTGGAATTTTTTCCCAACGGTCTGTTCTGACGTCAAAAATGTGTAATTTTTCGATCCTAGATTGACTGGGCGGACAAGCTCTACCTCGCACCTCTCACTACCCTGGGGAATCTTCCGTTTCGACGAATATGCAAAGAGTACGGCGCTGACGTCACTTGCGGCGAGATGGCGCTGGCTACGTCTCTCCTCAAAGGCGACGCTAAAGAGTGGTCCCTAGTGAAACGACATGCGTCCGAAGACCTCTACGGCGTTCAGGTAGATACGTTCCAGGTGGAGCTTCAGTAGATTCCGATCAAAGATTGCTTTTACGTTTTCTGTACGCGTTTTTTCAGATAGCAGCGAGCAACCCGTTTCAGCTCTCCAGGGCATCCCAGGCTCTGCAGGAAATGTGCGAATTGGACTTCATCGACATCAATTTAGGATGTCCGATAGATGAGCTGTATCGGCAGGTGAGTTCTCCAACTCAAAATTTATTTTCCTTTTAATAGTCCTTATTATTATTAATCGTCTCAGAATCACTTGGTTTCAACAACATAATCAATGTTAATTGGACTGTCTAAACATTGTTCAGCCGCTAACTAACGCCACTACTGTATGATCCACTAGTTATTAACAAGCAAGATGATGGCATCGAAAGACAACTGGAATGCAATTAACGCCCGACAATTTTTTTTCCTATAATACCTACATATTTTGAAAATAAATCTGATACGTTGCAGCTGATAGATCTGATCGTTGCAGGGTGTTGGAAGTGGTATGCTGCAGAGACCCCGACTGCTCAAACACACCGCAACTTCCCTCAACTACCTTTTGGACATCCCGTACACGTTCAAAGTTCGAATGGGATGCAAAAAACCCGTCGTTCACAACTACATGTCGTGGATGAAGGAATCCGGCCTTTCCATGATCACGGTAAGCTATTTAAGCTTAACGATTTCCATTTGTTGGATTACTTTGTTCTAACTGTGATCTAGGAGGAATAATAGGATCTTCAAAATCAAGAAGCACAAATTTCCATTGTTACCACAAATAGATTTGTACGTCCACAAATTGTTGCTGTTCACTAAGGGCTTTTACGTCCTTCTGTTTCCCGACGAAGATGGATTCCTTAATGTGGCTAGATGCTCCTTGTTTTCCCAGGTCCACGGGCGATCCCGAGAGCAGCGGTACACGCGCAACGCCGACTGGGAGTACATTGAAGACTGCGCCAAAAGAGCGTCTCCCGTCCCGATATTCGGAAATGGCGACATATTATCGTACCAGGACTACGACAGAGTTCGGGTAAGTTGAGTTATATCCCTGAGCATGGAACGATTGGAAGTAAGGCTTGTTCAGAAATGACCTTTCCTCCTACTTCTTCCATCCCCCTACTACTTCCATTCCGAATCCTGAACGTACTGGGTTAGTTCCGCTTATCATTAGATTGAAGTTATTGCTAAGGGGACACATATTATGTCATTTCCCCGCTACGGCAGCAATTTTGGGTTTTTCGCGATATTCGTTCAATGGTTCGTCCGATTTTTATGAAATTTTAAGGGACTAATCCTCAATATATTCTGGTTAGGTTGTAAAAATCTGAACTCAGTCAGACCGCCCAAAAAAAAGTTACAATTCCAAACTTGAGCTGTTCTAAACCTAATTTGTTTATATAAATGTTCCTTTTTCTCTCAGAGTACTCAAGCTATCGGTCTGAAATTTAGACAGCATGATCAGTATACTTAGTGAAGAAAAGTTGATTCACAGAAAGAAAGTTATGAGGGGTTTTCATTTTTAGCGACATTTTGAAATTTCACACACTCATATTTAGGCTCCATGGCGTTATTCGGCGAAACCCTCCATCATAATTATAGGTACATACTAGAAGAACATCCTGTAAAAATTTGGTTCCAATCGGATGAATAGTTCCTGAGAAAAAGGAACAAATAAGTTCAAAAACGTAATTTTACAGGAGGGTGGTTTGAATCAAAAACGCGCGGCCGAATTTGGGCGGTCAGGTTTATCGAAATTTGAATGACTGTTCCTGCCTGTTTTCAACCAATGAAATTGCGGTATCAACTCTCGATAGTTCAACATCGATATATATCGAATAGAATACATCGTTTAGCATCGAAACCTCAAAGAATGATAGCCTGAGTGTATGTTTACAGGAGCTCGTCTTATTTTTGTGTCTCGTCTCGTTCGTGTTGTGTCTCGTCGTGATTCGTGTTGAAATTTTCAGTCGAAAATGCCGAGATCGACGCGGATTATTAGAATAAGGAAGAAAGTGTTCAAGGGAAGTATTTTTAGGTCAGTTGATCAGTCTGCCGAACGTCAGCCAAGTTCTTCTCTCAATCAAATGGAAATGGAACCAGGCGCATCCCAGTGTAGTCCGACATCATCGTCAGCGTGACTCCCTAGGTTCTAACCCAAATTTGGAGCACTTCTACTCATCGGATTTAGAATTTTTTTTTAAATTTCCGGAATTTAGTCTATTTACAAATTATGAGAAAAAAAAATGTGTGCGTTCAGACCGAAAATTGACACATGTGTCCCGTTAAGGTACCTTACTGGGGAATCCGTCGTACACTAAGGCGAGCGCTTTCTACGAGTATGTGAAGACGTCATCAGGCTGTCGAGAAAAGCTCAAGTCCGCCAATCGGTGATGCTATCCATCCCAAACGTTATAAATGGGACTTCGGTACTCTCTCGACGGCCTGATGATGGTACGTTAGCATCACGCATAATATCCAAGGCTTGGGCGTACTTACTATGTGATTGTCTCGAGTAAATCAGTACAGAAGAACTTGGTAAATCCATATAAATCCTCGGTTTTCCAGACGCAGTGCCCCACAGTTCAGGGCGTCATGATCGGCCGGGGTGCCTTGATGAAGCCGTGGTTGTTCCAAGAAATCAAAGAACGACGAATCATGGACCCAACCAGTTCAGAGCGGCTGGATATGTTGAAGAAGTTCGTCCATTACGGCCTCGACCACTGGGGCTCCGACAATCGGGTAATTATAATAATGATTAATAATCGTTCTTCAATTGTACTGCCAAGCTTTTTACTGGTCTGTTGATGGATCAATGGTTCTATGGAGGACAATAGATAGATCAATGTGGCTTCAGGAAAGGTTACACACTTTGCTTGGTAAAAATAAGACTGAATAGCAAGGGTGGTAAAGTATTTGCATTTTTTATTGATTATAAATCAGCCTTTGACACTGTTAGAAACGTAAATATCGGGATAGCAGGTACTTGAGTATTAAACGGAGGCCACCATTACGAAACGCGCCGCGGCACTTATAGAAGGTTAAATTGTTATAGATGTTGTAGTAGAACTATTCTAGTATTGTTGTGAGTCGAGCGTTATCAGATGAGTCATGTATCTACTCGCAGAATCCCCTCCAAGTAGGCCAAGGTAAGGGTCGTTGACCGGAGCGCGCGCCATTACTGCTAGCGGCAGCTACGCTTTCAACTCCATCCTGGCCGACATTGCTGCGTTCTGGGTTGCACAACGTCAGAACCAGGCGTCGGATTAATTCTAAACTTCACCTGTAAATCTATTAAAGTGTGTTCTTTCCAATTATGTAGTTATTTATGGTATCTGGTACGAAATATTTCTGTAGGTTAGGTGGCCTCCGTTCAATACTCAAGTACCGGATAGCATATTGAATGATTATACATCGACATACTAATCGAATGATAATATCACGACGATATATTATATCGTCAATGAAATATCGAAGAAAATATATCGATATTTCGGAAGCTCTACTTGGGAAAACGTGTTGAAGTAAGTAGGTGAATTAAATCGTTTTAAAACAACACAAACATCATTTAGGCAGACATTTATGAACACATCGGAAGATAATATTTATACTTTGAAAAATTAGGTAGATGAATTGAAACATTACTCTAACTGGATCAAATATATCGATGTACTCGACATATCGGCAGATCTACAAGGAAAATCTGGTTGAAGTTAGTATTTAGCCTTCTTAAAACGTTACCGGGCATGAATTATCGAAATTCATAGTTTAAAAACTGAAGAAAAGTGCAAAAATGTGAAGGTTTAGATCATTACGTCTGTAGCGAAGGATTTTTGTGGTTGCAAATTTGGGGAAAATCACCATCAAGGGTCCCTATAAACAATTTTTGATACCGTCGCCGTTGCAATGCCGTTGACAGGGGTATACTGTAGGCAGGGTCTTTCAAAATTGAAAATAATTGTTGTGAAAACCTGCTTCATTTTGGGTTGTAGGTAGTGTTAATCTAGATGCGCCTCCATTACTTTTGGCTCCATAATTTTGTCAACAACTTTTATTCATTTTCCACTATTAAGAGTCCAAGTAGAGTGATTTTTTACATGAAATAAACGTTATTTGTGCAACCAAAGAGTAGTGACCCAAAAGCCTCTCTATCTTCTTCATTTTTTAGTCATGTTGAATTTTCCGCGAGAATAGTATCGATATTCGATATTTAGAAATATCGGATTCAAAGTATCGATATCCAAAAATATCAGATAGTACAGTATCGATACTAAAATATCTAGTATCGGTACGAAAGTATCGATATTTCGAAATATCGAGTATCGATACCCATCCCTATGTAGGTGTAAACCATTCATTTACCCAATCATGTCTGAGGTGAAGTTAACAGTCAGGAATCAAGCCAACACTTCCTACCACCCTCGCTAGAAGAAACACGGTTTTAGATGAAATCAGAAAGATTGGAGACAACGCGGATATGATTGCTGTATTTTTAAATGCCGGACATACAGAATTCAGACAAGTTTTTGTGAACGGGAAAAAAGTCGTTTTGGAGGATAACCTAAGTCTTCCCAGTCGACTACCCGAATCAACTGTATATGGTTTGCCCTAGACACGACAGAACCGACGAAAAACCAAATATATGCTCAAAGAACTGAATAGAAGCTGAAAACTGACATCCTTCTAATGACAACAAGAGTAAAAACAAAGACGTGCATCTACAATTGCTCTTTGGTAAAATAGTGGTGCATTCCTCACTCCAAAAGGCATACGTTTATCCTGATAGTGGCCATCAGGTGTGGAAAATGCTAGAATTTCTCGGCTGTCCTCCCGAACTGGTATAGCATAAAAACCTGAAGCACAATCTAATGATGTGAAGTATAGCTGACCTGACAACCTTGAAATTTGATCTTGAATTAGAGGAATAGGGTACCTCAATGGGTAGGTACAAGAATTTAACTCTCGAAAATCTGTGCATAATCTTAGTTTACCATTTTTCTTAGGTACTAATAAAATAGGTGACGAATAAGCACTTTTTGATTCCTCTATGATACCTGCGTCCAACATTTCTTTGATATATTCGCGTACTAATTCTCTATCTCGTGGATGAAGTTTATAAGGACGCCTATAAATTATTTTATTCGGATCGAGTAATTTTATACTAAATTCTGCAGTAGTCACATGACGTCTAGGTAGGCCTCAAGTGAAATCATTAGAATATTTTCTTAAGATCGATCTAAGTCTATCTTGATCTTCAGAATTTTCTAGGTCAGTGTCCAAATTTTCAACGTCAGGATTAAAATGTTCCGAATTTGGATTACCAGTTATTGATCCTTGTATAGAACGAGTAGAAACAGCTTCAATAGTTGAAATGGAATCGACTCTCAGATCTATCTCGGGAAATTTGCATGGAATCGGCCAGACTTCGTTTGTACCTTCTTCTGATTTACTTTCATTCGGATTGGTTTTCCTTTCATCTCCCGCATTTTCAAGGTCAGGGTCATTTTCGGGCGAGAATTTGCCGTTATTTTTACGTTTTGGATAATTTAGTTTTTGGTCTTTATTTTTAATTTTATCATTTTCCAATTTTGTAAACTCGTATCTATCCTTCAAAATATTTACGCTGATACTGGCGTCTAAAATATCACGCCCGATTAAAATATCATATTTTATTACGTTTTCTGGTACAATAAAAAATGTTATAGGAATATCTATATTATTTATTGTTACATTGACCGATATTTGTTCGTCAATTAATATTTTATTTTCGCCAATTCCCGTTAAGTATGTAGGATTTTTATATTTTTGTCCGGAAAATTTTGATAATAGTTTTCGCGACAACAAGGAAGCTTCTGAGCCAGAATCAAAAATGAAGTGATACATATTGATATACCTTGATGGGAAAGTTGACCTTGTGGGTTGGTACGAATAAAATCACTCGCGATGAGATTGTGGAAAACCATTTTAATAAAAACGGAGTTGAGTAGAATGTTGTCTATTTCCACGAAAATAATGAGTTACAAGTTAAATCGATTTCGACGGTTAGGTCATCATCAGTAACAAACAATAACTGAAGGTACATCACAAAGAGCATAGCTTATATAGGTACAAGTGAAAGGGAGCTTGAATCCCATTGGTCGAGAAAGTGAAAGTCATACCCAATCAGATAAGTGAAAGGAGAATCCTATTGGCTCAGAGAAGTGAAGGGACCTGGGAGGATCATCAAATGCCAATCAAGGCAGACAAAGTGAAAGGGGGCTCAAACATTGGTGAGGGTTACATTGTGAAGGGGAGACCAAGCTATTGCAAGAAGGAACCTATCAATGGTGAAACATGTTGAGGGACCACCTCATTCAGACATTTACCAGACCTATCACTCTTAAGAATCTCGAACTTTTCAAGCACATCCAACATACCTCCCTTCGGGCAAAAATGAGGAAATTCTATGTACTGTCCGTTTGTTAGATCAAAACTAAAGTTATGATTGGATTCTCTCAGGTGATTCGCAAAAGCAGAATCACCCTTGCTATCCCTGAAATCCTTCTCATGCTCTTTTATTCTTTCCCTAAATTTCCTACCAGTTTGACCACAATACTCAAGCCCACAAGAACATTTCAGCTTATAAACCCCACTTTTATCTTGAACGCTAATTTTATCTTTAACAGAACCCAACGAAGCTTTAAGATTATTTTTATTTTTAAACCCTACTTTGAAACCTCTAGATGATAACATTTTGCCAATTTTGTCAGAAATCTTTCCATAATAAGGTATACTTATCCACTTTTTCTCTTCTAATACAACTTCTCTAGCCAAATTAGATACCCCGTCTCTACACTTTTTCCTAAGAACCTTGTTCCATATGGAATCAATGAGACATCCTCCATATCCATTGCTTGCGGCTATACTCTTGATAATTGTTTTTTCTTTAGATACATTTTGATCACTCATTGGTATTGACAAAGCTCTATTGATCATACTATGGAAAGCAGCATGTTTATGAACTAAGGGATGATTTGATGTACTATGAATAGTGATATCACTGTAGGTATCTTTTCTATAAATGGAGAAATCATGTTTTCTGTTAATCAATGAGATGGACAGATCAAGAAAATTAAGCTTATTTCCACCTAGTTCAAGAGTGAATTTAACAAAAGGATCTAGTGTATTGATTTTTTCATGAAAAGAATTTAGTTGCCTTTCAGTTCCTGTCCATAGAATTATTATATCATCAACGTACCTATACCAATATAAAAGGTTGTTTGATTTACACTTTTCAAAGATTCGTTTTTCAAGATGATCCATATAAATATCCGCAAGCAAAGGAGACAGCGGTGAACCCATGGCTACCCCTGGCTGAGTATAATATTTACCTTCAAATAGAAAATAGTTCTGATCCATACAAACAGACATTAGACTACACAGTTCATCCTTTTCAAAAACATCGAGACCTGACCCATGGATAAGCCCATTAACCACATCTTTGCAGCTAGCTACATCGATATTGGTAAACAGACTAACCACATCAAAGGAAGCAAGTTTGGCATTCGGAGGCGCTTGAATGTCACTAATTTTAGAAACCAAATCGTATGAATTTTGAACAGTATTACGGGGCCGAAAATTGATTTTATTTCTAAACAATGAATTTAACTTTTTGGCTAATTTGTAAGCGGGGGCACCAATATAAGACACAACTGGTCTCATCGGTGCCCCTACTTTATGAATTTTTGAGAGAATCCAATCATAACTTTAGTTTTGATCTAACAAACGGACAGTACATAGAATTTCCTCATTTTTGCCCGAAGGGAGGTATGTTGGATGTGCTTGAAAAGTTCGAGATTCTTAAGAGTGATAGGTCTGGTAAATGTCTGAATGAGGTGGTCCCTCAACATGTTTCACCATTGATAGGTTCCTTCTTGCAATAGCTTGGTCTCCCCTTCACAATGTAACCCTCACCAATGTTTGAGCCCCCTTTCACTTTGTCTGCCTTGATTGGCATTTGATGATCCTCCCAGGTCCCTTCACTTCTCTGAGCCAATAGGATTCTCCTTTCACTTATCTGATTGGGTATGACTTTCACTTTCTCGACCAATGGGATTCAAGCTCCCTTTCACTTGTACCTATATAAGCTATGCTCTTTGTGATGTACCTTCAGTTATTGTTTGTTACTGATGATGACCTAACCGTCGAAATCGATTTAACTTGTAACTCATTATTTTCGTGGAAATAGACAACATTCTACTCAACTCCGTTTTTATTGTGGGTTGGTGTGGCACATATTCACTCTTCTTTCTGGCTGTTCTGGTCTTGGTCTCGGTCCTGGGTTGATCCTGTTCGGGTTTTTGAAACATGTTTGCCAAGAATGATTGTTCATCCGGCAAGTTCGGCAGTACTTCAGTTCTGAGCGTTGTCCTTGTGAGTTACTGGGTGGTCTCGAAGTTCCAGGTTGAGTTTGTTCTCGTAGTTTCTGGTCCTGAGATAGAGTTGTCTTGAAGCGTTTATAGTCCCCTCTAAAAGGACCTGAATACGGCCTTTTGACGCTAGCTGGAAGCGTATTTGATTGGGTTCCTCTCATATCGAATTTCGGTTGCTGTTGGTCAAACGTCATCCGATTGGTGAATGTTGACCTTGTCGCACGTGCCGCCTTCAATTCTCTCATCAACTCACCTTCGGATATGTTCTCCGTGGTATAAGCCCATTTTCTTGCGTCATTGTCATATTTGGCCGCGATGGCTGTGGCGAGGAGCAGACTACATTCATCGCCAGATTTGTCTTTGAATGCTCCCCGAATCTTGAGCATTTGTTCTGTAACTAATTTGGTGATGTTATTGTCTCGAGGCTGCGCATTAATAGCTTCAAATATGATGGCCGCCGGGGTGTCAATGTGACAGAATTTCACGGAGAAAGCCGCTCGAAAGTTTTCCCAGGTGAGGTTTTCATCCAAATTATCCGCCAACCACTCCGCTGCGCTACCTTTAAAGGATTCAGTTAATGCCCGAGCTAATTGAGCTTTATTTGGTTTGGCGTCTTCGGCAATTAATTGAGCAGTTTTTATCCACGCTTTAGGATTGATCTTTGATACGTCAAATTCGGTGAATTTTACCTTGTTGGGCGTCTTGGAGGGTAGCTTATTGAGAAGGGCGTCAATCAAGCGTTGTGTTGGTTCATTTTCGGTGTTGGAGCTTGCTTCTTCCTCGTCGGGAACAACGTCCTCTATCTGCCACGAGCTTGACTGAGCCATCAGTCGCGAAGTTAATGAACCCGTTTTGAAAAATAGGTAAAACTTAACACAAACGAAAATTTGATAAATTATGTGAGCTAGGTAGTTCACTAATCACCACTTCTGATGTAGGGTTTGTTAGATAAATGAAACAAGATATATTGGTTCGGAACGTAATAGCTTGTATTGAGGTGTACAAGGAACTGATCAGCCCGTCTCATGACTCCCAGTTTGAAAAATCAACCAGGTTTACCAACGCAGGTGTGTCGATTGTAGGGAAAAGGGGAATTGTCACCTTGTGACCGACCGTATAGGATCCTGCTCCCGACATATAATTGAGGGGTTTCCTACAAGAACAAGATAAGTCCGAAATCGAAAATTCTAAACCTGCTGAATTTTGTGAAAGGCCTTTTCCTGAATTTTCCCCCTCCTGTTGCAAAACGTGACTTGTTTGGTTCTTGCTGAATTTTCATTGAAGCCCAAGTACTGCATGTTTATGACGTGAACACGTTTTGCATGTTTATGACGGTAATCAAATTTTCTGTTTTTATAATAATAATGAAGCTATTTCCGAACTGTGTTTAAAAACTGACAACTAGAACATTTAAAATGTTTTTTTAGATGCCTATGTTGCTGGTTCAATTTCCATGTTTTCTTTGTTTCACCATCAGTAACATGAAGGAGAAAATAATAGTTCCTACTATCTTAAGGATTTGAAAAATGAATGAATAGATAAGTAGACAAGCAGTCGTTTCATCAAAAACCTTTATTAGGGAAAAAAGAAAATGTTCAGAAACTCCAAATATTTTGGTTTGAGAGAAAAAATAACTGAAAATTTACACAATATACTCATCAGAAATATACAAAAAAAAAAGAAGAAATATACCTACACATGGGAATAACATCAGAAATATAAAACAACAATAAACAAAATAATAATACACATGGGAATAACATCCACGCTGGGAATGCGACGCCCTGACCTTCAGGCGCAGTGTTGTCACGCGCGCGCGGACTTATTTCGTTCTTGCGGAACTAGAGAGGACTAGAATTCTCCTGGTTCAAGTTCAAAATGCGCACATTTTGAAGCCTCCCGTAGACTTGGACCTGTTCGGTTCTTGCCGAAATGAACTTGTTACTAGATATCGCACACATTCAGGAACAAAATGGCGCCTTAACCGGGTTTTTTCAAACTTTGGACTTTTCTTGTTCTTGTAGGAAACCCCTCAATTATTCTCCCTTTTAGCCTGGGTTCATCCCCATACAGTTGTCACAACACTTACTCCATCTCATTCACTAAACACATCGAAGGCTACAGCTGCTAAGATGGCAATAAACACTGTTTGGACTGGTGCCGTTATGTCCCCGCTGGTACCCCTCAGGAATAAGTTGCATATCAAGGTCGATCCTACACTATGCGTCAGAGGTTTGGGGTTTGCACAGTTGGAGGCTATAGAGAAAGTTTTGAAATTCCTTTAGAAAAAAATTTTATATCCACCTCGGTTTACACCGGATTATATGGTTATGTTGGAAACTAATTGAGATCCCGTTTTCTGCCGTACACTTTTATTCTTGTTCTGAAAATTCATACAATAAACAAAAAACGTTTTTCTAAATTTGTAATTGTGATTGAAACTCCATAACGGTCTTTTCCCAGGGTGTTGAAAATACGAGAAGATTCCTCCTGGAGTGGCTGTCTTTCCTCCACCGCTACGTCCCCTCAGGGCTGCTGACGAAGCCCCCGCAGGTGATGAATCAACGGCCTCCGTTCTACCGAGGCAGGGACGACCTGGAGACCAGGATGGCCAGCCCCAACGCCCAGGATTGGGTCAAAATAAGGTGATCTTTATCAAATTCAAGATTTTTCGAACAAAATCATAATTTTCAAGCCCTACCTACCCTTATTCGGTATCAGCACGTAATTTCCGACTGGGATTTCAAATGTGGAAACTAAAAAAACGCTGCAAATTATTACACGAAGGTAAATTTTTTCTGTATATTGGTCTACCACAGATACTTTGCGTCCGTGTGGCGCCCCCTAGGTGGCGGATCTGCAAAACTATAACGATCGAGTCAACCTCCCATAGTGGAGCCTTGACACGGAAATTGGAGCCGTAACAATTTTGATGTTCGTGTAGCGCCACGAAATTACAATTTCGGGAATGCACGAACTTCGAGCTGCAGTAAGAGGGAAATCATGTCACTTTTAAGGGGAGAAATTCGCGAAAAATTATTGTACGCGCGGGAATTTGATTGGAGATAAGTAGTTCTATGTTCACCAGAAGAATGCGCCAAAGGGATGCATAGTTTCTGTGGCAGACCTATAGCATCCACACACACCTCCGTTTAACCCTTTCCCCCCGACGGGCGGCCTCCTGCCGCTAGGTCACCTTCCCGGCGCTTGAGCCAACTGCCTGTCAACCCCGTACCGAAGGAATTTTCCAGGCCGCCCCCGCTGACTCCCGTTGTCTTCCTCTTTTATTTTCGCCCACTTTCACTCAACATTATTTCTCAACTGAATGATTTTTGTGTTTGATACATGTTACCCTATTGTTCATGTATTATTATGAAGATTTTTTCATGACTGAGTAAGATTTATATACTTTATTATATAGAAATATATTGCATTCCACTATACCAGAATAATTTTGATACCAGATTTTTGTAATAAATAGGCTGTAATCCCTAAAGATAAAAATGATCATAAAACTCCAACATTTTATCATGTGTTACCATAAAAAATGTTCTTTTTTATGTTGGTCTTGAACTTCTTGAACCATCTTGTTTTGACCTTGGGATTCACTTGCAAAGAAACCAATGCAATTGATATTTCTCATAAATCATTTTATTGGCAAAATAAAAAAATACAATAAAATAATAAAAATTAGTATAGTTAGGTAGGTATTAGTAGTAGTTTTTTGTCAATTCAGGAAGTAATTTCAGATTTCGGTAAAACAACGGGAAGAAAAAATTCCGACACCACAGCTCAAAGCGTCGAACTGAAGGATCTCAATAAATAAAGATTACATTAAATAAAGAGCCCCCCTCCATCCATCCCACCGATGACTGGACCGAACACATTCCAGAAACGTGTACCTACGTGATAAAAATAAATCCTCCTTGAATGGTTAGTAAAAGGCTCTTACCGAGAGGTCAACTTTGTCTCACTTTCTCTCGCCCAACACAATTTCGCTACTGCCCTGAAATCTGTTGAGGACGGTGAAAATGAAAGGTACAATGTTACCATAATGGAATGGAAGTGATTAGTTCATAAATATGCCCACAGATCGCATCAGAAGCACAAAAAAGTACGAAACAGCGAAAGGCGTCCGTAGGGACGGGGGAAACATTGGGAGGCAGACGCCAAAAGCCGTCCATAGGGACCTCAAAACGTTTCTCCCCAGACGCCTTTAGGCGTCCGTCGGGGGGAAAGGGTTAACCCTTTAGCGTTCCTTGGTACAACTGTTGTACCAAGGTAGAAGCAGTTTGAATTCTGGCGTGTTTTTCGTTCCTTTCCTTCTACCCAATAGTAATACTACTGTTGTACCAAGGAACGCTAACGACGAAGTTTTTTTGCTGTTGTTTTTTATTCAAACCAAAATATTACGCGGTGATGTCCACACGGATGAATTTCGTGTTCTATTCGAGGAAGGTAATTTTTCTATAGCTATTCAAGTATCCATAATGAAAGCGTAACACTGGAATCGTGTACTCGCAACGATGTTATTGAAGTTTTTCGGGGCGGGCGCCCCATGATTTCTCACTGGAGATTGGATGCGTCGCATACCAACGCAACAAGTCCTATTGAAATGTTGTTTGCTGTCGAATTTGTCATCAGTTTTATATTGATTGAAAGCAAGATCATCCAGAATAAACTCAAATTATGGTCATTCCCTGATTACCTTTTACTGGTACAAATGTTGTACCAAGGAACATCATGGCCGAAAAGTGCACCTGGTGGTCCTTGGTACACATGCTGTACCATGCCATTTTATGGCGCGTGAACCATTTTTTTTTCGCAAAAAAGGCTGAAATATTGTTGATAGATCCATAAAGACCCGACTAGATCGGAAAAAAAATTTTCCCATGACGCCCGCTAAAGGGTTAAACGCCACTAAACTAATCCAGTCACATTCTTGGGTTGCGCTGTTGCCCCCAGTGTGTTCTTTTGTGTTAAATAATTCTGTAAACGTTCCCATTTTCATATCGTTCTCTTGTTGCAGCGAAATGTTACTCGGAGCTGTTCCTGATGGTTTCGTCTTCCTACCCAAACACAAAGCCAACGCCTGGAAGTGAAAATCTGTTTTTCGAGAATTTTACCATTGACCTGTAAATGCCTTCAAAATCTTGTTTTTTTGCTGAGATTTTTAATAATAAAATGTTCTGAGAATTTGATTGATTGATTCCCTACAATTTTAGCGAATTTTCAAAATAAATTCACTGCAATAAAATGGACTTTTTTGAATTTAAAAAAAACTAAAATCCGTTTTGGATCAATTTAAAACGATTCCTGAAGTTTTCCTAAAAATCGTGTCACTTGAGGTTTGTTTGGAGAAGCAGTCCTGAACAGCTTTGGAGAAGCCTGGAGGAGTCCAAATGCCTCTCTATCCCCTCCCCTTCCCAGTTTGGTTCTGAACTGGTTCCGGACTGCTTCTACGAACAAACCATTAAGTACTGTATTTTTGAACGTAGGAAATGAAAATTAAATAAAATGAAATGTGAAATTAAAATATCTATTTATAAAATAAAGATATAATAAATAACTTGGTGCTAAGCAAATAACACAGTGATGTTTAACAAAATGAGTGGAATTCTGTACGTATCAGTCTGGTCTCACAACGGAGGGAAATCGTCGTCTTTCATCACAAAACCTGGAGCAGCACTCAGTTCTGATGGGTCGTAGGGCTTGTAATGGCTGACGTCGGGGGTGTACTGGAGGGAGGTTCTAGACGACGTTCGCGACGTCGAGGTCGCCTGGATTTCCTCAGGTTTTGGATCCGGTCGCGGCACCAGCCAGCTATCGTCGTATTTGAGTTGAGGGACTGACGCCAGTTCCCGTTTGATTTCCTTGGCTGTGTACAAGGGGGAATTGACCCTCATGGCGTCGAACAGCTCGCCACGACCGACTGGACGACGTAATGGCGCCCGAAGTGGAGATGCGGGTTCTTCCGTAGAATTTCTTTCGATCCGACTGTGAGCCAGTGATGGAGGACGTCCACTACCAGTCGATATCTCAGCGTCAGCGAATTGATCCGCTCTGCATCCACTCATCGTGATGGATCACTGCGAATCTGTGAAGAAATCAGAGAGGCAGTCAGCAATGTGCAATAATCATCTAATTGTGATATTATTCACCAAATAATAATAAATTCTCACTAATTAGAAAATATTTCGAATCGAATGAGACCACCCAGAGCTCTGTTGATCCAACCATTTGTTGGACTCTGTGGTTCAGCAATACCAGTGGCTCATCTCGAACCTAGTGTTCATCTTCACTCGGCCCTTTGCCCCCCTGGAACTCCCAGATGCAAACAGCCAAATTTAGTGCAGAACTTTTAGTCCTAGGTAGGTAGGGTGGGGTGGGGCAAAGATCCGCAATTTTAGGTTTTAACTTTTTTTCTCACCCAATAAGTAAAAGGTCCCACATGTTTTGGCTTCACTGGAAAGCTTAATTTATGTGCTACAATGTACCATTTTATTAGTAGCGAAATAAGCACCATTTAGAAAAAAAAAGAAAGGTAGACAACCTTGCCTTTGCCCCACTGTTTGGGGTAAACGTCCACAGATGCGGGGCAAATGTCCCATTGAGACGAAATAAATAGAAAAATTAACTTTAAGCCGTTTATTTACTGACAGTTATGAGTAAAACCATTCCAGTTCACTGACTGAATAAACATTTTGGGTTGTGCTGGTTTTTTTTGGCTCCTTTATACAAGAAACGACTGATCCCCATTCATAATCGAGAATGTCAGGCTGGTCGGGTCATTTCCATGATTTTCCAGCTTTCACCATTGACAATACAGTGGCATGGGTTTTTGAAACGCCAGTAATAACTCCTGGAAATAGTTTTTCTTCATAGCGAACAGTGAATATAAATATCCGCGCGCGGACATTTGCCCTAAGCAAAGTGCGGACCTTTGCCCCATTTTGTTATTGTCAACACAAAACTAACCTAAAAACAAGAGATTCGCATTTGGCCAAAATATTGTCCTTAGATCCCCTTTCAAAACCTGAATTATGGAATTGAACCAGTATAGAAGTCAGCAAAGCATACAGAATATACATTTTCAACTGAAGATGACCTAGGGATTATTACATCAAAACAAGTAAAAAGCATTCTCGCCTCATTGTTATTGTTGTGCCGGCCGTGCGCCAACTAACTTTTGTGAGTTGTCTGCTATCAATGTTGCCAACATAAAAATGTGTCTATCACCACGACAATATTTGGCAGTCATTTTAAATTGGGGGTGCGGATCATTTCCCATTGCGGATCTTTGCCCCACCCTACCCTATAATACGAAAGTTATATTGTAGAGAAGTTACGTGTTACTAGGAGGATTTGTTGAATCCAAAACAACAGTATTGAAAAACGGGTTTTGAATTCTTTATGTTTTGTCTAAACCACACCTACAGCATTAGTTCATGTATCCTCCGCTAGGGATAATAAAGCATTTTTCCCTTGAATCACCTGCATCGCATTATCTCAAGCTTTACCAAAATAAGCAACTGAGGTTATCTCATATGATTCACGGGAAAAACGCTTTACTATCCCTAGCGAAGGATACATCAACTAATGCTGCTGGTGTGGTTTAGACGTTCGTAATTCTTTAAAAGTGTTGAGCTCTGAGTAGGGACGGCACGATACCACCGATATATCGGAGTATCGATACTTTTTTGGTATCGATACCGATAAAAAACTCATACCGATATATTGGTATCAATACTTTTGCCTGAAATATCGGAGGTATCGATACTTTCTTGACGATATTATCGATATTTTAGCCAAAGTGGAATAGTAAAAAAAAACCAAATATCAAGTACTTAGATACCATATTATATCTGCCACTGAATAATACTCAGCTCTATCGATCTAATCGCTTCTAATATCCTTCATCGATATTCAAAAACTTTCCACAGTAACCCTGTAACCTCGCATTTTTTTGCGGTTTTCACATGGGCCAAGAATACTCCATGTGTTTTCATTTCTCTGGGTTTCTTGAACAGTTCGAGTTCCTTGTGACCATTGTTTTACTTTCCGGTTCACAACAATTTTTTTGATTTACTTCTTTTAAAATTCAAGTCAAAATTCACTTCACGACAAATATTTGTTTTTATGATTCGATAATAAATATTATTAATTTGTAATGTAACTGATTTATTACTTGATCCTTTCCATTTGTATTGGATGAAAAAAATCATTTCATTGAACGGAGAATTCTTGGGAATAAGAATTGGAATAAATATAAAAAAATGATCATTAATTTTTATTAAATTTTAAATTACTGACTTTTGTAACATTTTAAATTACCACTGACTTTAACTACATTTTAAATTATTGACTTTTATTGATATATTTATAATGTTAATATTTATAATTCTTGGTTAATGGAGTTTTTATTTGGTTTGCGAAATCATTTGTGGGTTAATTTGAAGTATCGATAGTATCGATACTTTGAGCCAATATTATCGAAGTATCGATACCTAATAATATCGGTATCGAAAAGATATCGAGTATCGATACTTCTTGAGAATTATCGTATCGAAAGGAGTATCGATACTTTGGAGTATCGTGCCGTCCCTAGCTCTGAGTATAAACCTGTTCATTTTGGTTTATTATTTTCAATAATAAGCCTTTGGAATCGAGCAAGAAAAAAAAAGTTCACCCCCCCCCCCCCCCAATCAAAAATTGGTTGGTTTACGTTTCAAGGTACGTAGAATCCAAAAATCAGAAAATTCTTAGCAACCCAGGACAGATTTGGTTCAAATTTGGTATAATATACCATATTATGGGCTCCATTTGGGGTCTAGTTGTCTTGGTAGAAAATGGTTGGTCTGGTATCTTGGTAGAAAATTCTTAGCAACCCAGGACAGATTTGGTTCAAATTTGGTATAATATACCATATTATGGGCTCCATTTGGGGTCTAGTTGTGCCGCGAAGCTTTTGGTTGATGTAGGTCACTTCTAAGGGGTGAAAATTAAGGGTTGAAATTTTCAAGAGTGCCGTAGCTCGAAAACTCTCGAAATAAAGGTTTCGTTTTTTCACCAATTTAAAAATAATAAAAAAATTAATTAATTAATTTTAATTTATTGATTTTTTAAAAAATTTTTGAGACCACCCGGAGCTCTGCAGGACGAACTGTTCGCTCCCTAGGAGTCCTTAAAGGTAGGGATGGGACATCGAACGGAAAACATCGATGTGAATGTCGATTATTTCATAGAAACATCGATATCGATGAAACATCGTACGAAAAACACCGATGTAGATAACATCGTAAGGTAAAAAATCGACATTTTTAAAAAACGGGAAACTTATATTGTCAACTAATTAGAATCAAGGGACAAAAACCTCATTCTCAAGCTCTTCCTTCATTCATAAGAAGCGGATGTTTTCTTTTAACGTGATTTTTTTTACTGGATAACCTATTCCATCATAATTTTTGACATTTTCATGTCTGCTTTGGCACATAAACTAAAAACGCTGCAAATTATTACACAATGGTTTATTATTTTTCTATAGATCACTCGTCTGCAAAGCCACCAACCATCCAACATGAAGAAAAACATCGATCGTATTTCGGTCAGCTAAAATTTGAACGGAGATTAGGCCTCTTTAGCGATTCACACTCGTGTTTCTGATTTATCGTAAATCCAACCCTTAAATTCTCGTAGGGAGCGAACGATTTGTCCTACAGAGCTCCGGGTGGTCTTAAAAAATATTAAAAATTCTATAGAATCCTAAATTGAAGGAAAAACAATACCTTTATATCAAAATTTTTTGAGTTAGGGCGTTTTCAAAATTTCAAAATTCATTTTGGAACCCTTAGACGTAACCTACATTAACCAAAATCTTCGGGGCACGACTAGACCCCAAATGGAGCCTACATACCAAATTTCATCGAAATCGGTCAATGGGGTATTTCGGTGGGTCGGAAATTCAGGTTTTTGACCTCAAATTTGGATTAAGCACCCTTGAAAACCTATATACTACAACTTTAAGCCCAATGATACTATAACATGTGGTAGAAAAATTAATTAAAGAGATCACACGTTTGAAAAAGGCGGTCCGCTACAAATGCACACACACTAGGCAAGGACTACGCCTCGGACTACGCCGCGCGCGTGTGTGAGTACTATTTTGTAGTATCCAAGAGGTCTTTCAAGGGTTCCCGTGCATGGATACTTTTTTCAAAGACAGTTGGCTAGCTACGTCACGATTGGCTAGCTACGTCACACCATTCAAATCTTCAACTTCCCTTAGCTTCTCTGATTTTTTAAAAACATTTTCTCCACGAACAGACCCGATTACCGTTATTCCTGAGCCATACTCTTTTGAAAAATAAAATAAAAAAATTGACCGAAATACCCCATTCTAAGTGGCCGATTCAGCTTTTTTGGCCGGTTATTTGCCCATAACTTCTATACGAATTAAGCGATCGGAATAGTTCGACGTTAGGACCAACTAGACCCCAAATGGAGTCTATGTGCAAAAGAACGGGTTTTTTAGACCGATTCTAAGGCCTTTTATGGCCCGGACGGCGGATGGGGGACGGCGGACGGACATTGCAAATTTGGATTCTACGCACCTTGAAACGTAAAGTGACAAAGTTTGAGGGGGGGTTATAAAAATTTTTTGCGATACGATCACATAGGCTTATTATTAGAAATAATAAACCAAAATCGTCAAGAAAACTTGCTCACGCAACCAATAAATAAAATAGACTCACTGTTTTGCGTAGAGAACAATCAACTGTTTTCTTATTTTGATGCTTGGGTACATGAACTAACAACCTTACTTTCACACACATGAAAATGTCTCAATGTGTTGCAGACTCTTATGCTAGCATTTTGTTTAATGTTTTTCGATACAAGTTCACTATCAAGTTTACAGGCTACCTACAGGTACCTACTGTTGGTAGGGAGGGATCTATACAGAAGGGTGATCTATACAGAAAATAATAAACCATCGAGCAATGATTTGCTGCGTTTTAAAATAAATTTTCTTCTTTTCACAATTAAGTTTCTATCACTGGCTGCTAAGTAGTTAGAAACACGTTAGAGCATAATTTCTTTTCTAGTTAGCCAATTATTTTACGGCCGCTATTTTGAATTGGGACCTCATTCGCGAGCTTTGAAAGCTCATCAAACTTTGATTATAAACTACCCACATCATCAGTGCTACAGTGTGTTAGCAGGAACTTACAGACAACTCGCCCATTACAAAACGCAAACGCTAATTTTCATCATCGCGCTAGGTAGGTACTTTTGCGTAGATTCTTATGGTCTAAAATACAAGGTGAGCAATGAAGAAACCTTACCTGAATAAAATTTGGAAGTTTCAGATGAAATGCTTTGATATCAAGTTAAGAGCGGCTGACCCCAGTGACAGCACAGAGTACCTGACACGTACGACTTGTAAAAACGTGATGTAAGATCGAAGACCGGTTTTACATATGGCGAAATTTGACATTAGGATCTTTGAAAACGCCAACAATAGTCCCCAAAATCAAAATGTCAAAAAATGCAGAACTGCACACTGCACTTTCTTCTTCTTCCTCTTCTTCATATTTGAACCAAGGATAAGCTGAGAGTCCAGTTGGTTTGTTGTTTCGCTAGCTGCTCTCTTTACTGTCTCAAATTCTACTGCTTCCGACTTTACCAAGATAGCGGGAAGCTTTGTTTTCACTTTTCAAGGTTCTTCCCGAACCGATCTTTTCGAGGTTCTTCCGATTTTCATCCGATTTCGATGAAATTTTAAAGGGTCGTGTGGGTTGGCGTGTGGATGGTCCCCTATGAAAATCATCAACCCCGGACTGATGGCAGCCGCTGCGTATGGGCAAACTTGAAATCCTAGTAACAGCCATAATTTCCTCATGTCTCCGGTACTCTGTGGCCATAACCTACATTTTCTAGCAATATTCAGAGATTGTGCGGGTTGGCGTTTAGATGGTCCCGGTAATGGGGTATTTCGGTGGGTCGGAAATTCAGGTTTTTGACCTCAAATTTGGATTCAGCACCCTTGAAAACCCATATACAACAACTTTAAGCCCAATGATACTATAACATGTGGTAGAAAAATTAATTAAAGAGATCACACGTTTGAAAAAGGCGGGCCGCTATAAATGCACACACACTAGGCAAGGACTACGCCGCGGACTGCCCCGCGCGCGTGTGTGAGTAGAATTTTGTAGTATCCAAGAGGGGTTTCTGTGCATGGATACTTTTTCAAAGACAGTTGGCTAGCTACGTCACGATTGGCTAGCTACGTCACACCATTCAAATCTTCAACTTTCCTTAGCTTCTCTGATTTTTAAAAAACATTTTCTCGACCAACAGACCCGATTACCGTTATTCCTGAGCCTTACTCTTTTGAAAAAAAAAATAAAAAAAATTGACTGAAATACCCCATTGTTTACTATTACTTTGTCACCTCTAACTTTTTCAGTATTTAGATATATTATCAGCAATGGACTACCAACGACAGATAAACATGTTTGAAGGGCCGGAACAACCGATACTGTGGCTCACACCCAGACCATTGAACGTACATGGCGTGAAGTGCGAGGTACGGTGCCGCGGTATGGAAACAGGAAACATCATCTGGTTGGGCATCTAGCAGAATTCATGTTTAGAAGAATTTATCCAGATTATAGTGGCCGTATTCACGCTCTTTTTAAAGCGATAGGACATTTGTACAACGGCGAAGACCAATCGGCACCTTCTGAACCACCTCCGGACTCCAACGCCAGTAGTTCATCTGAAGACAACTTCTAAAGTAAGTATCTTACTTTTTTACTTTTCCGGGCCTCAATAAATATAAATCCTTTATTTAGAAGCATAAATATTACAAATGTCTTCATACTGAAAAAGTTAGAGGTTACAAAGTAATAGTAAACAATTACCATGGTCCCCTATGAGGAAAGTGCAAGGTATTTAGAGATTGATGTTTTGAGATTAACAACTGCATCGGGTTATGGATACGAGGAAGCTATGTGCCACACCCACTTGGCAGACGTTTTTAAATTGTTTCCTTTCTTCTTGTGTCTTCTTTTCCTTTACATTTAATTAGTCCTTCGTCAAAATCTAGTTTGCACAGACATTTCCTACTTCTCCCTTAGCTTCTGTACTTCGTCTAATAGTCTGCCCTGTCATTTCCTCTATCTACTATGTTTTTTGCCTTTGTCCTTCGTAGTATAGTCTGCTCTGTCATTTCCTACTTCTCCCTTTGCGTTTGTAGGTACTTCATCTAATAGTCTACCCTGTCATTTCCTATTTTTACCTTTGTACTACGTCTGATAGTCTGCCCTGTCATTTCCACATCCCCCTTTGCTTTTGTACTCCATGTAAAGCTGGCCATTTTGCTTCCGAGTCTACCAAGGTAGCGGAAGCTTTGTTTTCACTTTTCAAGGACGAAAAAAAAGTTCTCCAAAATCAAAATTTCCACTCGCGTTTTGCGTTTCAGACCTTTCTGAACAATTTTGGTTCCGTGTCTGTGTGTCTGTCTGTCATGAATTCCTTGTAACGCGCATAACTATACGAAGTTATTGTCCGATTTCGATGAAATTTTCAGGGATTGTGCGGGTTGGTGTGTAGACAGTCCCCTATGAAAATCATCATCCTCGGACTGATAGAAGCGACTGCGCATGCGCAAACTTGAATTCCTTGTAACGGCCATAACTTGTACATTTTCCATCCGATTTCAATGAAATTTTCAGGGATGTTACAGATTAGTATTTAGATGGTCGCTATGGTGGATGGATGGATCTAGATGGTGGTTAGAATTTTCTAGGATTTTCCAGATTAGCGTGTAGATGGTCCCCTATGAGGGTAGTGGAAGGTACTTAGAGATTGGTGTTTTGAGATTAACTACTATGCATCGGATCATCTATATAATTGGGTTATGGATACGAGGAAGCTATGTGCCACACCCACTTGGCAGACGTTTTTTTTTTAATTTTTTAGGGGGCGTAGGAGGAGGGCCTCTCCAAGTGGTCCCCGTGAACTCTTGAGGATTGGACCAGCCCGGAACTGTTTAACACATTACCTCGGGCTGGTCCCTCCTCTTTTCGGCCGATGGCCTCTTCTTTCTTGTTCTTCACCCTCGGAGCCTCTATAATAATACTCTTCTTTAATTACGCTAACCCTATGTCCCCCCCTTGGGAGGTTCGGGAGAACGGCTTCCATCATTCTTCGTCCTCTTCTTCTTCGTCTCCTACCTCTTCCTCCTCATCCTCTTCCATCTCTTCCCCTGAAGACCAACTGATATCCCTTCTGTCCGGCGAGCTTGGCTCCAACCCATCCGCATCTTCCGGCTCCCGATGTTCTAGCATTTCCACCACCACCTTCTTCCTGCAGAGAACACCCTGAACGTACCGCGCAACCATGCACCACTTTGCGCTACTCTGCAGCATGTCTACAGCCATTTTCGGCCTAAAGACCACAACCTCTCGTGACAGAGTCGCGCGGCACCTCGCATGGCCCTCACACCAAAAGAACGTGTGCTCGACATCGTCCCAGTCGTCATTGCCGTACAGGCACCCGGGGCTCTGCGATCTTCCCATTTTCCATAGGTAGCCCATGAAAAGGCCGTGCCCAGACAAGAATTGTGTCAGGAAATAATCGACCTCCCCATGGCCCCTTTCACACCAGCCCTTGAGATCAGGGATGAGACGTCTTGTCCATCTTCCCTTATGTCCGGCTGCCCATTGGGTTTGCCACTCGTTTAGGATCCTCTCTCGCTCTTCCCTCCTTGCCATCTGTCTAGTGGTCCCGTCATGCCTGTTGTAAAGGGCTCTCCTCTCGGAGATCAACAGATGGATGGGAACGACGCCTGCTATTACAACTATCGCCTCCTCGGATACAGTCCAATACGCGCGGGCCTATCATTTCCTCTATCTACCATGTTTTTTGCCTTTGTCCTTCGTAGTATAGTCTGCCCTGTCATTTCCTACTTCTCCATTTGCGTTTGTAGGTACTTCATCTAATAGTCTACCCTGTCATTTCCTATTTTGACCTTTGTACTACGTCTGATAGTCTGCCCTGTCATTTCCACATCCCCCTTTGCTTTTGTACTCCATGTAAAGCTGGCCATACACGTACTGGCAAGCCTGACAGTTCGCCTGAACAGTCTGCTGGCGACAAGCAGGCCTTTGGACTGATATCGACCATACACATTCAGTTGAATTTCGGACGGCAGACATTCGACGTGGACGCAGACCTCCTACCTACTCACGGATTTGAGTAGGTACTTATTAATCAAAGTCCTATATTCAGGCAGCCAGCCGCCTCACTCCGCTCACTTCCGGCTTGCCTGAACTCTCTCCAGATCATCCGGCAACATTATTGAAATTTCGTTCGATGACAGGCCGCCTGTACAGTTATAACTGACAGGCCAGTGGGATGCCATACACGATCCAGTTGCCTGTGGACTGTTCTGCGTAACTGTCAGGCTTGCTGGTAAGTGTATGGCTTTTTAGTCTGCCCTGTCATTTCGTTGCTTTTGGTACTACGCGTTTCACCCCCCCCCCCCCCCCCCTTCAATCCCACCATAAAGAACTTTGACGAATTTCACCGCAAAGGCACTACATTCAATTACCTGCTATTCAAATTCATTCCTATGGAAATTCTAACTCTTTCTTCATCTAAATTTGGGTTTACCTAAATCATCTTGTCAATTTGTGCCCGAAGGAACACCTACCATGTAAAATTGGCTATATTAAGCGCACCTGAGGAATCTCATAGAATATTCTCCAGTAGTTCCTGGCGAGTTTCGTTCCAGAGTACGTTCGAAGGACTTCTTGATTGCTGGCTTCTTGATGTTGAGTGAAAAATTGATTTTTCAGATTTACACGGGACAGAACATTCTCCCAACTATACCTACCTGTCAATCTACTAATATAAAAGAAAATGTTTATTAATTTGAAAATTCATTTTGAAAATTTTGATTCACAGGCGATTGTGATACCTACATTATGTTTAACCTCACATCTTAAATGGAATTTCCTAAGTAACTGTTCTAGAATTTATTCCTCCTACAAATCATCTCAATTTGAACTTAAGTGACATTAAAAATTATAGAAACACCAATATACTTCATATTTGTTGAAAATTGTGCAAGAATTCAGTTCGAACTCAAACTAATAGGTAGCCTTGGATTTTGATAATCAGAAAGGTTTTTTGTTTTTAAAAATGATTATGATTGATTAGTTAGGTCTGAATGTCCAATTTATCCAATATTCTGCCAGTTTAGATGATTCCTACTAGGTCGAGGCGTTTAGTAATCTGTCTTAAAATTTCGAAAGAAGAACAGAAGCAACGTAACTAGTAGTATACCTACTCACCTGCGAAATAAGATGATCATTGCATGAAGAAGAGATGCCGAAAAAGGACAAGAAACACGAGGCGGGAAAAACTCCGAAGGCGCCCAAATCACAGGCGAAGACCACAAAAAGCACAAGTTTGTGAAAATTGGACTTTGAATGTAAATTTGCCAACTAGTGTTATCAATGAAAACATGAATTGATAGGTATGTAGTTGACATCTAGGTGTAAATGGCTGAATCAAACTTTGACAGATGAAATCATGTAAGGGCCGGTTCAAAAAAACATTTAACCAATCGGTTGAAGTTTACCAAGGGGTCGCGTAACCAAGGTAAGAAAAAGTGCGTTCAAAAAACTTGTACAATCGATTTTTTCGCGCGATAATCGATTAGTTTACCACAGTAAGGTAACCACTCGACGGCGGGTGGTTACGTGAAGTTTACCAAGGTCTTCATGAAAAAGTAGCTTAAAACGCTCTTTAATTCCTAACCTATTCGAAGTCATATTTCAGTTTCCGAGTTGCTGTGTGCATTTCCGTATTGTGGGTTATTAGTTTTGTTAATCAAATCATTTTGAGAATAAAATTGATACATACCTACGTACATGATTTCTGGTGAATATTTTAAAAATAATATCCGACCGTCTTATTGAGCAGTTTATTCGCCATTTTAATTTGTGTTACTTGATATTTTTCTACAATTGTATTAGACAAAAATCGTAGTATTTACATTATTTTAAGCTGTTAATTCGTATAGCAATTCATGTACTCTATTGAACATAGTCAAGGAATTGAGTTTGAACATAGTTTCAATGGAATTGAGTTTTTGACAACCCATCAACAGCATTTTTTATATCAACATTGAATGATGATGTCTACGTGACAATAAGTAAGGTTGAAACGATAAAAATAATTATACCTACTGTCATTTTCGGAAATTGGTAGGTAAGTACGCAAAATTAAAATAGTTTGCTTATAAAATAGGTAGATCCTAGTTGAATTTTTTACTTTTTTATAAAATGTGTGTCTGCATAAAAACTTCCTAAATGAAAAGAATCCCTAAAATTGATAATTTTTTGCTAAAATAGTTGTGCTGATAATGCTCTCTTTTATACCAACTTACCTGCCTGCTATTACCTGACAAAATATTTACGACGAATTTACGATTGTTTATACCCGTAATCGACATCGACGGTAGGAGAGAATAATATTATGACGTGGTAGATGAAATTGTAACATAAAATTGACTTAAAGAAATATGAATGGGAAGGTAGATAAATAAATTACGTCATGAATCATACGTTTTATTGAATACAATAACATTATGTTCATTCAGTCATATAACATACTTACATGAAACTTTACGTGAGTAAAACAGCGATTCATAAATTTTGAAGTGACATTAGGTTTTTCTTTACCCTTGAGAGTGAAATACATCTATTTTGTTCTGAAAAGACATCGAGAACTCCGAAATGTTCGTTAGAAGGGGGTAGGTTGTTTCCCGGAATCTGTAACAATAATGTATACCGCACACAATTAGGGAGTTAGCTATGGACTTCTCACTCAAAGTAGTTGAAAGTACGAATAAGTACGGATGTGTGAGTATGTATAAACGATAAATAACAAGACGATTCATTACCTTGTAGTAAGATGGACAGGCAGTTGATTATTCGAAGCATCGTGGACGGACGAAATTCATACCAATGTGACTGATGAATTCGATTTATGAAAAGGAATTCCTTCCATTTATCATTATTCCATGATACAAATAAGAAGTGTCTCTTCATATGGTGTGAAGTTTGGTGTCTTGCTGGCTCGGGAATTCATGATGTAGTTGACACTTGACAAAAAATCTAGGAATCGAAACGAAAAATGAAATCTAACACAGAAAGGATATTAATTGCAGGTTATGCACTAGACAGTGTTGCCAAAATCGTCTTCTGCGTGTCTAGAAATCCATAGAACTGTAACCATGGAAGAAGGATACTGCTATCGTACTTCCATGGTGATGGACGTCGAACTTCACAGCGTCCCGTATCCATGGCAACCGAGGAGTTCATCGTCGAAAATCTTTTTTGAACGCTCTTCTCTTTTACCCCTTGGTTACTGCAAACTCGATTGTAACCAATTGGTTACGTTACGATCAAGGTTTTGTGTTTTTTTTGAACCGGGCCTAAATCAGCTACCTACCACTAATAAGGAATGTAAGTAGGTACAAGTAGTATACAAATTGGGGCTTCTGGCCCGATCCTCAAAAAAGGTGCCCCTTGCCAGGGGGTGTTCTAGCCCAACTCGCGATCGGAAAAACAATTTTGGTAACAACTGGCTAACATGATTATTTCACGAGAATCAATGTCTGTTCTGAAACTAACAAAAAAAAAAAAAAAGGTGCCCCTTGCTGCGGAGGCACGTCTCGAAGAGTTTATCACTCTGTTCCATTGACCTTGGCTGCTTCCTCCCGAGCCTCGTGCTTCAGTTTCGGTTCGTCTGTGGGACAGTGCGGGTGTGACATGACGTCATCCAATTGACTCACCTGATCTGCTAGCAGCCAATAGAAATCGTTGATTAATACCTGATTCCGCTCAACCAATCAAATCCTAGTAAAGTGACGTCATGGTAGTGACCTAGATTCATCATTCAGTGACCGTCGAGTTTGAGGACCATTAAGGAAGCTGATATCTCGAGCTGTGGACCGTCGAGTTTGGGGACCATTAAGGAAGCTGATATCTCGAGCTGTAGACCGTCGAGTTTGGTGGATATTAAGAAAGACTGAGCTGAGCTTTTCACGATGAGTCCTCAACATAATCAACCTTCCAAACGTCTTAATCGTTCTTCTCAGAACGCTACAGGATCTTCGGACTACAAATTTTGTGAAATCTGTGATGTGTTCCGTTCTAGGAGTCAGTTTGCACGTCATTTGAGGAGTAAGTCTCATAAAACCAACATCCCCATTCAGTTGACTAAATTTCCTTTGAACAAACATGTTAATTATGATCCTCGAGCAGAAGCTACAATACCTACTCGACGTGAAGAAAAACTTCCTGCTTTTGTACCCACGGAACCGGATAGGATGACCGACTACAGTAAGGTAATCCCGATAGATTCCGATATTTCTGAATATATTAAACGAAAACCGACGCGACCTCAGCAGTGTGATCAGTCCGCCATGTCGGTGGTTCCTCCCTCGGTTCGGGAATATTACGAAATGCCCTCCGTTTTAAGTCCATTACCATCATCTCCTGTTGATGTTGTTGACGAAGCCTTATCTAGAGAGTTTGACCCGAAAGCTGTAGCAGAAGTTATTGAGGAATTAAACTCATTATTATTATTCACACCCCCTGTAAGAAAAGTTCACCCAGACAATAATCGAATTGTTGGTTTGTTGGGCGAAAATCCATGTATCTCTAACAATCCACCTAAAACCTTTGAGCAATTTAGGGGTTGTATGAAAAATTTATCTGGCAGTACCACTATTAAATCAAATCCTGAGGAAAAAATTAATTCCCATGAATCGAGAGAGGAATCTCTGAAACGTATTTCTAAATCGATATTTGATGCAGATTCTCAAGAGGAACTTTCCACACCTCACTCTCCGCCAAAAGAAATCCTATCAGATAATGATAGAATCGTAATCAAATTAGTTAAAGACCCTATTACTAATCAATATAAGGTTAGTCAAAACTCCACTGACATACCCCCTAATTCTCACATTGATGGTCCCTCTCTAATGAGTGTGAACTCTAAAAAACATTGTTCTACTTGTAATATTCTGGTGACAAAATCAAATTGGGCTCGGCATATCAAATCTGCAAAACATGTAGGCTCCCAGAACTCATCAATTTCAAAAACTTCCGTACCTCAGAGCTTAGATAAAAAATATTGTTCTTCTTGTGATGTTTCTATAACAAAAACCAACTGGACCCGCCATGTTAAGTCTAAAAAACACCAAAAATCCGCCCTATTGGAACAGCAAGCATTGATTCATAAAAATAATAATATCAACGAGGAGTTCTCAACTGAAGAAGAAATAACAAAAAACTCAAATTTTAAAAAAATAATATGGAATTACATAAGAGGTTCGGGTGATATATCTGTGTTCTTGGAGTCCTTAGAGGGTAAAATAATAGATAAGCTATTGGAATACTTTATTTTAAATCCTTCTATTAAACTACAGGTAAGCTTAGAATGCACATATTTTCGAGAAAAAATCGATGGGGAAATACAATACACAGACATGTATTTCCACACAAAAACGGATATTATTTCGACAAATAATGATATGAATGAATGTTTATCAAACAAGTTTGAGGATTTGAAAAATCGTGAATCACAATACCAACCCTCGGCTGGTTCTGGCTGGTCATTGCATAGACCTAAGAGGTTTATCCTGAGTTTAATTAAATATAACCCACTGAGTGCAAGTTCTTACATAAAATTACCCAAATGGATTTCAGATAAAAAAGCTTGTATAAACGTTCAGAATACTTCAGATAATTTATGTTTTGTTTATTCAGTTTGTTGTGCTGTTAATGACCAGAGAAATAAAAACCCTCAGAATGTGAGCCATTATAAGCATCAAATAAATGATGAAATATTTAGGGGGTTTCAGTATCCTTTGACCTTTGATAATATTTCAAAGTTTGAGAAGAAGAGCCAGAATAATTACCCGGGCTACCCTACAATGGCAATTAATGTGTATGAAGTCTCAGGAAATGAAATCAAACCGATATTGATATCAAAACAGAGAGGTGCTGAAAAAGATGTAGACTTGCTGTACTTGGCTAATGAGAACAAGGGGCATTATGTTTACATTAAAAATCTGTCTCGTTTGGTTCGTTCTCAAATAAGCAAGCATAAGGAAAAAATATTCTTGTGTCGAAGATGTTTGACATCTTTCCGACATCAAGGTCAACTCTCTGATCACTCAGAATACTGTGGTGAACATCAACCCGTGAAACCGGTTATGCCTACAGAGGGGAGCACCTTAGAATTTCAAAACTTTATCAACAAATTCGAACACCCATACGTTATTTATCTTGATTTTGAATGTTTGTTGTATGATCAGAAAAATAATACTAAAATTGATCAAAAAGAATCATATACACTGAAGACTAAAAAGCATATTCCTTACGGATTCACAACATATTTAGTATCCAGGGTGGATGGTAAAATTCACAAACCTTCTTGTTACAGAGCAAAAAACCAAACAGAACTCGAAAACTTACCCCTCAAGCTCATTCAAAAACTTCATAAAATACTGAAATCTATTGCAAACAGATATGAAAATTCAAAACCATTGATGTTAACTGATGAAGAGGAAAGGAGTTTTCAGTTATCAAATGTATGTCATATTTGTGATAAACCAATAGAACTCGGAACGCAAAAAGACAGAGATCATTGCCATCTACAGGGAAGATATATCGGAGCATCACACCCAGAATGCAACCGGCGTAGGCAGTTAGTCACACATATACCGGTTTTCTGCCACAATTTATCTGGTTACGACTCACATCTGTTCATAAAAGAATTATTCAAATATGGTGACGAAACGAATAAAACTACTGTACTAGCTAATACAGAAGAGAAATATATAACCTTCTCAAAAAACATGGTTAAGTTGAGGAAGGGATACTTGAAATTGTGTTTCATTGATACTTTCAGATTCATGCCAAGCTCTCTCGAGAAACTAGCGCAGAATTTGAAACCGGAAGAATTCACACATCTTAATGAATTTATTAGGGATAATTCTATTTGTGGGAAATATTTTCATAGGGAGAAAAATGATGAAAATGAACTGTTTAGTATACTACGGGGAAAAGGTATATTCCCTTACGAGTTCTTGAACAGCCTTGAAAAACTTAATCACGATAAGACCCTTGCTCCTGAAAATTTCTACGATTCATTAAATGAATCAAATATAAGCTCCGAAGATTTTAATCACTACCTCCACGTATGGAATAAACTTAAAGTCAAAACTTTAGGAACTTATTCGGATTTATATAATACTCAAGACGTTTTGTTGCTAGCAGACGTATTCGAGAACTTTCGGTACGTTTGTTTGAATAATTATCAACTGGATCCTGCACACTACACCACAGCTCCGTCACTGGCTTGGGATGCGATGTTGAAATCAACGAAAATAAAACTCGATCTGATTACAGACTACGATATGTATTTAATGATTGAAAAAGGTATTAGAGGAGGTATTTCTCAATGCACCACAAGGTACGTGAAAGCCAATAACCGATACCTCAAAGATTACGATGATACAAAACCGGATAATTATCTAAGTTACATAGATGCAAACAACTTGTACGGTTGGGCTCTATCTCGTTCACTCCCATACAGAAAATTCGAGTGGATCCCGTCAACGCTTCATGATATTGAATCTTGGAAACATATAATTGCAGGATACCAAGAAAGCCAACAACAAGGTTATATATTCGAAGTTGATTTACATTATCCTCAAAGGCTTCATGATGCTCACAGAGATCTCCCATTGGCTCCAGAACACTTCAACCAGAAGTTGTGTACGACTCTCTATGATAAAAAGCGATACGTTGTACATATTGATAATTTGAAATTGTATTTGAATCAGGGTTTAGAGATTACAACCATTCACCGCGTTATAAAATTCGAACAAAAACCGTTTATGAAATCCTACATAGATTTTAACACTTCTAAACGGGCTAACTGCTCGAACGATTTCGAAAAAGATTTTTATAAACTTATGAATAATTCTGTCTTTGGTCGTACGATGATGAATTTACGTAAACGTCAAGATATTAGGCTATGCAACGAAAAAGGAGCATCCAAATTAGCGAAAAAACCAACGTTTTCTAGATTTACAACATTCGATGAAGATTTCGTAGCGTGTCACATGACTCGAAATAAAATAAAATTTAATCAACCCTTATATTTAGGATTTTCGGTTCTCGATTTATCAAAACATCTGATGTATGATTTCTTCTACAATAAACTAAAACGCTACGATCCTAATTTAAACCTTTGTTATATGGACACAGATTCGTATTTCGTAGAAACAACGATAGATCCCTATCAAATAATTAAGGAGAACTTGGATGAATTTGACACGAGTGATTATGGTAAAACACATCCCTGTTATAGTTCAAGCAACAAAAAGGTGATTGGGAAATTTAAAGATGAGCTGAACGGTGCTCCTCTCTCCGAATTTTGTGGTTTGCGATCCAAATTGTACAGTTATTCTCATGTTAAAAAAGATGATGAGCATTCTAATCATGTAAAATGTAAAGGGATAAAAAAGAATATTGTGAAACAAACTATAAATATGGATGATCTAAAATCGTGTCTCTTTGATGGAAAAGAACAGCATCGTAAACAAAATTTGATCAGAAGTTATAAACATACGCTATATTCAATCTCTCAGAATAAATTAGCTCTCAATTCGAATGACACCAAACGATTTACCGAGGAAAATAAAATTAGTACTTTACCTTGGGGTCATTACAAAGTCCTAAAATGAATTATATTATAAATCTATTAGGTATATTATTTATATAGGTATGTATATGTATAGAAATTATAAAATGTATAGTATATACCTACCCTCTTAGTTCCTCATCTAGCATTCTGCTAGGAATACACCTAATAAGAGGAGAACAGCTTGTGATATCTGAGAAACAATCCCATCAAGGAAAAATGTCTTTACCTCTGTACAGAATCAACATGCTCGGGAAGGTAGATATAGGAGACTTTAGAGAACAGAAAAAATTTTCTGAACTAGAAGTTGACAAATTCTACAGCGTTACCAAGTTGAAAAAGATCAATACAAAATTTGGTGAGCGGCTTATGGTATTCAGTGAAGGATTCCGATGTTATTTACCATCTAGACTATCCAAGGTTGATAACGAAACCCTTCACGAACTGAACCAACTCGTTCACCTAGGTTTCAGAAGAAATAATTACGGGGAAGTAATATTTGAAGAAGCCTTAGACTGTGTGGGGGTCCGCATTATATAATTATTCAGAAGCTCAGAATAATATGAAGGAGAAAAACTTCATGATGTCTTGTGATTCTGCCAAGCGTGTTACTCGTTCTTCTCAGAACGCAAACTCGCGTCTGTGTTGGTAGATTTTTTTGTTGTAAATACCTGCTTATAAGAAGACAGAACATAAAACAAGAATGACACTCTTCAAGATTTCTGGTACAGGCTCAAAGCTGAGCTTACGGTTAGAGCATCCTATTCATTTAGATGAGCATAAAGATTATTCCCTAGGTCTTTTGGGATTTTATGGTAGAAATTGTGCTGCAAATATTTCTGAACCTATACAAGTGGTGTTTACAGGAAGTGATGATGATCAGCAAACATTGTATATAGGTAGTGGGAATTACTCGATAGAAAAAATTGAAAATATGCTCATAGGTTTTATTAAATCGAATTATACGAATCTTGCAGTGCTTGTTAGTAATAAAGATATGTATTATCTTCGTGTAAACGAAACAACTGCTAGAGTTGAAATGAAGATGCCTGTTGATGTTGACTTGTTCCCTCCATCGTCTGAATATCGTAAAAAATTAGGTTATTTGCTAGGGTTCTCACAAACAAAAACGAATGTTTCGTTTTATTTTAAATCAAATACTCACTATGAAGCAAAATCATACCCGAGGTTAGAACCTTTCAAAGTTATTGAAATTCATTGCAACTTGATCAAACCTGCTGTAACTAACCATCAGACTGATCCACATTCCCATCAGGAAGCAGATATCCTACATATGTTCTATCCTAAAACTGAGCAGGTTAAATTTGGTTCCCTTATTGCAGAACAACCTGCTCAAATTAACTACCTCCATATCAATAAGAGCGTGAAGTCAATTCAGAGAATAGAATTGGTACTTAAGAACGAATCTGACACCGAAATCGATTTTTTGGGAACTGATTTGAATGTATACCTGAAATTAATCGAAAATGAGCGAATGTAATGTTACGCCACAAATTTTTTGTTTCAAATGTAGGAAAAAAACTGATAATGTAAATACTTCAACAGTTCAAGCAGCAAATGGCTCCTGGAAGAATATAGCAAAATGTAAAGTATGTAATACTCAGAAGAGTAAATTTTTGAAGCGAGGATGGAAAATTGAGCAGAATTGTATGAGCACGAATGATAGACAAATTGAAGCAGTTGAGGTGCATAGACCAGTCATAAAAAAATTTCAAAAGCGTAAAATAGTGACCTTAGGGATCGATGATTTATGGGCAGCAGATTTGATCGTGATGACTAGTTATAGTCATGATAACGATGGGTATAAGTATTTGCTTAATGTTATAGATACATTTTCAAAGTATGTATGGAGTGAACCTCTGAAAAGGAAGGATGGCCCGACGGTTGCTGCTGCATTTCAAAATATCATAGTCAGAGCAAAGAGCATTGGGCATTCATCTCCCAATCTCCTTCACACCGATAAAGGACTGGAATTCAAAAACAGACATTTCAAAGCAATTTTAGATAAAAACTCGATTAAACTATACCACACGGAGAATTTGGAGAAATCTAGCATTATAGAACGTTTCAATAGAACGCTGAATGGTAAGATGAAAATTCGTTTTTACATTAATCAAAATTTCAGATGGATCGGTATATTGCAAGATTTAATTGCTGAGTATAATCATAGCTATCACAGAACTATTCGGATGAAGCCTGCAGATGTTTGTAAGGATAATGAAAATACCATATTAGAGTTGGTGGGCTCTAAAAATTCCACAAAGATTCGGTCAGACATTGAAGTGGGTGATCGTGTAAGAATAACCAAAGATAAGAAAACGTTTAGCAGTAAGTACGGAAGTAGTTGGACGAAAGAAATTTTTGTTGTGGATAAAATCGTTTACACAGAACCTATAACTTTCAAATTAAAAGCACTGGACGGTGAAGAGATTGTAGGATCATTTTACCGAAAAGAGCTTCTAAAAACAGCGTTATAACTATTTAAGATAAGATGGAACACCTCGCTATAATGAGCAATTCACCAAAGAGAAAAAACAAATATATTGTTACTCCCTACGACTCTGTGTTGCAGGAGAACAGACAAAAATTTCCAGATGTCATGAGAGCGATAATTGTTGGTTCGAGCAATTGCGGTAAAACAACATTACTTATGAATTTCATATACAAAAATTGGATTGATTTTTCTTATTTGTATATATTTAGTAAGTCCCTCAACCAACCTCTCTATCAGAAACTATTGGATCGTTATCATGCTGCTGAAACTAAACTCGGACAGGAAATTTGTTTCTCTTCTGATAATTGTGAAGATATGATTTCTGTTGATGACTGTAAGCCTGATTCGTTAGTCGTTTTTGATGACTGTCTTCTAGAGAAACAAAAGGAAATAAAGAATTATTTCACAAGAGGACGTCACAAGCGTATATCCTGCATTTATTTAGCACAATGCTACAACTTGGTTGATAGACAGGTAATCCGTAATAATGTCAATCTTGTTTTTGTATTTTCACAGAATAAACATTATTTGAAAAACATATATGATGACTTCGTTGCTGGTGATATGTCAATTCAGGAATTTTCTGATCTTTGTAAGCACTGCTGGGAAAAGAAACATGGGTTTATAACTATTGATTTAACCAAGAAAAGAGATTGTGGAAAGTATCAGTGCCAGTTGAACGAAATCCTATCTCCACTCAAGAAGAGAACTATTGTGTAAAATAATAACTCATCGATTCTTGACTGATGTCTGAACGAACGATCCTTGAACGACATTTATCGATGTCTGAACGATCCTTGAACGACGTTTATCGTTTGTTTGTCGTTTTTTTTTATCGATGTCTGAACGATCCCTGAACGACGTTTATCGTTCGTTTAACGATCCTTGAACGACGTTTAACGTTTGTTTGTCGTTTTTTAACGTTTTTTTATCGATGTCTGAACGATCCCTGAACGACGTTTATCGTTTGTTTGTCGTTTTTTAACGTTTTTTTAACGTTTGTTTATAGTTTTTTAACGTTTTTTATCGATGTCTGAACGATCCTTGAACGACGTTTATCGTTTGTTTGTCGTTTTTTTTATCGATGTCTGAACGATCCCTGAACGACGTTTATCGTTCGTTTAACGATCCTTGAACGACGTTTAACGTTTGTTTGTCGTTTTTTAACGTTTTTTTATCGATGTCTGAACGATCCCTGAACGACGTTTATCGTTTGTTTGTCGTTTTTTTAACGTTTTTTTAACGTTTGTTTATAGTTTTTTAACGTTTTTTATCGATGTCTGAACGATCCTTGAACGACGTTTATCGTTTGTTTGTCGTTTTTTTTTATCGATGTCTGAACGATCCCTGAACGACGTTCGTTCAACGGTTTTTTTATCGTTCGTTCAACGTTCGTTTAACTTTTTTTTTTTAATCGATCGTTGTTTGAGCGTTACCTGACCGATTAGCGTTCAGCTAGTGATTCACGAACGAGTATAGATTCCCTCAATAGTAAATAAGAACGTTAAGATGGATATGCAAAAATTAAATGCTGAAGCCAAAAAAGCTCGTGAGCTGTCCCGTATTGAAAAAGAGCTAGTAGCAAAATTCAGACGGGCACAGACGAAAATACAAGATCGTAATAGGTTTAGACGCGAGGAATATAAACCTATAACATCTGCTATTCAAAATCTAATTGAAAAAGGAGAAGCTAATGATTATAAACCTATTACAGAAGCAATTGAAAATCTACAAAAAAAGGTTGAAAATCAGTTAGTACCTTTTCAAAAAACGATAACTTATCTCCCTCAAAGTGAAGAAAGCTATGAGGAACAAAGTTCTGAAGAGGGAACGGATCCTTATAGTTCTTCTGATGGAAGTATGGAGACTTTGAAATTTTCCCCAAATGCTCTTCAGAGTACACCCACGAAATCAAATGAACCAGATCCTGAAGCTGAAGACAGTAACCTATACGGTACACCTTCAAAGAATTCACCCAAAGATATACAGTTAGGAAAAATCGCCTACAAGTTTCTACCAAGAGCGAACGATAAAACATTTGGACTTTACTATGAGGCACCAAAACAAACGTTCATGATTGGTAATACAGCTGTTGATTTTGATAAAAATGATATTATATTAGGGTTTGAACGGTACGAAGGAACTCCTGGACTTTGGAGGTTGATAACCTATGATAAAGCACCAAACGAAAATTTATACACGTCTCGGGATTTAGAAAATTATGAAAAAATTCTCACTGATACGGATTCTATGTTCCAGGGAAATAACCATGAATCCAAAAAACCGAAATCTAGTAGAGGAGATAAATGGTCAAAACTAGTTAAGAATATATGGAAAAAATATAATGATGACAGAAGGACTGAACAAGTAGGATCTGGAATCGTAGAATATAATAATAAAGATATTGAGTATAAGTATATTGATAATTTGAATGAGCTAGTGGCAAGAATTCATTACATATACAGTCAGGAGCAGGCAGGAAACAATAACTTTCATAACGAAAAAGTAGCTATCCTACAGTTTTTCAACGATAGGCTTGAAGAGATTATAGACACTCCGAAGGGTACAGAATATTTGATTCGGTTCGTTTCCAACATGCCATCAAAGCTTTTAAAAGGTGACAAGGTAGGGTCTGGTTTATTCAATTCAATACTGAAAAAAGTTCCTTTTGAAATGCATGCACGAGGTTATAATTTCCTAGGACCCGGAACGAATTTGGAGAAACGTTTAGAAAGAGGAGATGTGGGAGTGAACAAACTTGATGAAGCTGCAAAGGAACATGATATTTTTTATAGAGATCACCCTAAAACCTCAGACAGACATACCGCAGACAAAGTTTTGGAAGATAAGGCCTGGAGTAGATTGAAATCCAAAGACGCTGACCTGAACGAGAGATTTTGGGCGTTAGCAACAGGTGCAGCGATGAACGTGAAACAAACGTTTGGGATGGGAATTGAACCTCAACTAAAGTTTTAATAATAAGGTTTTCACAACTTCACCGCGCAAGATTTTATTCGTAATACTAAGAGGATTAACAAACACCATGAATATCTCGTCGGCTTTGCCATTAACGACCGGTCAGCGGACCAAAATCCGAGCTGCATACAAGCAGGGGAATGGAGCAACCATACAATTAAGTAAAGATCAATTGTTACAAAACAATGGTAAAGACAAAATTTTTATAACACACAAACAGCATAATGAAATAGCTAAATCTCGGGTGAAAAAGAAAGGATATCGATTGAAATTGTCATATGACCAGTTGAAAGAAAATTATAGAGGTGGGTTTCTTCCCCTCATATTTGCTGGGATAGGCGCACTGAGTGCATTGGTGGGAGGTGGTGCTGCTGTTGCTAATTCAGTAATTGATTATAAAGATCGGCAGAAACGGTTGGAGGAAACGATAAGACATAATAAAGCGTTGGAAAACCAGAAAACGGGTGGTCGGGTGAAAAAAAAAAAAAAAGTTTTGAAGCGTTGAGCAATTTTGATATTACTTATTATGCTTTGGATAAACTTGGAATAAAAAATTTTAGAGGGGTATTTATGAGAGATGCTTTACCTAAAACTCCAAACATAATTGAATGTGGAATTCTGAATCTTGGTGATTCGAAAACAGACGGTTCACACTGGACTGCTTACTACAAAAACAAGATGGACAAATATTATTTTGATTCGTACGGAAACGCCAACCCTCCGAGGGAATTAATTTCTTACTTGGGTGGAAAGCGTTTGTTCTACAATAGAGACAGGATTCAAGATTACAGCGACCCTCCAATATGCGGGTACTTGTGTCTAATAGTTTTGTACTTGCTAGTGAATAAACATATGTCTCTTAACTCGATATTAGAAAAACTGAAACAAGATAAATACTTCTGGGAAAGTTTGCTTTAATTTTTTTTCAGACTATTATATAAGAAGGAGAAAGATGGCGAACGTATTTTCGAAATACATGAAGGACATCGTCCGCTCAGAGTACAAACATTACTATCCTAATAGCACTCAAAACTTTAACTCTCCCAACAAAAGAACAGAGTTCAATATCGATTATGGAGATGGATTTTCTATGTCAAAGTTTCAATATTTCATTTCTGGGACGTTGAAGAAGCGAGATGGAACTGTTTACGCTGCAAAATCAAATGTGAAATTGGTTGATAACTTTGTTCCGTATTTGTTCTCTAGAATCGAGGTGAAAAAACACAATTATTTAATTGACGAAGTTGAATACCCTGGTGTTACTAGTACCGTGAAGAGCACTGTCTCGTACAGTGGCTCAGAAAGTAGGGCGCTTGCAAACAATGGCTTTGTATCACAGTGCAACGCAGATAGAAATACATTCTACGTATGCGGGAATCTTTCACATTTAGGGTTGGGATTTTTCGAGGATGTTAAAATACCGCTTTATAAAGGAGGATTCGTAATTACCTTTATCAGAGATGGTGACGCTAACACCATTTACAGATGGAAAACAAAAAAAGCTGATGGGAGTTACGACGATGCCACCCTACCAGAAGAAGGACAGGTGCTTATCACAGAGTTTATGATTCGGGTCCCTATGATTGAATTCAAACCTATGGCTAAAATAGAGTTGGTGAAAGAATTGTCCGACCTGCAAAATATACAGTTCCATTTCAGGAGCTGGCAGTGCATACAAAAACCTGAAATCAACGGAAATACGTTTACATTTGATGTAACCAATATCTTTAGAAACATCCGAAATCCTACGTTTGTGATGGTAGCTTTCCAATCTGAAACTGGCTCACAGTTGCAGGATGCTTCGCTGTTTGATTCAGCCAATGTTAAAATATTAAGGTGAAGATCAATGAGAACGTTTACCCTGAAGAAATGGAAAACTTGGATATCGCGGCAGGTAACTACGCTCTTGTCTACGAAATGTATAAGGATTTTAAAAATGTCTATCAAAATAATAATGATGTGCTTTACAACCCGCATAATTTTGTAACCGGAAAATGCGTTTACGTGATTGACACAAGTAAACAAACGGAAAATATTTCGAATTCGAAATCTAATATTATAATTACCGCGGATTTTGCACCCTCAGCAGGAACAAATCTATATGTAGTTCTCGTATCTCACACTACCTTAGATTATGATCTCTTCAATAACATAATCAAGGAAAATAATATGTAAGTCTGTTGTTACCAAAAATAGTTTTTCCGATCGCGAGTTGGGCTAGAACACCCCCTGGCAAGGGGCACCTTTTTTTTTTTTGTTAGTTTCAGAACAGACATTGATTCTCGTGAAATAATCATGTTAGCCAGTTGTTACCAAAATTGTTTTTCCGATCGCGAGTTGGGCTAGAACACCCCCTGGCAAGGGGCACCTTTTTTGAGGATCGGGCCAGAAGCCCCAATTTGTATACTACTGGTACATGACATGAACATGTTTACATCATTGTAGAAAAACCAAAACAAACGATTTCTTTTTTTAAATGATTTTTAAAAAATACATAAAACTTGAAAGTGGAGGAAGCACATTATGAAAAAAATGAGATTAAATAATGGACTAATAAGGAGGGGGGGGGGGGGAATTAAAATCAAGACCGCATGTATTTATTCATGAAAGGACCGGATAGACCTTTGGTTGAACATTTCAGCCTCCATGGATTGCGAAGGTTTGTAGGACACAATTCACCATTTTTGACCTTCCTCGAATATAATGCTCTTTTAGTTGATATTAATCTTTCGGTTTTTGGTGATAATTAAATTATTTATTACCCATGAAAATGAGATTTTGCTAGTTGATTGATGAAACTTAAATAGGTAGGTTGCTGAAGGCAGGTAAGAGCGGTAAGTACTGGTTAAGAATTTACTATTAAGTTGAAATGAAGTTAAGTTTTAATAAACAAATGATTACTATTATTAAATGTGTTTCTAGTTTTATTTTACCCTATTCTTATTTTAGGTTCTAGTTGTAAGTTAGTAAGCTTGTGTAAAGACCTAGGGATTACTGCAGGTAGAAAAGGCCTCGAATGAAGGTTCTTGAGGTGTTGATGAACCTTTTGAAATCCTAGGTGGTCGCTGCCACCCACTGGGTCGGTAAATGACCCCGGGAAATACCAAATTCCTAAGTGCGAGTTGTAGAGTTTGAAAGAGTTGACCTTTGTAGCGTTGAAAAAGGTAGTGAAAGAAGAGAAAGCTTTGAAATAAGCACAAGAGTTAAACACGAAGGGTTTTTTTTAGTTAAAATATCAAGATATAAGATTTTACCGAGAACGGAATTTTAGTACATACTCTGAAGGAGTCAAAATTAAGTATTGCATCAATAAATGTCGTCGAATTGTATCGTTTATTAGGAACAACATTATATAATATACAATGCGAAAAATATAAAAGAAATGTGACTACACTAATTCTAATATAGTTACTTGAATCTTTGACTTAAAATGAATATGGTCGTATACAAATTTACAGAGTTGAATGGTACAAGGTCAGTTTCAAAGCAACAGATCATTCCAATTCTAAGTAGTTACTTTATGGCGGGGACTTAAGATAAAGGGGGGGTTGTGCCAGATTTTTGTGAAAGATGTAAAGCGCTTACAGTTGGTTCTGAGGGAATGGGCTCACCCTTCATGCCGAGCTTGGACCTCTTGAGATCTCCGTAGCGGGGTGAGTGAGTTCCAGGGCCTCTCCTTCTGAAGGCTTTAGTTGGGGGAGCCTGGACAGGGCAGTTCTGCCTCGGTTCGGGGGTCGTCCGGGGTTCGGTACGATCGTAGTTCGGCGTAATGGAGAAGGCGGCAACGTTCGGAATCGGGCCTTAGCTAAACGGATTGCGAAACGAAGACTGGCGGACTGAAGGTAAGTCTATTTGGTTCGAAACACTCACAAATTCTCAGTTCTTACACTTCACGTTACAATGACGGGGGATGAGTCGACAAGTTGGGTTCGTTTTGACCTATGAGACGCATGGATTTGAGCGGATGAGGCCGTGGGGGGGGCAGCCCCTTTTAACCCCTCGACTATCTTGGCCGTTGGGATGGAGAAGGCCGCGATGGTGGCGCGCTCGCTGTCCTCGGATGATGGATGGCGGACATCGATCGTTGGGTTACTTGGCGGACATCGATTCCCTCGTTGCCTGGGTGGAAGTATCGAAGATGGAAGTGAAATTTATTAGACTTAAAACACTCTCAACGCGGGCTCAAAAACCAGCTGACACCCTCCTACGGGATTAGCTTAAGTCCGATTTTTTGGATTAGTGCCGACGACTTTGAACTGACACTGAACGCTACTAAATAGCAATGTGAAAACGACGCACTCTCTGGTGTTGGTGAGGAACTAAAGAACGAAAACAAAACCTTACGAGACTCTACCCCTTCGAACATTTCCTGCGAGGCTGAAATATGGGGACCTGATTCAGGAGGGCCATGACTCATATGACATCACCCGTAAGGGGCGAAAGGAGGCATGATGTCATATGACATCACCTGCGTTGAGTGTTAAAATGTGCCTGAAGGGCGTAGCTGTAATTTCTGGCACATTACATTGATATGTTTCGATTTGAACTATAATAGCATTTTTATAATGCAGTGGAAGCGTGCTGGGCCCATAACCTACAGGATTTATATGTAGAAGCTAGTTGAATAAGCAAATAAATAGCAAGGGCGAATTATACTCACAATATTACATGCACGAACGAAAGTTCTAGCGAGAATAATATTTTGTGTGGATAATGTTTGTTCATTGTGTGGTAACATCAAGTAATAAAATACATTTTTGTTGTCTTATCGAGTGTCACTATTACACAATTCTAACAGTTTGAACAAAATCAGTTGATGTTTTAAGGTGAACTGTTCTGCCAGAAATCATATCAGAAAATAGTCGAGTAGTACTTGCACGAAGTTGAGGGCGAGTCTCCCATAGACCTGTGCTGGGAGAATTTATAAAATCCGAGCGGTTCCCATTGAATACGAGAACTACAACGAAGTTCCAACATCGCTGACGTTGAAGAATACCGCTTATAAAGTGAGTATTGGGTAGTTGTTACTAGAATTCTGTCAAGATGTGAGCAGTTGAAGGAAACATACTTCAGACGAGTCAAGGGTTGAAGGTCCGACACTCTGAGGAAGGGGTGGGTATCGATACTCGATATTTCAAAATATCGATACTTTCGTGCCGATACTCTGGATCCTTCCCTGGATCTCGATACTTGGATCCGATGTTTCTAAATACCGAATACTGATACAGTTCTTGCGGAAATTCAACATAATGGCTAACAAATGATGATGGTAGAGAGGCTTTTGGGTCATTACTCTTTGGTTGCACAAATAACCTTAATATCATGGAGAAAATCACTCTGCTTGGACTCTTGATAGTAAAAAATGAATAACATAATTGTTGAAAAAATGATTTTTCTTGGGAATATAGGATATATTGATAGTTTGTGACACTGAAGTATCGATACTCGATATTTTAAAATATCGATACTCATGCCCATTCATACTTGGAATATCGATACTCGGATACGATACAGTATCGACACTTTTGTAACGATACCTACCCATCCCTACAGTGAAAGTAGGAATGGGTATCTTTACAGAAGTATTGATATTTTGTATGATATCCTACGTATCGTTTAGGATGAGAATCGATATTCAAAATAACTAGTAGGTATTGATACTTAAGTGCCTCAAAATCAATATTTATTCAATATTTTCAAGTAAAATAAATTTCTGAAACACGTTTATCCATTTCTCACTATCAAGAGTTCAAGAATCCAAGCTGAGTGTTTATTTTATACTACAAACAGTTAAATCATAATAACTGTGAATATATCAATGAACATTTTCTCAATAATATAAATTTTATTTCTTTGTGGGTCGGGCTGCAACTTAAGAATACTGACCTAGAAGCCTTCTCTCTACCTCCTACTTTTCATTCCTAGCCGTTACGCTGAATTTTCCCCAAGAACTGTATCGATCTTCAGAAATATCGCATCCAAAAACATCGGATAGTCTAGTATCGATACTAAGATATTGAGTATAGTGGGAAAGTATCGATATTTTGACATCGGAGACATCGATACTCATCCTTACTCTGAGCAAAGGGGCCTTCAACACTTGGCATTGGCACTGTAGACCAGGGGTACAGCTTCTGGTATATTTCAGTTGTACTGTCTGGTGTATGGCCAGAAGGGAAAAAACCGTTAGTGAGCAAAGGACCGCTCGCGACCAAGTATGATTTTGCGCAAGCTCATTTCCACTGGGGAATCGACAACCAAGGTGGAAGCGATCACGATGTTGAAGGTGCCAGGTATGTAAAATTTCCCCCAGGATTGCTAAGCCAAATTCACATACCTGCTAGCCTGTAAGCAATATACTGAACAATGGGGAATCTACCTCTCATTAACAATGGGGGTGCGCCTCGATTTTTTTAGATTTTTAATCGATAGTAGACTACATCCTGAGAATTTTGGCACCAACCGCTACCTCTAGCAAGAGTAGATCTGTTTCTATGATTTTCAAAGTTTCGACCGTTTATGACGTCACGCGCCTCTCTTGCATGGGCGGGACCCCCCAGCCACTGTGACGTCATAAACGGTCGAAACTTTAAAAATTCATAAGAAAAGATTTACACACGCTAGAAGGTCGCGGTTGGTACAACAGTTCTCAGAATGAGGTCTATTTTAGATTAAAATAACAATAAACAGTTTGTCCGACCCATGCGCACACCCCATTCCGCTGCCACTCCAAAATTTGAGGTGCGTCCCCAGGTGCCATCACATTGACTTTGAGGAAACGATCAGGTAGAGCGGCTTTGAGCGACAAAAAAGTGCAAAATCCACACGTTTGACTCAAACTAAGCCTTGTATGACATTCTGTGGGACCAAACGACAGATTCTATGCGTTTGATGGATAGTCAGGTGCAAAATGAAGTGGGGGGGGGGGGGACGATTTTCGTGAAACACCTGCCAAAAAGTAGTAGGTCTGTCACAGGTATGAAGCTCTGTACATGTGACAGACCTGGCACAGGGCATGCGCAAGGCCCTCCATCACATGTACAGAGGCAGCACTGGTAGTGTTAAAAAAAATCGAAAGAGGGTTTACTGTTATGGAAGAAACCATTGTGTGCTGCTCGAAAAAGCACCCAAAAAATTGGGGAAATTTTAAATGTAGCAGCAATCTGTATGGGGGCATCCATGTTGTGACGTATCAGCCAGCCTAACCAATCTGATTCCATTCATGGAATGAATAATAGGAAAAGTCACTTCTCATAGGGGGATCTGCGCCGTTACAGTAGTGCTACATTCGGAAGCGTAAATGAACGAGTTGCCAGTACTCCCAGTTGTGTGGATGCAAACACATAAGTATCCATACCAGAAGTATCACCATCTCTGTCAAATTCTGCCAATCTATCAGCTTGTTGCAGCCTTCCGTTCGAGATACATTTGGTCTTCTTCAAATCATCCTCCGGCACTATAGAGGAAGCAAAAAAAGAAGAGGATGGGATAGTTGTATTCTGCTACTTGTATAAAGTAAGTGGTAATTGACTAACAATCTCCGTAGTATTCTTCTAAAATTGAAGGAGAGAAACAAATGAATTACCATTTCAATGCCATCCATGATTTTTTTGGACTTATAAATTCAGCTTCAAGACATAGATGACCCTGAAATCAAGCCGATCACTGATAACATCAAGGAAGGAAGTAACGTATGCTTACAGCAAGAAAGAGTTAACTCCAGTGCCATGAGCACCCTTTTCGGACCGATCACTGAAGACTACATTGCGTACTTGGGTTTCATGAAATACAAAGCAGTCCACGGAGTCACCTACATCATATCTAGAGAAATGCGTTTTCGTTTCTCAGCGAAGCACAGGTACATGGTTCGTCTATACAAATGGATACAACGAATTAGGTTTGTTACATTTTAAGCGAACTGAAAATGGAAAAATGTGGTTTTTATGCAGTTGAGCGTCTTCAGAGAGCTGAAAGACAGACACGAAAACCCTATGATCCTCAAGAAGAGGGAAGTCCAGAACTTCAACAGCAGGTGACTACAATGTAGACTAGTTGGTTGGTTGCTAAGGGTTGAAGCAGGCAGGCTTCAGTCAACCTGAAGAAACCCATAGAGTGATCCTCGAAACATGCCTGTTCTCTTGAGGGTTACTAAAGGTTAAATCAGGCAGGCTTCAGTCAACCTGAAGAAACCCACAGATTGATCCTCGAAAGATGTTATTTGCTGTTCTCTTGAGGGTTGCTAAGGATGAAGATGACCTGAATTATTTTGCCTTGAAAACGTAAAACGCCTAAACTAAACTCTCTAAATCACATTACACAAGCATTAACCATCTAAATAACAGGCAAAACCATCTAAGTTCAAAAAAGCTGATTTTGGGAAAACACATATTTCCTAAAATGCTGCCTCCACTTTACATATTGCAATTTTACTGCACTTTTTTCGTTTGTATAGCTAATCAGTTTAATTAAATAAAACATTAAAAAATGCAAAATTTTATAGTTCACAAAGCTCATTCCAACAATTTTCCACGAAGTACTAAATTGACAACGTTGCTGATTCTAGGAACGTGTTTGTGTAAATCCGAACTCCGCCATGCTGACGACAGTTCTGCACGCGATCTCCAAACGCTCCAAACAATCGGATAAGGTGTCCCACGCTGGTTCCTCCAAGAGGTCGCAGAAAGGTAGTTCTCCGGCAAAGAAGAAGTCTTCCGCCTTCAAGAAGTCGCCGTCCAAGAAGTCCAGCAGGAACTCCAAAAAGAAGTCCAGCTCCAAAAAAGGGAAAAAGTCGAAAAAATCCAGAAAAGGATCGAAAAAAGGCTCCAAAAAAGGCTCCAGAAAATCCAAAAAGGGAAGAAAAACTCCAAGAAGAGAGCAAAATCAAAAAATAGTGGAATACAGAGTTTCCAGTAGATTTATGTGTACTTGAGTCGGATAAGCAAGGTTCAAATGGCTTTGAAAAGAGGGCTGGGGATGTACAGGGAGAGGCAAAAAGGACAGACGTTTTTCAAAATTCATAAACTTAGAAGTTCATAAAGTTAAGAATCATAAAAAAAAAACACATGGCATTTCAGAATCCTAAGTGTGAAAATGACGTCAGACACGAGGTTCAGCGATGCAGCACTGAAGTTGTTCCACAAAGTTGGCTTCTACTCTCTCGAGCATTGATCCCGGCAGTTTCCTTCTGATAGAGGTGTGTCGGTACAGCTGTACCGGGACTGTGGAACCGAGTATCAGGTTGGAACGGTTCACGCAGTGACAAAAACTCGACCTTACCGGTCCAGTTCCACGGACTGATAAGATATCTTGAAATGGCTCTGGACCGGGAAGAGAATCTTTCCATCGGTCCAGTTCCATCCTCACCATCAGAATGATCTGATCAATCATCTCATCAATCTGATCATTCTGATTGGTGAGGATGGAACTGGACCGGTAAGAATGGAAACGGACCGATAAGATATCATAGAGAATGGTTCAATGGCTCTGGACCGGTAAGCATGGATCTTGTTCTCAGTTCCGTTCCATGTTGTGCCTGGAAGCGCCCTTACTACTTCCATGGACTGAGAATGGTTCATGGAATGGCTCTTGAGCGGGAAGAGTTATCTTCTGGACTGGTTAGCATGGAAGTTGTCTCCAGTATTATTAATTTATTATTGTCATGTTAAGTTCTTAAACTGCAACGTCATTATTCTTTCCTTGAATTGTTTGGTAACTATTGTAATGGCTGCTAAAATGGCCGACAGTTAAATGGAGACAATTTACAATTAAATATGGTGGTCAATGGACAAGAGGATCTTAAGAGCTAGAATAATAAGGCGATTAGTTTGAGACACAGTCTGATTTATTCTGGGCCATCCGGCCCTATTTATACCCCTAGCTGGCTGGAGAAGGGGCACCTACTCCAGGCCAGTTGGGGGCGGTAGTGGGGACGCCCTGAGGCGTCCACCACACTATTATTTATAATAAATTGCCTCTTTTGTAACACTTGTTCAAATTCCTTCCTTTTAGCGAATTGTCAAGGAAAATGATGCTATTGTATTGCAAGTTGAGATCATAAGCATGGAAGAAGGACGATAGGGATTTGACTGTCTGCTTCATCCATGCCGTGTGATTGGGATTTGATCGCCTGTACCAGTAATGGAACTGTACCGGTAATTTGGAACGGTTACATCTTTGTCACCGTAACCGTTGGAACCGTTCCAGGGAAATACCTGGACCGACACACCCCTTCCTTCTGAATACCTTCCTTCCTTCAACTCCTGGAGGTTTCGAGGCTGTGTGCGCAAGGAAAATCGCATTTGGACAGATCCGGGCATCGAGGTGGCCAAATGTCCCCAAATCGTGAATTTCTCAACCTGGGAGAAGTGACGGCGGATGACATCCATTGAGTTGTTTGCAGTGTGGGCTGTTGCTCCGTCTTGCTGGAACCAAACACGCTGGATCGGTATTCGTTTCCGTCGTAACTCAGGCAAGAAGAAGTTATTGATAATGTCAAAATAGCGCTCAGAGTTACAGTGACAGCAGCCACTGTCACTTCCCAGGTTGAGTGATTTGAAAAGACCCCTTTTGCTATTACAAAAAGGACCCAAAAAAACCACCAACAGAAAAAATGTAAAAAGTTGGCACTCGTAAAAAGTTGATGTGACCTCTCTAAGGTAATTTTAATCAGAGCACTATATTGGACGTACAAGAAAACTACTTTTACCTCCAGCACGCCTAGCGGGAGTGCCACCTCTTCTACAGATACCGCCTACTGTAAAATCTTCAATATTTTCAATTGCAGTTGTTGTGAACCCATTAATCGAAAAGTAACAATCGATTTCAACCTATAAAAGAAGTGTCGTATTGACATAATTATCCCCTCCAATAGCGGTTTCCACGATAAAGCGTGTATCATGGTTTGACATCCCCAATCAACAGTAGGGTTACGCGTTTTACAGATAATATCGGTTGATAGAAGAGAGTTTTTCAAGACAAGTGTTCATATTATTGCTCGAAGATGTTTCCCATGTACATCAATAACAACTTTCACACGAAGGTCAGCCTCAAGAAGTTGATGGAGGTGATCGAAGAGTATTCGAACGTCATGGCCAAAGAAGCGGACGAACTTTTGGCGATAGTTCAGAAGGTGATTAAGCGATAATTCACGATTTCGATAGAGCTTTGGGAATTGTGGAGAAGGTGATGTAAGATTGGATGAAATGGGAACAGTGACACTAGAAAAACAGTATGAAACTACTGTACTATCGTTGTAGGATCAAGAATTGTGGGTCTCTCGGTGTAGAATTGAATCGAGGGTGCAACCTTTGTTTGAATCAACCTTTTGGAACCTGTCAACGAGTATGCTAGTTAGCATCCCAGGCAAGAAAATGATCGTTCTGTTTTTCTCCACAAAAACACTCACAGAACATCAGATTGGCCAATCGACTGCATAGAGGCCAAAAACAATTCAGGCTGAAAAATTCTGGGCACATGCAAATCAGACACAGGCTCATGCTCCCAAACATTCGGACCCAAAATAGCAATATTAGAAACCAGGCTCCAAATATGCGTGTTCATCATTCACTAACATTATTTGAGTATTTGAAGAACCTTATCAAGACAAATTTATTCTTTCTTTAGGATGCAGACGAGCGAGAGTTGGCAGGACTGATAACGAGCACCGTCACTATTCAGTTAGGAAGCTCAGATTTAGTGGACACACAGGACGTACTTTCCATATTCTTCTCGCCTGAAGTCAAAGAGCTGGGGAGGAAAAAACGCGACTCTGATGGTGCTGATGAACGAACTTCCCCCGGTGACATTGCAGGTAATTATATTGAGCACCCGATGGCTAGCAATACCTTCTTATTTCAAAGGAAAAAAAGGGCGGCTGATTCAAGTTCCCTAACTCTGTTGCTTTCTAGAAACCCATCCATACTTTGTTTCCATGTAAAACAGTGGCTCCATGAGAGGCCGTAACTGGGCCTGTAACCAGTCATGACATCTGAGGATGAGATTGAGTCAGTTCACTGGCAAACAATCCCACCTCAACACTGGTACTGTGTGTGAGCAACCGACTGATTGCTCACTGTTCCCCTAACAGGCATCTCCCAGCCGTAAGCCCTGATTCCCCTTTGGGAACCAGGGTCCTAGCCCTAGAGAGACCACATTAACTGGGCGTGGCCTCCCTCTCCAGTGCTTACCCTCCATCTACAAGCACAACCAAATCACTGTCACTTGAGGATAATCACTCCATCCGAGAAACCTGTCTACCTGAAAATGGAAGAAGACCAACCATCATTCCCAGTCTGGCCAACTGCAAGAAGAGATGGCAACACTGGTCAAGAGAGAGCTCCTCTTATTCCAAGATATCGGTGAGGACCCCTCAGTCCTGAAGCTAAAGCCTTGCCAGCTGTCTCGAAGCTATCACCCCGTCTCTGAAGCGCTCATCCCTGTATCACCTATATCGATACACCCCCAGTTATCGTCCTCCTCCTGCCTCCCCCAAGTCATAGGATTATGCGAAGTGAAAGCCCCCTGGAACCAATGTCGTCGCCCATAGTTTAAGATTCCGACATTCTTCTTTGTTTTCAGTATCGCGAACCCCTTTTTCCCCCTTTTAGGAAAGAACTGTTAACTGAAACACAACCCCCAGCTTACACGTGGGGGGCGGGAGCACCAGGCTACAGGCTCACCAGCAAATAGCCACATGCCCCCTGATTGAGGAAGGATTCGCGGGGATCGCAGAGTTAACTAAACCTGGACTGTAGTGCAGGATTTGCAGAGCTGGGCAGGGATCCGTGGGTCATGGACAGCAAACGGTTGGCCCTGGCACTCGGATCCTGGCTTGTGAGTTTTGCAAATTGTCGAAAACTCGGACGCCGACCTGCACAGTTAGAAGCGAAGCGCCCCATACACTATATTATTTGTCTGCAGGCCGTCGCCTCAACAGGCAAACGTCCAGCCAAAATCAGAGCAACATAAACTACCAGTCAACTGCCTGCAGGTAGATGTACGATGAAGTCCTCGCTTGCACACACACTATACGTCTAGGGCCTGCAGGCGGACTGCTTTTAAACATTCAAAATTCGCCATAAAACTGTTTCGAATATTTGAAACATGGATCGACTCACGATGAGTTACTTCATGCATAAAATGAACTGAGACACTCGAAAAAAAACTACAATTCATCACCAGCAACTCACTTTAGTAGTCAACAAATCAACTTTGCCCCGTGTCACATGAGTAATCAATCACCCCATTTACGGTGAATATTTTGTAGAAGAGAGGGATGATGTGAACTCCTTGACACACTCTCCGAATAAATGGACAGAGCTCAGTGTAGTAATAATGGAATAATCGTGTATTGTGAAAAAAGAAAGACTTGATCGAAAATGGCTTCTGTTAGAACGTGATTTCCAAAAATTTACACGTCATTCCTAGAGACGATTTGCTCTTCAAGAAAGAGGGGCTCAGCACACAACTTGACACAATTATAAGATAGAGGGGGGTTTTTTTTTTTTAAATTACGCCGTGTTGGTGCGGCATCTTCGGCAATCCGACCTCTGGCAGCCCAGTACAATGCGCGGTTCAGTGGTAGAGGTTTTCCTCTGTCTGTGCAGCTCTGACGTCCTGCAGGGCTTCACAGCTCTCAAGGTGGTCTCCATCCATCTCACCTGTCCCGCACAATTGCAGTCCGGTGACTGCTTCAAGCCTATTCGGTGCAGATGCTTGGAAGAGAAATCATGGCCAGTCAAGGAGCGGAAGCATGCGACTCCAACTTTCCTAGGGAGATGAGCTGGTAGTCGTCCATTTTCATTTGCCAGGGCTTCCCATTTTTTCCCCCTTGTGCGCTCGGCTTGTTCTGTGGCCATAGATCCCATTATTTTCTTTTTAGCTTCTCGTCCAGCAGCATACAGCGTCACCGGGATATTTGGTTGGGGCATCTCTGAGCCTTCCTTTGACAACGGTCAGCCATCAAGATTAACGTGATCAAGAACGGAGCCAAGTGATTAACGTTAAGACTGGTCAACAAATGAAAAAATTTAGTAGGTTTCACGTGAACAGCACAGGTTACCT